>VZSF01009823.1:246579-317909 GCA_013398295.1 Chionis minor | reverse complement strand
TTCGGATGAATTTGGTGGCTGTTTGGAGAGCTGAGCCAGTGTTGGAGCCAGAGGACAGGGGCATGTACAGATCCAGGATTAATCATGAATCAAAACACAAGAAGAATAAAAAAAATGGATGGGATGTACATACTGTGGAGCTGCATCATTATGGGCCTCATTAGTCTGGGCTACCTGGTTAGCTGAATGCTATCCTGTTGCCACCTCTGTGAATCCTGCTGCCCATATTTTCACAGGAATGGTGCTTTTAAAATTCCCTTTGCTTTATTGTTATTTAATATTATATTTGAATGCTCCAGAATCTCAATGTCTTTCTTGCAGTAAGGGGCCCAAAACTGAACACAGTATATGAGGTGGAGCCTCACCAGTCCCAAGAACAGAGAGATGATCACCTCCTTGGTCCTGCTGGCCATACTATTCCTGATACAAGTCAGGATGCTGTTGGCCTTCTTGGCCACCTGGGTACACTGCTGGCTCCATCTGGCCCCATAGACTTGTGTGTGTCTAAGTGGGGTAGCAGGTCACTCATCATTTCCCCTTGGATTATAAGGACTTAACTCTGCTTCCCATCTCTGGCTTCTAGCTCAGAGGGATGGGTACCTGGAGAACAAATGGTCTTACTACTAAAGACTGAAGGAAAGAAGACATTAAGTACCTCAGCCTTTTTCTCATACTTGTCACTATGTTTGCCTCTGCATCCAGTAAAGGATTGATATTCTCCTTAGCCTTCCTTTTGTTGCTAGTGTATTTATAGAAACATTTTTATTGTCTTCTACGGCAGTAGATTGATTAATTTCTAGTTGGGCTTTGGCCCTTCTAATTTTCTCACTGAATAACCTCACAACATCTTTGTAGTTCTTCTAAGTTCCCTGCCTCTCTTTAAAAGGTCATAAACTCTCCTTTTGGCCCTGAGTTCCAGCCAAAGCTCCCTGTTCAGCCAGGCCAGTCTCCTTGCCCACCAGCTCATCTTTCGACACATGGGGACAGCCAGCTCCTGTGCCTTAAAGATTTCCTTCTTGAAGAATATCCAGCCTTCCTGGACTCCTTTGCCCTTCAGGACTGCCTCCCAAGGGACTCTGTCAACCAGTCTCCTAAAGAGGCCAGAGTCTGCTCTCTGACAGTCCAAGGTAGCGGTTCTGTTGACCCCTCTCCTTACTTCTTCAACAATTGAAAACTCTATCATTTAATGGTCTCTATGCCCAGGACAGCCTCCAACCATCACATCACCCAAAAGTCCTTCTCTGTTCACAAACAACAGATCCAGTGTGGCACCTTCCCTAGTTGGCTTACTCACCAGCTGTGCCAGGAGTTTATTGTCAACACACTCCAGGAAGCTCCTAGACTGTTTCTTCTCTGCTGTACTGTATTTCCAGCAGACATCTGGGAAGTTGATGTCCCCCACAAAAACAAGGGCTAGCAATTGTGAGACTTCTCCCAGCTGCTTATAGAATATTTCACCCATCTCTTCATCCTGGTTGGGTGGTCTGTAACGGACTCCCACCATGATATCTGTCTTTTTGGTCCTGTCCCCACCCCCATTCTTACCCATAAACACTTCAGCCTTACATCACCATCAAGCTCTAGACAGTCTAAACGCTCCCTAACACACAGAGATACCCCAACGCCTCTCCTTCCTTGCTTATCCCTTCTGAAGAGTTTATAGCCTTCCATTGCTGCACTCCAGTTGCGTGATTCATCCCACCATGTTTCCATGATTGTAAATATATCAAAGTTTTCCTGCTGCACAGTGGCTTTCAGCTCCTCCTTTTTGCTGCTGATGCTGTGTGCATTGCTGTAGAAGCACTTCAGTTTGGCTATTGAGCCTGCCACTTTTTTTGAGGAAAAAGCCCTAATTCCTGTGTGACGCATATATATATATACGGCGCATATATGACAGATATGAAAAAACTTTAATTTTGCAGAGGGTAAAATGAACAGCGCAGATATGTAGAGGTTTGGTTTTCTTTTTTTCCTGGATCTCTTCATTTAACTTAAGAAATTTGCTAATGAATAACTCAACAAGCCCAGTGCATACACCAGTATCTGAGACTCATGGGAACAGATTTGCTAACTTGCATCTGTTGCTGCTGTTAGCATGTTTTTAGTTTGTCTTGTGTACAGAGCAATCCTACAGCAAATTTGGCCTGTAACTTATTTATCCATGTTAATGTTAATGAGCATATGTGTATAGCTACATATTACTTGTTTGTGGCTACTCCTGGAAGAAAATTATTTTCCCCTGTGCTAAACCCACAAGAACACTGTGTGCATGGCTTTTGGCAGCAAAAGACTGTTAGTGCTATATTTCACTTTCTTTGCTCTTTTCACTTCGGTATGATACTATATTTCAAAAATAATCCTGTATATTCTACATTAAAGTCACCCTTGAATTGTTACTCAAACATTTCCTTATAAGGGTACATAATTCTGGGATTAACATCTGTCCAATAATGTTTTACCCTTTTATCAGCAATACAAAATAGTTACAGCAGAAATTAAATTTCGATTCTCATTTCTAGTAAGAAAAGGTTATCTCTGGTACACGCATGTAAGTCCTTCTGCTAACACAATCCATGTACTGATTATGTAGAGATTGATGCGCTCAATATTATGATTCTGTTTCTTCAAGAAGTCCCTATTTTCCTGCTAATTTTTGCTATTTTCCACAACCTAAATAATTGAAAAACATCTTGCAAGCAGAAACACCTGCTCTCCTAGGGCCAGCAGGGACTCAGATGCTACTGACTGGTATGGACAATCAGCACATCCTTAAAAAAAATACATGGCAGCAATGAAACGCTTGGTGTCTGGCACCTCAGTGGAGGTGGAAACTGGCCTGATGTGGTTGGCTGTGCTGGTGTTTGTGATAACAAAGAGGCTTTCTCTGCCAACAGCGACCCAGTCCTGCCCAGGCTACTCCTGTGTGAGCTTTTACAGGCAAGCATGCCCTAGCTCTGCTACACTCCTACCTACATGAGCTGGCTGTTGTGTCTGGTCATCTCCAAGCACAGGCAGGTCCAGCCCACAGCACTTACAAAAGGTTGTTCTCGATAAACCTCTCACTGTCCTTATAAAATCCAAACACATGATTATGCTAAGGAGAAGGGAAGCCTTCAGGCAGAAAGAACTGGGAAGGTAAAGCCAACTGTTTGCACCCAGTGTGGGTTTATTATGTGATGGAAAACTGAACTATCAAGCCCCCTTAAGATCAGTTTTATCTGTCATTCCCAGTGTAAAAATTTGAATACACGCTAAAACAGCCTGGCTCAAGCACTTGACACTTTGGGAAGGAGAAATCAGGCACGCATGGTAATGTATTGCCAGCCCAAACTCCCACTCAGGCAGTTGGATGCACCAGGTGCAAGGCAGGATTACTGCAGTCCAGCCTGTCAGTGGGAGTCCTGTACATGATTCTTCCTATGCACTTGGTAGATGTTTCTGAGGCTGGAGCCAGGATACAGCTGAGTTTCAGACATCATGATGTTTGGCAGGTATAAACCTTAGCTTCACAAGACAGACATGACCTAAGGATGCTCAAGTAACAGGGATCCTAAAAAATTCTGGGAAACAATGGGAAAAAAAGAAACACGGAACAAGTCCAAGTAACCTTTGAGAAGCTACTATGAAATATAAGTCTACTTCTTCATTGTCTTTGTATTCTACATCAGTAAACTTGCACTTTGGAGACAAAAGATAAATAGAAATGTACTGAATTTTCCAAAATGCTTCCATGTCTGTTTGTGTGTACTTTGAAGCAGGCACACAAATTATTAGCTATGGCAATTTCTATTACAAAGTATATGGATTCTGTGTCCTAATAACATTAGGTGTGGCACAGTACATAGTCTTTGCCAATGGCCAACAGTAGGTGCTGGAGAGGAGAATAAAAATAGCAAGAAAATAGTGACATCTCCCAGAATAATCTGGTCTCCAGAATTCTACGACTTCTTCACTTGAGGCAGTTTCATAGTCCTTGACTAATAGTTCTTGCATGAATGTGTGTAATTGCCTTGACTTTTGACTTGAATTCAAGAGGTTAAGTGGATGTTGTGTGACGAATACCTTCTCCTGTTCACCCGGAACATGTGATGTGCTGACTTCCTCTGATAGCTCCCTCTCCCCCTATTGTGAGAGAGTTCAGAGGGACCAAGTGTTGGAACAGAAAAAGAACCCCAAAAAAGTAGTAGACTGATATATTTCTCAAAAGCCCTTATGCAGTCTAAGTAAAAGCCTTTGGCCAAATGTGAGAACACTCAAACCTGCAGGTGTTTGAATCCAAGGCCCAGCTTCTGCGTTTTGTACCCATTTCTAAGGAAAACACGGTTCCCAAGGCACATTTGTGGAAAAGGGCTGAAGCCACTCCCCGGGAGGTTCCCATAAACTGCTCTGAAGAACTGTGTTGTGTTGTCACCCTTGCTGTGATCTCCCACTGCCATCAGAGGCAATTTGGAGGGCAGAAGGCGTGCAGAACAGCCAGTGCAAACCTGTGCTGCGGGTTGCAGATAGTTTCCCTCAAAGCATTTGAAATAGCAGATGCAGCTGGGGATCATTTCCTTTTCCAAACAAACATCACAACCTGATCTGGCGCTTCAGACACTTTAAAATTCCATTTTATTCAAAAATTCGTCCAAAGTCATATATTAGAAGAAAGATCTTAAAAGCACTATGACTAAAAGGGCTCTAGGGAAACAAGATGAACTGATTAGACATTTTTGTGTAGTTTGGTAATTCGGCAACTCTTATTCCCGTAGTTTTGGTACATCTAAGTAAAGTATTCATTACTCTATAAATAGCTTGTTGGCTAGAGAAGCAGAGTGACATACCATATATTATTTGGTTGCTTTGATTTAAAAGATGTGCTCTATTCTAGCTCCGACAGGGTATCCATGCATATGTGTAGCTTTTGAGGGACAGTCTAGTGACTGCCTCTGCCTGTTTATTAATCTCACCATCCCACAAACAACAATTTTTACCCACATGAAGGAATAGCTCACAGAAAGATGTGATGGCAACTGGCAGGCCAAACCCGAATCAATATTCCTTGTTTTATACTGAGCCTGGAATACGTCTATGGAGAGACAGCAAGAATGATCTATGAAAAATGATAGCTGTAAGCTCAATAAGCCTTGAAAGACAACCATTGCTAAAAAACGCCGCTAAAATTATTTGCATCCTTAACGTGCCACTGTCTTTGAGAAAACTGTGAAACAAAGTCCTGCTGTAGTACCTCTGAAATGGAGGTTTTGTAACTGAGCTCTCAAGGCTGTAAGTAGGGATGGTATCTAGTCCACACAGGTCAGAGATCTTCCACCCTTTCCTCAGTCTAAGATCATATAGATGGATATATTTACTTATAAAAGTGCCCTGCTCTTAGGATGTATTAGGCAAACACTGTGAGAAGACATTGGTTTTCAGTGGATTTGAACTCCAGTTCAAACATTTCTGAGAATGTTTCCCTTAGTTCTTAGTTTTGTTGTCCTCTCTTAGACTGTTCATCAACTGGGAATATTTCTGGGCTACTATCTTGTAATCAGTTGCTGCAGTTTTTGGAGTTCACCACCAAATGTTTTTGTGCTACTCGACCTGAGTAAGCCCATGGCATCCTTTTCTCCCAGCATGTCTGTCTGTCTGTCTCCTTTAGCCTGCCTCTCTGATTTACTCTCTCTCTAGAACAGTTTCAATATTCGGTCTCCTCCAGATGCTTGCTGCCCTCTTTTCTCACAGCCCCCTTCAAATTTACTACGTAAATTTCCATTCTGTACAAGTTTTTTATTTCTTAGCAATAATAAGGTTCTAGCTTGAAAAAAGCATGCTCCCCATGAAGAAAAGGTCTTCTAGTAAGTCACATATACTGCTTCTGCTACAAGGTTCAGAAATGTGAAATAAAACAATTAGCTGCTTTTTAAAGCAATAGCGTTGTTCAAGTATTGTCTTCTGGACAGAAAGTTTCCTTAGGTACAAGCATTGCTTTGGGTTCCAGTGACATGTCTGTATGTCATCTACTCTTTAAACCAAACTCTGTATGTCATAGATACAATTGTAAAACAAGAGCTTTGTATGAACATAAGGCCTGTGATAGTGTATGTTGTAGTTTGTATTTGCATACTTCAGCACCTTTTGTAGAAACAAAGTACAGAATTTCCTGTGTGGCAGCCAAAGCGGGACATTTGACTCTGTGCAGCCTGTGAAAGAGAACTTTTAAATGGAGGTGAACCTAACTGGTTTTTGCTGGGAGACATAGAGGGTTATACAGTACGCGAGGGAGATGCTGAATCTGGTAGCCTGACAGAGGTGAGGCTTCTCAGCTCCATGCCCTGGGTCCAACCCGCAGTGAGGCTGAACATGTGGTATTCCCAGTAGGATCACAGGCACGTGCGTACATGCATGCGGTACGTGTATCCACGCTTCTGACAACGCAGATTGACACAGACAGACACACTCACCATTTGCACAAGCACAAAATGCATTGATGTTGTCACCAGGTCATGTTCCCTTCTCTGGCTGATCAGGAAAAAAGTCTGTTAGTGGAGAGTATGTATAAATACAAGTATAGTGTGGGTACCCCTGGCACGTGTACATTCTCTCCTGTGATGGGCCTGGAAGGAGATGGGACTGGCTGGTATCTGAGTTGCCCCATCTGCCGTTGTTCCTCTGCACTCCTTTCCATGCTTGCAGAGACGAGCTTTCCATTGCATTAGCTGACATGTGTAGCATAAAATTAAAAATTGTCTGCTTTGAAATACTGGATAGCAATGGAGGCTGAAGAAGTTGATAGAAATCCAGGGACAACAGCTGCTGTATTATACTTATAGGCAATCTGCAGCAAATGTTAGATGTTAACAGCTAGCATGATGCAGGCTGCAAGGGTAATGTCCCCTCCATACAATGAGACAAAAGTGCCCAGTAAGCTGTACTTGGTTTTGACTTTGCAAGCTTTATGTTTGCTTTAGTTTTCAGCAGAGAAATGATGTGAGTTCTGAACGGCCATTTGTCTTCTTGCATCACAATACTTCTGTTTAAAAGGAGCTTTGGGATTCAAAATTCTGAGCAGAAAATTCTCATAAAATGGAATAAATTGGAAGCTTTTACACAAATTCCTACAAAAAAAAATCGAAGTTTGACAAAATTACGTCAACAGATTTGACCTTTATGTCTCCCTGTTTCCTACTCTGAATGTTGAAGATATGATGATGATGATTATTATTATTAATAATAACAAAACCACCACCACCAATAATAATAACAGTATTAATAATGTAGGGTGTGGTCTCTGATGAAATAGCCATGCTCATGCAGAATGGTGGCTGCCCAAATGCTTTTCTAGCAGGGTGAATCCTTGGATAATACTCGGCAGTGCTTTTCCACTGGTTCCCCACATAAGGCTTTGTGTTTCTTAAGGAAGTGAGGGACTTGGAGTTCTTGGGAGACATGAAAATAAAAGGAATTAAATCAGATTTCACAGACTTTGTCACTTGCCTCCAACAAATGAGGGAGACGTGAAAGTTTAATGCATGCAGCTGATGTTTGCTAAGCCTGAAAAAGATGACTTTCCAGGACCTCTACGTTTTTGGGCTCGGGAACACGTTCATAAGCAGTAGAAGGTCATGGCTGACACTGAGCAGCTGGGCCTGCTTTCAAAGTTTGTGATCTGGGAGCAGTAAGATAAACAGCAGCTCAGCCGAGTCCTACTAAAAAATAAATAGAGCATGTTATCCCCAACTTTTGAACAATTAGGAAAAAGTACCATCATGTTGGGCACGAACTTTATTAGTTATAGTTTTAAAAAAATGTCCAGAAGGCCCTGATTTGTGGGAATTTGGTTTTGATGTCGAGGAGGAGACTGATACTGTTCATAGTGGTTGGATTACGTATCCCACGGTCTTTGTGAAAATAACAGATTGGTTTTCACTTGAATCAGCTTCCTTTATAAACAGCTGATACCCAAAATTCTGTTCATGGAGCTGACTCTGTATTCCAGCTAATGGTGCTTAAAGTTTCATTATGACTATGTTTAAAGGTTTATTCTGTGTTTTCCCCCCTTCTGTTTGCAGCTTCATATGAAAATGGCAATCACAGACTGCTGGTCTCAGAGCTGAATGTGAAACTGGTGGTCTTAAACTAGACTCCTGTAATTTACCATGTCCTTGCCCTGTCTTCTCTTTTTTGAACACAAATGATGATAACATCTATTGGTTTTCATTTTAATGCACTAGAATTAGCTGTAATATAAGTTTTCCAAAGTACTGTAAGCAGAAGTATATAAAGTTGTGCCAAAAAGACTATGAATAATAGATCTGAAGAAAATCCTGGAAGTGCATGGGTTCCACTATCAGACTGCATTAGGCAGAACTCATTTGGCAAATTTACTAGGTTTTAGGGAGCATTTATTTTTATTTTTATTTTTTTAGTTCTGTTTTTGCTCTGTGGAACCAGAAATCCACACATTATATAGCAGCCATTGGATGGGAAAATTGTAATGTTTTACAGAAGAAAATAGATTAAAAATACCTTTTTTTTTAACTTGTCAGTTGCTTTGTTGAATGTGAAAGAAATACCTGGAGAAAATTAGAGCGCCTTGTTGGTTTCTTCTACACACACCTTGTAAAAGTGCATATCTTCACACCTTCTCCACAAATAGCTCCAAGCCCTCAAGGGACTTTAGATCTGTGTTGGTGCATTCAGGGGAGCTATTAAAACTTAACTTTTTCTATATTTCATACCTTGAATGGTTTTGAAAAATGAAGATTGAAGAGATGAAAATAATAAAAAAAAAATGAAGTGAGTTTACTGCCCCTTCCCAAACCAGGTGCCTGATTGTTTTTCATATTTAAAGTTTGGCTTGACAATGAAGAATCACTAGTGTTTGTCTGAGGGGATAATATAAAATGTATTTGCTAGACTGGGCTAAAATGAAGTACCTCTTAAAAAAAAACTTCTGGAAGGAGTGTTTGCAGACATTTTTTCTCTTTTTTCATCTGTAAGTCAACATGTACCCTTTTACTTTCAATATTGTTGAGTGCTCCCATGTGTTTCCTTCAGTTCTTAAATGCAGCTCTAGTGTAGAATTATGAAAGATTTTAAGGGGTAGTGTTTTGAATATTAAATATTTAAATAGTGATATAATGACCTAAACCAAAGAACAATTTACAAGATGCAACTAAATATAACCTTATCTTATAAGGAGCTCTAGGGTAGACGTTTTCAATTAGCCAACTGTTATCACAGGTTTCCTGAGGTATTTAATTGTTTTGTTTTTTTCCTCTCTTAAACTGCTGTAACTTAGGCTTAGGCAAGTACAAGGAATGGTCTTATTAAGAAAAGTATATTTTTTCTGTGGCAGAATAAGTGTAAAGATCTAATACAGATGCAGTAGGAACATAAAAATGGATATGCTGAGTTCTCTGACTCCTGGTGGGATGGAAGAAACATGTTTGCAGGTGTTTCCAGGCAGGGAAAGTTAAATAAAAAATGCTCCAAGGTCTGAGACAGTTTTGGTTCGATTTCTGGTTCCTTGATGTGATCAGATCTCTGGTTCAAGAAGAGATAACATGCTTTTTGCTATTGACTTGTTACTTTTTAATAGCTGAAACACATAGGTAGCTTTAGAGTTTGTCAGCATCTAAAGTAAAAGATCACAGAATCCACTGCTGACAAGATGGTAAACAACCACAAATGGCGTTTTCTGCCATGCTGCTTTCCACTGGTTGGTCCCCAGCATGTACTGGTGCATGGGCTTATTCCTCTCCAGAGGCAGGACTTTCCATTTCCCTTTGTGCTCATGATGTCTCTGTCCATACATTTTTCCATCTTGTCCAGGTCTCTCTGAATGGCAGCACTGGTCTATCAACCACTCCTCCCAGTTTCGTGTAGTTTGCAGCCTTGCTAAGAGTACACTCTATCCCATTTCCCAGGTCATTAATGAAGATTTTGAACAGCATTGGCCCTAGTATTGACCTCTGGGATACATCACTTGTGACTGGCCTCCAACTGGATTTTGTGCTGGTGATCACAGCCCTTTGAACCTCACATTTTAGCCAGTTTCCAGTCCACCTCATTGTCCACTTATCTGGTCTGTATTCCATCAGCTTGCCTTTGAGGATTTTATGACTGACAGTGTTGAAAACCTCACTAAAGTCAAGGTAAACGATATGCATTCCTCTCCACTTATCCACTGAACTAATCATCTCATCACAGAAGACAATCAAGCTAGTCAAGCATGATCTCCCCTCATGAATCCATGCTCNACTGGCCTCCAACTGGATTTTGTGCTGGTGATCACAGCCCTTTGAACCTCACATTTTAGCCAGTTTCCAGTCCACCTCATTGTCCACTTATCTGGTCTGTATTCCATCAGCTTGCCTTTGAGGATTTTATGACTGACAGTGTTGAAAACCTCACTAAAGTCAAGGTAAACGATATGCATTCCTCTCCACTTATCCACTGAACTAATCATCTCATCACAGAAGACAATCAAGCTAGTCAAGCATGATCTCCCCTCATGAATCCATGCTCACTACTTCCAATCACCTTCTTGTCCATCATGTGTTTGGAAATGGCTTTCCAGAATTAGTTCTTCTGTCACCTTCCCAGAGACTGAGGTGAGACTGTCTGAACTATAGTTCCCTGGATCCTCCCTCTTGTTAGAACAGAATTGTAGAATCATAGAACAGTTTAAGTTGGAAGAGACACTTAAAGGTTATCTAGTCCAATCTGCCTTCAGTGATCAGGGACATCTTCAATTAGAACAGGTTGCTCAGACCCCTGTTCCACCTGACCTTTAATGGGGCACCTACCACTTCTCTGGGCATCCTGTGCTAGTGTCTCACCAACCTCACTGTAAAAAATTTCTTCCTTCTATCTAGTCTGTCTTCCCTCTTTTAGTTTAAAACCATTACCTCCTGTTCTATTGGAACAGGCCCTGCTAAAAAGTTTGTCCCCATCTTTCTTATAAGCCCCCTTTAGGTAACAAAAGGCCACAGTAAGGTCTCCCTGGAACCTTCTGTCCTCCAGGCTGAATAACCCCAACTCTCTCACCCTGTCCTCATAGCAAAGGTGCTCCAGCCCTCTGATCATTTTTGTGGCCCTCATCTGGACCTGCTCCAACAGGTCCATGTCTTGTCTTTGCTGAGTGCTGCAGAGCTGGATGTAGTACTCCAGATGGGGTCTCTCGGGAGTGGAGTAGAGGGGCAGAATCACCTCCCTCAACCTGCTGGCCACGCTGCTTTTCATGCAGTTGGCCTTCTGGGCTGTGAGCACACATTGTCAGCTTATGTCCAGCTTTTCATTCACCAGTACCCCTAAGTCTTTCTCAGCAGGGCCAATCAGCAGGGACAATCTCTTTGTCCCACAGCCTGTATTGTTATTGGAGGTTGCCCCAATCCAGGTACAGGACCCTTCTTGACCTTCTTGAAGACAAGAGTCACATTTGCTTTCTTCCTGTCCTCAGGTACCTCTCCCAGTCATGATGACCTTTCAAATATCATAGATTGGCCTTGTAATGACACTGGCCAGCTCCCTCAGCTGCACTTGCATCCCATGAGGCCCCAAGGACTTATGTATATCCAGTCTGTTTAAATATTTCCTAACCTGGTCCTCGTCCACTGAGAATGTCTCCATTTCTCCACACATTCCTACTGGCTTCAGGGATCAGACATTCCAGAAGTACAGTCTTACCAGTAAGTACTGAAGCCAAGAAAGCATTGAGTAACTTGATCAGTTTTCTTTAGTCTTCTTGTAGAAGCCCTTCTCATTGCCTTTTTTATTGCTCACCAGAATCAACTCTAGGTGGGCTTTGGCTTTCCAAACCCCACCCTGACACATTTAATGTGTCTGTATTCCTTCTGGGTCACCTGTCCCTGCTTCCACCTCCTGTGGTCTTCTTTTTTAGGTTTGACCTTAGGAGCTCCTCTTTCATTTGTTTGCAAGTATGAAGTTCAGATGACTGTCCTCCTCATTAACTCCTCAATCACCTGTGATAGCTGTCATCAATGCACTCCAGAAAACCCTTTGATTGCTTGTACTCATGCAGTCAAGCTTGATGTGCTCCAGGTTGCCTTGGCAGCATCGTTGCCTCTGTAGAAAAGCAGCAGGCGATAGCTGACCTAGGGCCAGGCAAGCCTCTCTACAGTATCCCTGATCCAAGCCCTTGGCAAACAGCAAGATCCCCTCTCTAGATAATGGGTCAAGTCTGCAGATGGGAGCTTCCACCCTTGCAGCAAAGAGACTCCCACAGCTACCTGCTGGTGTTCCTATGGTGCTCAGGCACCACTGGCTTGGAGGCTTTGTGGATACATGTTGCAGCATCTTGTCTACTACCAGGGCACTGAACCCCTTCTGGAACTGCAAATGGGATAGGAGCCATCCTCCTGGTATCAAAAGTCACCAGCTTCCAGCCTCTGCCATCATGGTAGTCTTTATTTCCCAGTCCCACAGGCATGGACTCTGCTTCCCCTTCTGTTGACACAGCTGGGGGTTCAGGCCTGGTGCCTACATGATTTTAGAGAAGCTCCAGCCAATCTGCTGTTTGCCATCCCTGATGCTGCACAGCCTGTGGACCTCCTTCTGCAGCTCCCTCAATTGGCAGGATGGACCCTCCTCAGCACCCGTTTCCTTCAGGTGAGGAACTCTTGCCGAGAGTCTCCAGGCAACCTCGCAGCCCCCAACTCCAGAGCTGCATTTGTCTTTGGGACATCACTCTGCATTGAGGTCTCTGATGTGATGGGAGTCAATGGTCCAAGGGGACTGGAGTCAATACCCTGACATATGTCTCTGCCACTCACCACTGCCTAGTGCACAAACACCACCCCTAGCAGAGCTTCTGGACCACTTCTGATCTAGGACCAGCAGTTATACAGGCACCTCCAACACCTGCTGACAAGGTGTTCGGCTCTCACTAATGAGGAGCCAGCTGGAAACAAAAAAAGCTCAAAGCTCCCTTTTATCTGGAATTGCTGATGGAGCTAGTGAGAGGCTGCTAGAGCTTGCTAGCAGGCAATGCCTGTGGCAGAAACACACAGCCAGCAGCAGCAGCAACAACAGAGAGCTGGCTGCGTTGAGGTCCCCAAATAGCTCCCAGGAGTCTTCCAACCATCCTAAGAGAAGTTCCAGGAGATCTTGAAGCAAAGCCCAGAAACTGCTGTGCAAACTGCTGCCTGTTGGCTGGCTCTGCCAGCTGTGTTCTCCTGTGGGTCTCTGCAGTGCTCCCAATTTTAGACTGTGCTTCAACAAGGACAAAGGGTCCAGGGATTTCTTGCAGATACAGATCCAGCATAAAAGATGAAACTGGATGCAGGTTAGCAAAAAGTGAAGGGGAACTGCACTGTTTAGAGGACGTTTAGTAGTATCCTTTATGATGCCAGCAGATTTAGAGAAGGAACTTTAATTGCTGATACGAACTTGATAAAAACAGAATACTGAAGTGTGTAAAGATTCCTTAGATATCAGCAACACTGATAGTTTAGGTACAGATGGGCTAGAGTTTTAGCTGCCTTTAGGGATAGGAAGTGGCTGCTGACTGAGAAAGAGTTTTAGACTATTTATATTTTGTGTTAAGATTATGTTAAATCCTTTATTAATGATTTAATCTTGGATTTTAAGGAAAATCTTGGATTTTGCTCAGTGTTCATAAACCTTGTTCAATTAAGGTATCAATGAAACTTACAAAAATACTTCCATTGAAGTCAACACACTTAAGAGCAAGCCCTGTGCATCCAAGTCATTAATATCATATACATTTCTGTTTACAGTGCCTTCCTGCATCTTTGCAAATGTTATGTGAAAAGATTTCTGTGAAAACAAGAAGAATCCGTTGGACTTTTAAATTTCTCAAAATTCTAAAAACTGGGGAATAATCTGCACTTGCTCACGTAGATGGAATTTGTAGCAACATAAAGTGGTTTTGTTGTATGGCACAAAGGTTTTTAAACTCAAATGTATGTATTCTATATCTCAACATAGAAAGCAGTTTCCCTGTTGTCTGCTTGCTTAAATGGCTACAAAAGCATTTATTTTCAGACAGAAAAGGATCATAACCAAACCACAGCCAGTCTTGCTTTTTGTCTTACTGGGAAATACACTTTGTGAAGCTTGAATCATGTTTGTAGTTCTTTCTCGAACCCTTTCAAGTTAGTCAGCATTCTTCTCAGTGTGTTGGCAACAGAGTTAATCATGATATTCAAGTAATGGCCTATTATCATTTCCCTGCTGCCTCTAAATATCACTTTAGTTTCCTTCAGAATTGCACTTTGACTTTTTTCACCTTGGCATATTTTTAAAATCAGCTTAATGCCCTAGACCATATAAACACTTTGTCCTTTAGCAGCAGGGAAGGATTTGGAAACAGGCTGTTTGACTTTTTAAAATAGGGCTATATTTTGTTAGTTACAGTAGGTTTGCAAATAATTTTAAGCTTAGAACTCTGCCTGGTTTTGTGCATTCTTCAGTAAGACCCAGCTCACATGAATCCATCCAAACTGAGCAAAACCACGTCAAAGAAGGTATTATTTTCTATTGGTGACTGCAAGTCTTTTACTGGTAATGTGTTATTTTTCTAAGGTTCTAAAGATACATACCTTTCTAAACTGAAACTGACTGCATCATAGAACAGAATAAACAGGCACATTTGAGAAATCTGTACAACCTTCATGACAAATCACCAACATAATATTATGTGAAAGCATTTTCTTGACTCAGCTCTGTTTTATCACAACAGACATCCAAAGTATGTCTATGAACACTAAGACACTTTGCATTGTGTGAAATTTAATGGCGGAGTGGATGCATTTCCAGAATTCATCTTTGCAAGCTGCTTCAAGCAGAGGATTCAGGTATAAAGTACGTGTCTATTCAGAGTTGCCTCTGAGTGGTCATGTTAACTTTCAGGCTGGACAACTGTAAATGCATGGGCAACCAAGACAAGCAGCAGAGAATCTCCCGTGCTCTTTGCAGTTTCTCTATTCGCTTTGAGGCTGTGGTTTAGAGATCAGCTTAAACCAGTCTAAGCTGGCATCGCTGCCAAAAGGTGACATTCAGGAATGTGCTTCTGGGGTAAGTGAAGGAGGAGGGTGCATGGTCCTTTCTAGTGACAGCATGATTGCAGATGTTCTTCAAGCAACAGTGAAAACACCCCCTGGCATCCCTACAGTGCGTAGGAGAGGGGGTGTATGTGACTTCAAAATGAATAGTGTCTAGCCTTTAAAATCCCTTCACAGAACTGGTTGCTGGTAATGCAGACAAAACGTCATCTTCAAACCAGGAATGTTTTGTGTAAGTATTGTAATTTTGATGTCCCCTTTTGCGTTTCAAAACTACTAGAAATTATTAGATTGGTTCCAGATGATTGGGAGATAGAACTGATTTACAGCTCTGTTCCACAATGTAATGAGTGGAAAACAATTACATCAGTTTCAATCAAAGTTGTAGCCATTTTCTTATTCATACTTTGTCGGCTTGTTTTACTTTCAATATGTTGAGCAATGTATTTGCTCAATATATTACAAATATGATTGACTAGATATTTCTGATATCGAATAGCTTCTGGAAAAAGTACACTGGTTAGTTTCCATGATACATTTTGTATTGCTGTTCTCTTGAAGTAGCTCTCAGAGGGGAAACCATCACTTAAGTCGTTTGTCCAATCTGGCTATAAATCAGTGGAGACTACACTGCAGAAAACATTCCTTCATTGGCAGGCGCTTTGATGGGATGACCTCATCACTTTTTCCATCTCCAGTATGGAGGTGTCTAAGATTTATTACAATCTTAATATAAATTCAAGATTATGGATATGTTTTTATGACTTATTGTCATGACAATGACAAAAAAAGGCCAACAAAAGTACAGGACAGCTTTATAGTGTCAGGATATTAAAATATGTCAATCCAAGTTTATGGTGAAATTTAAGTATGAAGCATCTGAAAATTGGATATTTTCTCATCTCTGTTCTTTTCTAAAGATTAAACTAATTAATTTTGTTACAGAGTAACAATCTTTTTCCTATCAATTCAATACATGCCTTAAAAAGAAAATTACAATTTCAGGATGATTTTAAACCAATGTCATTGCTAATCATTCTGGATCAGGTTGCAGATAATCATGGCCCATATTGTGGCAATTGATTAGAGTAGGAACCAGATCTAAAAAAAAGCACAGGCCTTAATAAGAAGATATAGGTAGACTTCTGTCGCCATGTTCAAAGATGTAGTCTAGCTACTTTTTACCTAATAGTTCTCTCAGCCTGAGGTTTTTTAATGTCAGTAATGATGCCCTTTTCACCCTGAAAACTTCCAACATTTAACCTAATGGTTAGATGCCTACTCTCCACCTAACCATCCCTGGAGTCCAGAAAGAAGACAGGGAAAAATATAATATCCTGAATGACTTTTCTGATATTACTGGGCAAAGTAAACCTGAAAAGACTTTCAGAAATGCTGGTGCTAGGGTAACAGCAGCTATTACTGAAAGGTTACTAAGATGCTTAGAGAAAATCTCAGGAACAATAGAAGAACTAAGGGTGTGAGGGCAACCCCTCAGATAGGGCAAGAAGGTCAAAAAGACACTCCTTAGGAGTGAGAAGGAAGGCTGGACAAGACCACCAAATAAAGGGTTATACCTGACAATGGAGCAAAAAAGGGAGTCTGGAAACCTTTTGCACAAAATGGGATTTGCAATACCATCTATATTCTATAGGTCCTGCTAAAGATGAGAAGGGGAAACTTAGCATTGGGGGAACACAGTTGCCACATAAAGCCCAGCTGTAGTTTTTCAGCACTAATCTGTGGAAGAAGACACAAGCTGTGGGCACAAACAAGTGTCTGCTGTGTCCTCAGCTCAACCCTGCTCCTACTGTACGTACAAGCCATGTGCTGAGTGTGAGTCAGGACTGATCTGTCCTTCCTGGAATCCAACTCTTTTCAGTGGGTGATAGATCAGACCACTGAAACTATCCAGGCTACTGTCTACAGGATGTTGGACCATTTCCTGAGGTCATAACTTCTCCCCCTTCTCACTTAATCATAATTCCTATTTGTTCTGCCATGCAACAGGGAAATAGGTTTAACTGTCATTTTGCCATACCCTTTCTTAAGGGCGAGATCTTGGGCACATTCTTGTTTGCATTTGTCAGCAGATGCCACAGTTACACAATGAATGCAATAGCCATGGTGCCTATTTGTTTATATTCTGCAGCTGTGGTCCCTAGGAAGAGCTTTCTTGTGCCTGGCCTCTAGATGACAGTTTGGACAGCCCTTCTGAGCCTTCTTTAATCATGACCATCAGATGGCCCTTTCGAGCCTCCTTTAATGATACACACTAGAGGATCAGGATAAAAGTACTCTCCAGCTAAGTCACAGAAGCCACCCCAGACTACTGACAACTCATCAGACTCTAACCCTCATCAGACTATTTTGTGAAAGTGTCTTTTTTTTTTCTTTTTTTTTTTCTTTTTTACATACAAATCTGATAATTCATCTTTGTCTCATTTGATTTTTCATCTGCAATTGCCCGGCTATTCTTTCAATCAAGTGACCCTGCAAGCATAACCACTGAGTCAGGGGGCCACTGTCAAGAGCCACCTGAAGCAGAAAACTTCAAGCATCCCCTCTCCCAAAACACCCTCTAAAGTGGTGTGTGCTATTCACACAGAGAGTGTGTGAATAGCAACAGCAGGCAGACTCTCCGATGTGTGTGCAATATCCCTTTTTTTAACTTTGGTGGGATGCAAGAAAGATACAGAAACAAGAAAGAGAAACCCAAGTCACCACTACTGAACTGCCAAAACAGTGACAAATCTCATCAAACACCTCACACACCTAAAATTCTTTTTTCTTTGGCTGATGGTTGCTTTGTGATGGTGCTCTCCATGTAAAATATATATAGTACATACAGGCGGGAAGGCTCAAGGTGACTATGCAGTGAGCAATGAGGCATGCAGTCGCAGTGCCTAGGGAAACTCACCTGGGAATGGCTGATTGACCAAGCTGGATGGTGATTTCACAAGCACTCTCCAGAGACGGAATGTTTGAGGGCTGTGCATTGATTGGAGGCACCTGCCTCTACTGAGTTTTTTTCTGGTACAGGGAAGACAACTGAGAATAATACCAGGGAATATCACATCCTTGGGATGAGCTGGCACAGTTGCAACGTCAACATGGTTGGCAAAAAGGAATTTGGGGCTGGCAGGAGACTGTCTGTAGGAATGATCTGGGAAGAAAGATGGAATTAGATGGCTGGAATCATTGTCCTCAAGCAAAGAGGGAAATGGTGGACTTAGGATGTCCGGTAATCCAGATGGCTAGAGTGTGTGAGAGAGAAATGGGAACATGAAAGGCAAAAAAACCTGCCAGGGACAACAAAGTAGCTGAAGGAGCTGTGTATGAGCAGACATGGAAAGGACAGAAGTGGAAGAGGGAGTCAGAAGAGCTGTACATCATCCAGGATGCCTGTGGGGAAAAGAGGTATGCAATGGTGAAAACGTGTAGCAAACTGTGATCCCTATAAAGCCAATGCTGAGGAAAAATAACTTCTTGCCCATACTATTGCTTTTTCAGGTTAAAATATGATTATTTATAACAAATATCATATATGACTAACTTTCAGATAAAGATATTTAATTAAATGCCAAATTCCTATGTCAGTGCAGTCAATGGCAAAAATCCAGGTCAAATCAGTCCAAAGATGCTACCAACACAGTATAAACTAAACGTACTGCTAAAGGAAAAAATTCTCATTTTAGCTTTACATAAAATAAGTAGATTAACTATAGGAAAAGTATTTTTCCTGCCTTCACCCCTGTACTTTCCACCATCATTCAAATGCCCACATCCCTTCAAGACTTTGGAACTGGATGCCCATTCATGAGTGCCTTATTAGCTATTTATCATAGTCAAAAGTGTTGACCAAATGTTTTTCTTGGACTACCAGCATGCTAGAGTCTTTTTTAAGCAGTTGTCGCTTCCATTTTTTTATTCCCTCACTGTTGGCTGCTGTTCTATGATTTAGGCTTTTTGCTGGTGAAATTTGTTTCAAGTCACAGTGTTCATTGGCTTAACTTCTCCAGAAGACCAGGTATTAGGAAAGTAAATAGATATGATTACCGGCATTGAAGATGGAAGAGACACTTTCATATTTGCAGTAGTGTCATTGCATAGGAATAAGTCCCATAAAATAGGAGCTCAGGAGAGACCAGTATGTCTAGTTTGTTTCACCTGACATAGCCTGTAGATTTTTGGAATGTCTTATAAAGAAACATCAGAACTTGGTGTTATCCATGAAGAGGAAGACAGAACTTGATCTTTCAATGCTTATTTTGATAGGAAGTGTCTTGGAAACTTCTGTGTAAGGACACAACTATAATATAATGTTTGTGGTTTCTCAAGGCTAACAAAATTAATTCATGGACAAATGAGAGTGACGCTGTTGGACATAAGATCTCTCACTGCTTAGGTGAGTTCTGACAATTTTTTGTCTTGTAAACAAGAGGAAAGGAATTGTTTGATCTGCTTATTTTCCAAAATGACCTTCTTGCAGTTTCACAGTGAGAGAGGAAGAGTATCAACTTCACAAAATGAAAGTTCAGTCATGGTTCACAGCTGATTGGTCCAATGGAAGTGAAACTGGTTTTGCACATATGTATATGTGTTACAGTTGTGGTAGGATCTCTGCTTTTAAGACAATGGTTGAAACACAAACCTGTGATCATACACCGGAGATTGAATCAGTCTTTTGATGCCCTGCTGCTGCTGACAGGTCTCTTTTTCCTGCGTATAATTTCCTGCTAAGACTGGAATAAGCTCCTGTCTTTGTGAATTTATGGCAGGACCTGGGGAGTGTGGAAGGTGGTGGGCTGCAGAGCTGGAAGCATTCACTCAGAGGGACTGGCTCCAGCTGCCCTCCCATATACTGCCTCTTTTCTATGGGGCTGGGGGAGACTGGGTTTGCTCTGATTGATGTATTTAACATCTCTGCCTGCACTTGAATAACAATAGTAATGGAAAGTCTATGGAATCTCTCTCGGATTTAAAGCTTCCATATCTTGCCTCCCCACCACAGATCTCCAGGATGAAAGTGACACAGGTTATTTCATTAGAGGAAAAGTCTGTATTTCCGCTCTATGGTGCAGTTGAGATATAGTTGACAGCAGTGCCAACTGCAACACTGTAATTAAATTGCTAGTGTTTTCCACTGTACTTAGTTTGCCTTGCAGGACAGGCGTGTTTTCTTACAGCTTGTTCCCAAGCAAAGAATTTTTCAGTAATTTTATTGCCTGTTTATGGGCTGGGCACTTTTAATTTTTTTTATTGTTTTATTTTTTATTTTTTTAAATTATTTTTTATTTATTTTTTTTTGTAATGGAATTTCTACTTCAAAACAAGATTTCCCTCCCTGCTGTGATAACATGGTGCTGAATTCCACCTTCATCATGGCCATTGGTAAGAAAAAGTCTTTTTGTAAGATAGTCTTTAAGGACTTTTGTCATAGGCTTTCATCCAGTCTGTTCTCCTATGAGTGGGATCTTTCATGAGATCTGTCAAGTATACTAAGAACATGGTTTATGAAGTGATAATAGCAACTTTCAGCACTCCCAAACGACTAGTCATCCAAATGCATAGCACTGTACTTTATAAAACCCTCTGTTTATAGTGTTTTGAACATGTGTTCTAAGCTATGTCATTTAAAGAGTATAACAGGAGGGAGAAAGTACTTTTCTGATCTAATAATTTTGTTTGACCTCCTGAGGAAGAGACTTACATGAGATAAGTGAAAGGTAGTTTGCCAATAACTGATTCGATCTTGTGTTATACATTCCCCGTGCACTCCAGCAATTTTTAACTGAGATTAGATGATACTTGTGAACCCAGGAGATGGCATGGACTAAACTGAGGTGAACATGTTAAAAAAAGAAGCCAATTGTAGCATGTGAATTAAATCTGATACCACAGACTGGTTAAATAATAAAAAGTCTTAAAGATTGGATTCATATATGAAAAGGCCTATATATTCATGTAATATATTCATAACAAAGAATTGATGGAAGAATCCTGGAACTCCAGAATTCCAAGTATGGCCTGATTTTTTTCACACTTTATGGGGTCACTGGCTTCCACACTTTCCGTGTAGAACACGTGGAAGTCCTGTGACATCTAACAAATTTGAAGCCCATCCATGGATATGCAGCTATCCACCTCAGTGGTGTATTCTGTGTATCCTGTGGTCAGAGAACTGACATAAAGCAGAGGAAGACTTGGAGCTCCTTAGGACAGCAGTTCTTATGGCTAACCTTGCTAAATATTGCAGTGAGTGCATTGAAAGAAAACACTCGGAGAGCACCCTGGGGAACAGGAGTTTTAATTCTGGTAGATGAATGAAAACATTTTAGGGTTCTACTTGAGTTTTTAAAGTGGATTCTTGATGATTGTAGCCTTAACAAGCTTGTTAATGCAACTAACACGGCAACTATATACATCTGCATTTCATCAGTCTTCACCCTGTGGATCTAAGGGCGTGAAAGAACAAATACAGGTGGTGAGAATTAGCCTAGAGGGTTGTTTCCTAATTTGCAAATGTAAAATCTGGGTCAGAAAGAGGAGGAATGGAGGAAAGGTTAAGCTGTTATCCAGAGAGAACAACCAAGGCTCTCTGATATGGAGAAGCAGATAGCTTTTTTGTTTTAGTGTTTTACTGGGCTTTTTTTTTGGATGAAAAATAAAACTGATTCTGAGCTGTTACACCCATGTAACTATGGCAGCCATTGACCTGGCTTGCAGAGTGGTACAAATAGCCCATGTGGCTATCTCAGTTAAATTTTCAATGCAGCTGGCTTTTCATTCAGAGGAAATTAAACTTTCAACTAAACCATTCATTTGGAGCAGTGGATAAAGGTTATGCTGGAATTTTATAATTTATGAGACAGCAAACAAATAAGGTGTGTGCCCTGAGCTTTTGGTGGTTATTATACAAATGCCATTACTGTTAGACAAATGGACAAATTTATTTGGACAAACTCTTTAAAACTTCTCCAGAGCCAGCTGAGGGCTAACCCACTAAAGTGGAGCTGCCTTAAGACAGGCAGAGGCAGGGGCCTTGACAAGAAATTTATATGTGGTGGCTTCTGATGAAGTTTTCTGGAGAAGGCTGAAGAAATTTATCTAAGCTCTTTTGAGAAGGGATTTTAAAAAAAGAGAGCTCTATCCTAGTAGGGAGGTTGCTTTCAGATACACATCTTTGTGAGATCTCAGCTAGGATATGAATGAAGCTGGACTCACACATTGATTTTATGTATAAGGTATCAGGACTTTTAAATCTGCTTCCAGTAGTAAGTGACATGCACTTAACAAAATGCCAAAACTGAGAGCTCATCCCTTTCACTTTATGCCTTCTGTTGTGCCTTAAAATGTCATAAATACCACCACTTCAAGTAAAGGAGTAATTACATCAGTTACAACTGAGGCAGAGAAGTGCATTAGATGAATCTTGATCTGTGGGGCCTGAAAACATCCTTACTTTTCTTAATGTAATTTATGCACAGGAAAGTTAGGTTCCTAATTTAAATTAGACCTTCTTTATCGCCAACAGATAGCTCTTAAAGGGTGATTAATCTGATTCTAATAGCCTAAGATATCTGTTTCTTTGCAATGATATTTTGCAGATTTCAAGACACTTAGGAAGTTTTATTCAACCTTCTTTTCTTTAAGCTAAATAACTTCATTTCTTTCCAGCTTTTCTCACAGCATATATTTTCTTAAGTCTGTCCAACTGATCTATGGTCAGAGAAAAAAATAAACACAATAATTCAATTGAGGGAGGACCACATCAATTCTGAGTAGAACAGGTGGTTTACTTCACATGCATTACCATTGACTCTTGCTCAAGTACCCTATAATGTAGTTTGCCCTTTTTGCAGTAGTATGACAACATTAAGTTATGTTTAGATCGTGCCTGTTTAGACTGCTATTAAGCTAGCTGTCCCCCACCCAGTTGCTCATTGCAACAAAAATGTTGAAACTTGCACTTGTTTTTATTAAATTGCATCTTACTTTTTTTCAGGCCATTTCTCCAATGTGTCGAGAGAACTTTAGGTTCTTATCCTGTATGTGCTTATTTACACTTTTACCATTGTTAAGATGAAGATACCGACAAGGGCTGGAACCATAACATAATCCCACTGAATACATGCTTCCATTTTGATACTGAATGTTTTAAATCTTCAGTCCGAATACTGTTTTCAAATAAGTTTTGCACTACCCTACAATAGTTTCATCTAGGCCACATTCACCTAATTCATTTCAAAGACTATTCCCTTATTTCACTTTAGGAAGGCAATATCAGAATTCTCACTAAAGCTGAAATTTATGTTATGTATCCATTCTCCTATCCTCAACATCACTTAGAGAGATGTTGTAGTTGATATGAAACACAAAAAAGCCATGTTTTTCGTACAAGTAATCTGTGAAGATAAACTGCTCAGATGACAGTGAATAATGCTACTTAGAGTGGTCTTTACATGACCTTTTTAAAATCCTGTTAACATAGTGGTCTTCATCAGATTATACTTAAATATGGCTGTGAATTTTGTCTCTGGAAAGCACTGTGACTTCTACTTTTGGCCATGCATTTTCATGAGTGTATTTTTACTAAAGGGAAGTGCTCTCCTTGTGTAGAGGATACAGTTACCTCACACTCACTCCTCTATTTCCTTTTTTGTGACACTCCCAAATCCATCTGACTTAGGGAGCTATTTAGAAAATTAATCTCTCTCTCTTTTCCTCTTGTCAAAAGGACAATGGAAATCACTAAAAAATTAGACCACCGGGTTAGTCCCTGTAGGCACTTATTTTTAAAGGACTTGTTTTTAAATCAGTGAAAGGCAAAGATATATTGTACTTGGCACATGCAGAGACAATGGGAAAATATTTCCTGAAGAGTAGGTTTCCTGTACTTCAGTACAATCTTCCTTTTGTCAATTTGAAGGGCAATACAGCAACAATTTAGGAAAATAAAGGAATAAATGTTCCACAATAATGATTGCCAAAATATCTCTGCAAATAAACTAGAATTGATACAAATGAATGTGAAGAGTTGAATATGATGTTCAGACTGTATTTTGCATTCATGAATTATACAGAATTTGTTGCAAAAGCGTTGTTGCCACAAAACCTTATTTTTGTTTGCAAAGTGTTTTGAGATACCTTATATGAACTTTTCTGAAGAAAATTAAACTGCCAAGAAGTGAAATGAAATTACATATGTATTTTCAGCTTTTAAAACAGATGATGATCAAATGAACCCTGGTGATGAACCAGACAATACTCTGAAAACAATTCTTGTAACATCTGCAATATCTGATTTAATCACTGTGGAAATCTGTGGTATGTCTTCTAGGAACGGCAGAGAATTGCCCCTCCATACATGAAAAATACTGTCTTAGTGGATTTTATCATGCAAAACTTTTCTTGTTTCTTTCCTAAGAATATTGTACTAGTATGGCAAGTGGTAGCTGTGTTCTGGACCTGTAGAAAAGGACCTCCCTAGTCCTGGAGGACAGTGAAGACATGTCACCATGGTAAGAGGAAAGAGTAGATATATGCAAGTCTGCTGTGAGGCATTGAACATGTTCTGAATTATTACAACTACGTTAGGCTTTGTGAAATTCCATCTACAGGAAAGAGTATCTTAAACTTAATCTCTCCAATATTAATTTTTCATAGTTTATGTATGCACATATTTATCCACATGTACGGATAAATATTAGAGAAATGTATATGCAAAATAATATGACTGATGTCAGACACAGAGATACTTTTTCTGACAGTATCTCAAAGTAGGGTTCATCGCCCTTGCTTTCAAACCTCGTTGTCTTTCCCCTATGATGATTTGTCTGTCTAAATTCCTTCTTCATCACATCATATATGGACACTTCTTTGTTAGGAAAGTCACCTGCAAAGTCTGATGTAGACTACTTATAAATTCTTTGTTTCCTGACAAAAAGCCAGCACTTCTATTAAAGTGATATTGCTGTGTAGGTTAACTATTCACAATGTTCAAGAAGCATTGGCTAAAGTTATACTAGTAAGCATTTGCCAAGGCCAGTCCACTGCCACAAGGCTATTTGGCACAGTCTTGTCTTCTCTCTTCTCTTCATTTATCTTACCCTACCAGGCAGGTGGCTGCACCCAGGTGTTTGCTCAGAATGAGCCCTGGCCCAAGCCAGCTCCCCAGCCGTGCCCAGTACTCACCTGGGAGAGCCGCCATCTGTCTGGCCAAGACCATGCTGGGAACCTTGTAGAAGATCAAGTTTTTGTGTCTGGAAATGTTCCCTGGCACCCACATGTATAAATGTAGTCATGATGTATAACTTCAACACACTGGTAAATAGGGCCATTAGGACAGTAGAAGTTATGCTTCCTAAACTAGGTTTTGGGTTTTTTTTTTAAATTTACTATTAAGAAGGTGGTGATTCATAAACATATAAGAATTCTGATACAGATAGTTTGTTTATTTATTTACAAAGGTGATGGGTATGGATTGTTATAACTGCTGTCTATATGCAATGGTAGCAACGCAGCATAAGTGGTTGATGCATGCAGCATGCAAAATATTAACATACAAAATGAACCGCAACACCATGCTGTTTACCCACACGCGCACCCTTCCCTGGCTTCTGATGAGGCTGATGGCTGCAGTGAGGGACAAGACACAGGGGTCAGTTGTCCAGTAGAGCTGTATTTTATCTTCTTACTTCATCTTTATCTCTCCTGCCCGTGGCCCAGGCCCTCATGTCAATTCCCCTGAGGACATCAGCCCCTGCCCTAGCGAAGCTGTGTCAGGGCCAGTCTCTACCTTTCCCATCCCAGCCTTGGTCCATCTGCGTCCCGACGTCTGGGGCTGGGGCTACCCCAGTGCCCCTGGCTGCCCTGCTACTGGCCAGCTGTAGGACAGCATCATAGCAATTCTTCTCTCTCCTCCTTACCTTCTCAATAATGACATGTTCCAGCTAGAGACGTGTCTCTTCATGGGAAAACACCGAAGCAAAACAGTATGAAACCTTTTGAGTATTTTGAATATCACAATCTGGTATTTTAGATAGTGCTGCTCCATCAGCATTGCTCTAGGAATTAAGGAAAGCAAGCTACTGTAAAGAAAATTAGCTCTACCCCAGCCAAAACCAGCATACCCCTAGATAAAACTTGCTGAGTACCCGTTCTTGACTTAATGTGTACATTAAAATATTTCCAAAGGTTCCAACCTCCCATCAAAAGCACATATTCTATTTAAATATTGTTCCACTTCTGTCAAATGGCAGGACATGAGCTTTCACACTGAAGGTGAGGCATACCATCATGATGACTTAAAAAGTCCTATTGAACACATACATATAACAAATCTGGGAAAAGAAAATTCTGAACACTTCAGTTTTCAGAAGGAATGGCAATGCCAATTTTATCTGACATTCCTGCTGCATTTAAAAATTGCATTTCTTTTATTGAGATCAAGTAAAGAGGAAAAAAGAACATTTTAGAAAAGTTTGCAGCGTTAATACAGAATATGCATAAAAAGAAAGCATAATCACCCCAGAAAGGGTATATGGAATTGTATTTTGAAATGATCATCGGCTAGTGTTTTATTTTAAATTGTCTCAAATATAGGCAAGAGCCAGGAAAATATAGCATGTGGTTATAAAATAAAGATGTTTTATGGACAGTGGTAAGCTCATTAATAAGTAGTGCAATACTTTACATGTGAAAAATCAAAACTTGTTTCTGGATTCCTCGATCACATAAAATTCAAACTGGTTTAGTTTACTCAAAACAATAGTAAAATAGATACTTTACATTTCCTATGTAATGGAATTTGGTTTCTTGCACATCCTTTAATTAATAAGCACAGGGTGTGATGCTGTTTTCAACTTACTTTCAAGATTTTACTTTTACCATCAACAAACAGTAATTGTTAGAAAGGAATCAGAATATTTTTAAGAATATTATCCCAGTTCCTGAAGGATCCTCATCTACAAATGAAAGATTGCTCATGGATTTCATACACCCTTTAGTAACAAGATTTTTTATATATAAATATTTCCCCATTTATATGTAAGTTCAAGTACAATAAACTGCAGACAAAGGAATGGATAATGTATTTAAATTTCAAAATATTTTAGTCTTGCTTGTGCTGAACGAAGACAAGATGTATTGAGAAAAATAGTTTTTATAGGTAATTGATATCTACACTTGTATGTATTACATTTTTCAGTACCAGAGTTGGTCATCTTTCACAAATAAAGCTAATATTCAGCTGACTTTCATAACCTTGCTGAGACATTGACAATAATTTTTGGAAAGTTTGATGATGGCAGAAGTAGTTCAGGGAACATCAGAAGATGGTTTAGTCCAGAGTTCTGCTCTGGACTGAGGAATTCTGAACAGATGTAAAATAAACCTGCTAAAAATCTCCAAAGATTTTCTAAAGCAGCCTAGCAGCATTCTAAATTTTTTTTTACCAACCTGCTGGCTGAAGGTTTTGCTTCATGTTCAACACTAGATCTTCCTCTTTGGAAATTATATCAATTCATTCTGCATAGCTGTTGAGTTGGAATGAGAACAGCTAATTTGCCATGGAAAACAGCTGGTTACAATCCTATAGCATTATTTTATGCACTGGGAAAAAAGTTATCCTGTTTTCTTTCTTTTGTCTTTTTAGAGTAATCACAAGCAATCATGCCTTTTAAATCTGTCAGTGTTCTTTGCTGTCAGCTGCTTTCATCTGGATCGCCCCAAATTGTCCACCTTTTTATTGAAGTATTATCCCTGGGCTGGACCTAGCAGTTCTCTTCCAGTTCTCAGGCATCTCACTGTCCTCAGTGAAATTATAGCACAACAAAAATATCGATGGCAATCTAGGGCAAACTGGAAAGAGAGAATACTAAGAAGAAATTAGTTTCATGAATCCCTAATGAAACAGTAAAACATTAGTGTCTTTACAAAGTGGAAATACAAGATGGATAATCACGGAAAAATAACATTTGCATGTGGGTGATAAGTGCATTCAGAAGCCCTGTGAACCCGCTTTAAAGAAATGACAGGCAATGACAAGAAAAATCTCACTGGAAGTGCAAAGAAACTGGCTTTTCTAGACTAGGAAATCCGTGTAGCTTGCCTTGCTTAGGCTGTCTCACCGACTGGAAAAAATGGAATCGGAGACAGCAGTGCAAGACAGACCTCTTTCTGTCTTGATGTGTACATTCTCACCGCTTACTTAGGGCATCCTATGCTAGTTTAGGTTAAAATGTCTCAAATAAGGGAAAACTTTCTGTGAATACCCTGCATGGTGATGCCTTGCTGCATATTTTATGATCATTTCTCGGTAATCTGCTCTTTCAGGCCTGCCAAAGAAGTCAGTGATAAATTGAAGACTGTGGTTTAAAGTAAAAGCCTGCAGCTGTTCTGTTTGCATTTGCAATCTCCAGCTTCATGGCCTTTTCCCACACTATTTGAGCCTCCAACTGGACAGGATTATCACAGCACTGTTGCAGAGCTGAAAATGAGGTGGTGGAGCAATATTTGCTTCATTGCTCACATGTTCAGATAGTTCAATATTTTTGAACATATTGTCTAAAAGTAAATCATTCCTTAGACTTTTTGTGGACTCCATTCAGCTGCACCATTACTGATTCTGTACCATAATCCTGACTGATACTCCTGGATGACTAAAATAGGAGAAGTTCTCAAAAGGCGTCCAAGAAACCTAAAGCAAGTTGTACATGCTCTTGAGACTTAGCCTGTGCTGTTCGACTTTGGCTGAGAATCTGACCCTGAGCCACTGTACAGCTTTAGAGTTGCATCGTAATTCTACTTTAGATCCCTAGGAAATATGTAACGTCTTAAAAGTGCACTATTCATTTCAAAGCATACTACTGTCCTTGAGCTGGCAGTTTTGTGTCTCTCGTGAAGATTTTTAATCTTACGACGTCAGTGAAGATGTGAGAATTATGTTGCCACTTTCTTGTGGTGTACTTTAGAAGTTACTATCTGGAAGAGCAAGAAGCTGCAGTTAGGGACAAGTCCTTTACCAGACATGATGAGGGGAGGGGGTGAGAAAAGTGGCTTGAAGTTCGTGTTCTGATTCCAGAGCTGAAAGCCAAACCTACTCCTGGCATGTCTTCGAACAGCCTGGGGGATGCACTAAATAATTCTGGCTTTATGCCTGCTAATGACTCATGTAAGCATTCTTATCACAAAAGGGACTTCAGCAGAAGCCAAGGATCAGACCTTATTTGTGTATCAGTATGACTGATAGCAGAAAGGAACAAAGCAATCCTTTATCTTCTTTTTCTATAGGTAAATGCTTATCTTGCTTAATGAAATGTCTTGCATGGGATGCAACTAGGCATCAGCTATTCATTCTTAAAATGCCTTTGGAGTTGTAAACAACTTACATATGCAAGTCTTCACAAATTAATCTGTGAGACTTGAGCAGAGCATGTCATTTTTTGAAAGAATGTGGACTTCTAAATGGCAATGGTTAAACTTCGAGCCATAAACCCTTAAAACTCCCTCACTTTAGAAAGTGTTGGGCATTGCCATCCCTAAGGAACAGGAGTTGAAAAAAATGTGCAACTCTGCTCTACATATGCAATATTTTGTGTCGTCATGGCGAGTATGAAAGACCTGGCACATCATTTGGAGCTAAGGAAAATTAGCAGTATATCCAGCACAGAGGCAAGGCAGGATGACGTTTCCTAAAACATGGTTTTCAAAACTGTAAGTTAGGCTCAAGGTAATATTAGTTGTGTATAACCAACAAAAGCTTGTTTTATATATGTCTGTTAGCTAATGCAGAGGTTTTTTATATAGCTCAAATGTGGTGGCTTTTTGTGACACTGTTACTCATGTGAAGTTCAAAACTACAATCCACCAGTTTCTTTCTATAATTTTTTTAGATAGATGACTCTATTCTAAACTGTAAGGGAAATAGGTTTTTTGGAAAGACAGGCTCCATGTTTACATTAAAAATTATTTTTCAGCTTGGTTTAGTCAGGATGAGCTGTGAAGTTAACTTCTTCCTGTTGCTTTTTTAGTTTTTAGTGTCCAAGAGAAAAATTTTCTTTAAATATTAATTTTTTTCGAAGGAAGAGGGAATGATCAGCGTGAATAAAGATTTAATATTTCTTAATTTTAGTGGCATAAGAGAATTGAATGGCCGCTTGCTATACAGATTTTTTTCTAATCACATTTTAATACCAATTGTAGGTGTTTTTTTCCACTCACAGTCTTTCAGAAGTGATATTATAGACCTGGAGTTTTTTTATATTTTTTGGAAGATGAACATAAATTTCTACTTCATGTAAAATTTAGACTAATTTTTAGTTGCTAACTAAAGCAAAGCATTTCTTTTTATTGCTGTCTAGCTATGACCTCTGACTGGGATAAGGTGCATGATTCCAAGGCAAGCCTTAACCCTACTTTTTCCAGGATCTTGAAGGATGGTGTTATGAGGCAGAATTAATACAAGTCTCAAGCTATAAGAACAGAGGGAAAGCAATGTTGTCTCATCCTTCAAGTCAGAAAGTTGCATGAGAGGAAGAGGACATTACAGAAGTCAAACATGGGGAGAGTGAAAGTCATTCCAGTCCTTGACAAGCATTTCTGAATCTCTGGGAAGCTAACGAAGGCATATTTGAGTGCCAGTAGACCATTATGCCCTGGCTCCAGGTTATAGTTCTACATCTATAGTCTGCTAGTGTGAGTTTTTGGACTTTTTTTTTTTTTAATATTCAGCTGTTTTACTTTCTCTTTTCCTTCTTGACTTTTAAATTGTCCATAAAAAAATAGCATATGCAAACCTGGTTTTTTGCAAGTAAATACATAGCTGTGAGCATGCACCAGATTATATCCACAGAGATGCCCTCAACTTTGCACAGTCCTGTATACTGTGCCATTAATAGAATATAATTTTGTGTTAATACTCAAAAGACCTAGAGAGCTGAGGATAGGAAGGTGTAATTTTCAATAAATAAAGAATTGTCAAATCTCCACTTAGTAAGCAATTTGGTCAATAATACCATGTGTCCTCTGGATGTAAAAGATGACCACAATGCCGTATCACATAAAAGAAATCCCAAGAAGAAAACTTAAAAATTCAACCTAGGGTCACAATATAGACACTTGCTTTTAGGTTTTTAGCACTTAACAGCTTCAAATGACACCTAAAAAAGAACAAAATCATACTTTGCAGTCAATTTGCAGAACAACTTAACAACTTCTTCAGACACTATGGCTTATTTGAATTAATACCTTAAACTCCTGTCCCACTTTGAACCTGATGCTCTTCATATTGTGATCTAGTTTTAGTCAGATGTCTTACTACATTGTCAGTTTAATTTTATGCTAGTGATAATAGGTTATAAAGTGTGTGTAGTGAGAATGAGAAAAGGAATTGTCAAAGCAAGGTTTAGGAAGGCAAAAGAAGGAAACCTGCCACCTCCAGGAAAGAAATTAATATTTTGGCTTGTAAGGGGTATTTTCCAAGAGGTAACATAAACGTTGGAGGCTGAGATGTGTGAAAATTACAAATGTTTGTAACCATTCTAGATACTTTGCTTAACAAAGTGAAAGATCTAATTCTTCCTCCTGTAAAAGCCTCATTATCACTCACAGACATTTCAAAAAGTGGGCAAAGTGGACAAAGTCAAGTCCCAATCTGAATGACCATAGAGATTCAAAAGTTGTGATTAAATAGAAAATTTAAATAAGCAGTTTAAAACTTCATTTTACTTTAAAACTTTCAGTTTAATTCAATTCCAGACTGAAAAGAATCTTAAAAAACATATTAGAAAAGGTGCACATTCACAAGAAATTAAATAAAATATACAGACAAGCTTTTGTTCATGTGAAAGCTCCTACAAATGTGGAAAAGCTCCTATTCGAGGCTTGGAATAAAAGCATACAACCAACTGGAAAAGACTCTTAAAGGATCAAACCAAAAAGATTCAGTGAGGCAATTGAAGAGACACCCTTTGTCAAAATGAAGAAATACAAGAGAAAAAAGTTCAGCTCTAGTGGAGTAAATTGCTATAGCATAAAAGCAAATTATAAGATGTCAGTGTATCTTTAAATACATTGGATGCAGGAAGTCTCTCAGAAGTATAAGTTATAGAACAGATGTCAAGGTCTCCCGTGGTGGAGAAGTTGAACAAATTCTTTATGTTGGTGATATCTACAGAGCATCTGAGGAAGGGTATCTTCCACCCTGAAATCTTTAAAAACTTGAGAATTAGGTCAAATTCAAGTGTCAATGGAAGTACTTTCTGAAAATTAGAAACAAATAATGAAAATAGTATTAAATATGGGATGATCGTGAAGTATGTAGTTAAAATGGCATAAACCCCAGACAACTTCTGAACTATCTGACATTGTGGGGGATGCTGCTAGATGAAGGCTTACTTCATACTGGCTTTGTTTCTCACACTCTTCCTCAGGGTGTGCTACTAACCTCTGTCAGATATGGGATACGGGGGCAGATGAAACTGTGGTCTTAACTGATAATGGTTGTGACATTCTCCTGCATTTGCCTCAGGAAACACAGAAAATCATTACAGCTACTTCATTATTTAGCGTTTTTCATGTTATACGTATGACTGTTATTAGGATAAAAAAACCAAAAAACCTTCACCTATCAGTGCTAAAGGACATCTCACAAGGCAGTAAGCTTGACAGTTGTTGCAACAGCCCTTGTTGTAGTGGTTAGAGCATTTTATCTATAACTAGAAAGAAAAAAAAGGAGAAAGAATTACAGGGGAAGGAAAGTAAAGGTGATTGTGTAAGTAAGCCTTATGTAGTGGTGTTTAGTTATTTGGAAGCTAGCTTTGTGAGTTTTCTAATTGTGTGAATATCAAGGTTACAATTTTTACAATGATGATTAATAAAAAGATAGAACATTTGGAACCTATGTCTGTAATAATCCTAACTTTATTTTTTGTTCATTCCATGAAATCCAAAGTTTCTGTGTTACAAAAAGAGAGAAAAAGCTTTGACTCATAAATTAGGAGAAAATAAGTGTGCTGAAGGTAGAAGAAATCTACTATGCACTTTAAATGTCAAACTACTTAATGCTTCAAGTTGGTTTTTTTTGGTAGTTCAGTGGTAGCTCAGCCTGCCTCATATCATTAACATTCATAAAACTTTATAAATACTGACCGAAACTCTTGTTCCTGGGAGGCCAAACATTTTTATATGAGAAAGAACTGTCCTTATGTTATGTATATGATGAACCCTTTTCCTGTCTCTGCTTTGCCGCCTTTATTATGGTGAACGGTTAAGATTGCTGTCTGACCACAGCAAGCTGTGATTAATTATGACCTTTTGCTACCAAAGAGCCCCCACACACTTAAGAGCAACAATACATAAGCTGAGAAGTGCTTTGGATGAGTAATAGATGTTTGATGACTCTTGTGTTCCTCACACCTCTGAAAATGCTTTAGTTGAATGTTAGCAAATTATACCTCATTGTACAAAGAGAGCCCATGAGATTAAATGAAAACTGTTTTGGGAAAGGAAGCTTCCCAAAACCCCAACCATTGGCAATAATTGTTGGATACAACATAAAAAGTGCTAATAGTAACTTGAAATCTGAATGAAGTAAATTTGTGATATTAATTGAAAAATCTTTCTAGACTTGGCTTCAAAAATGTTGAAGCACTTCGCTCATCTCGGGTTTTCTGCTGTGCACCGATACACGTTGACTGTCACAATGTAGGAGGGAATCTTTGAAATTACCTGATAAATGGCACAGTGACCATTAAAGTAATGTATGAAACCACTGATGTGGGGGATCTGTGCTCAGTAAAAATAATTTTTTAGTAAAGCTTAGTAAAAGACAAGAGCTCTAAAGGATGGCATTCCCACTGTCTGGTGCAGAGTAACTCCAGTTGGTGGCCTGAAGAGAAGGCCTTCTCTGTCGTGCCTCCCATCAGCCTGCTGGTGAGATGTCCGTAAGTCTCTCAACCTTTTGTATGGCTCTGTTAAAGAGCAGGTTTGCATATTGGTAAATGTTAAAAAGGAAAGTACATTCACCTGTTAGGATAAAATTACTGTGCTTTATACCAAGACCACTCAACTTGGTGAGAGTATTTGCCATTTTTGTATGACTGGGATACGATATTTGAAAGCACAGCAGGAATATATTCTTAGCCAGACAGTAACTGTTGGTGGTGATGTCTGTGACGTGAAGAGGGAGAAGAGGAGTATCAACACGTCTAGACAATGCCTCCCTCCATTCTGCCTGTGCTGCTGCATGGCTGGGAGCTTCTTTGCAGAAGGCAGTCCTGGAAGAAAGACATGATCCCACAGCCGGCTGGCCAGCAGAACTACGCAACCGGGATGAGGTTTTTGAGGGAGAGGGCATCAGTGGGCTATGGACAAAGGACACTGGTCCTGCTCTCACTTGTTGCTGTGTGGAGCAAGAAAGGGAAAAGAGCAGAGGCAACAGAGTCTCTGCTAGGAGACTGGAATGGTAAAGGAGTCCGGGCATGCCTCAGCTCAGTGCCTGCAATTATGGAGATTCCTCTTCCAGATCTGGTGACTTTCAAACCAAAAGTTCCAAAGTTACATCTTTATAACTTTCCTACAAATCAGGCAATTAAAGAAGGAAAAATAATTATCATTCTGAGTTTGAAACATGCCCCTGAATTATTAAATACTGTGGCTTTGATTGTTTTCTATGTAGATGATGTGTGTTTTGCTGTTGACATCACAAACACATAAATAATTTGAAGACTGATCTTCCAGACTTCTGTCAATACTTGCAGAAACCCAAAATCTGTAAGTACTTTTTTCCTATTGCAACAGTTCCCTAGGAAAATATGCTAATGAGCATGCCCCATAGGGCTTGTGGTAATTGCTTCAAGTGGCCATGTGCTTATTTAATGCCAAGATGATGTCCTATGGATCCAATGAGTTCTCTGTGCCTTATCTGAGTGGGCATGAATGTGCCAGTTGACAGCTTATAGATGCTGCCACCTTTTGAAAAACAGTATGGATCCATCCTTGGTTATAGAAAGAGAGGGTTTAGGAGACCCTGGAACTTCTTTACTTTGAAGGTGGCAGAGGGCTGCCACAGGCTGCCCAGAGAGACGGTGGAGTGTCCGACTCTGAAGACATTCAAAACCGGCCTGGACACCATCCTGTGCAACCTGCTCTAGGTGGACGTGCTCTGGCAGGGGAGTTGGACTAGATGGTCTCCAGAGGTCCCTTCCAACCCCTAACATTNCTGGAACTTCTTTACTTTGAAGGTGGCAGAGGGCTGCCACAGGCTGCCCAGAGAGACGGTGGAGTGTCCGACTCTGAAGACATTCAAAACCGGCCTGGACACCATCCTGTGCAACCTGCTCTAGGTGGACGTGCTCTGGCAGGGGAGTTGGACTAGATGGTCTCCAGAGGTCCCTTCCAACCCCTAACATTCTATGGTTCTATGATTCTATGGTTAAAGGTTCATTCTCTTTGGGGGGCTGGTTATAAGTGGAGTTCCTTTGGGTCTCCTTCTTTGGAGGTTTTCAAGACCTTAAGAGTCAAACCCCTAAGGAACCTTGTTTGAATTCAGTGTTGACCCTGCTTTAAACAGGAGTTTGGACTCGATGACTTTATACAGGAGAGGATATACTGCTGTGGGTCCTGAGAGGCTGTGGCAGCTTAGCCCTGGGGAGACACAGGATGCAATGTACACCCCTGTTTATACAGTCCTATTGGCTAGATCAGGCTAGATCCTATCTTGGCATGGTGGCTTTTATGGGTCTCATTCATGGACGCCTAAGTCTTCTTTTTAAAATAATGAGCTGATGTTTTTCATGGCAAAAATCTAAAGAATACAGGAAACACAAAATTTTTTCCTTGAGTAGGAGAACCCCAGAATGGAGGACTCATTAATTCAGTTTGCATCAACCCCATGGCTAATCAATACTAGCATTTTTATGACTGTTTCATGGCAAGGATGGTATCACTGAAACTTTGTGTGAATCATTTAGACGAAGTGGGCCAACATTTGCCTTTCTTTTTTTGTTCATAAATTTTATTTAATGGGTATTTTATCTGCCTTATTTACTTCAAGATATGTATGTAGATGAATGTTTATCTTTCATAATTGTCTTGATATCTCACCGTCACTTATAGGTTTTTTCTTTCCAAAAGAGAGACGGGAACAGCCATCAGACTAAAAAGGAGGAATGGAAGAACAAGGGTGGATTCAATGGCCATAGTCTCATATGAGAACCAAACAGGAAATGTTACTTTCTGATGATGAGTCATAGTGGTTTCTTCAAAAGAAAATACGGAAAACTGAAAATAGATTTATAGTTGTGGAAGATTATATTAGAAAAATGTCACCCTAGTCTCTAGTAGTGACAGACTCATTTAGCCTTCCAAAGTATTTTTTAGACATTGGTAACTACGGTGACTCTTAATCTGTTTAAGTATCTGCTCACTCTTTTGTCTCTCAGAATAGGAATGTGAAATATTCATAAACAAATCCTGAAGCCAAATTGAAGACCCTGACTCCCCCAGTCAAACAACAATGATATTCCTTATAATTTACAGACATTTCCCAATATACACTGATTTTAAGATGCCTTTGATACGACCCTATGCAATTTAAAGAAGTAGAGCTATTCACAACTTTACCTTTTTTGGTTTATTAATTTCTCTCCCATATAAATAATGAGACTCAGGTGAGACCAGAGCACATGTATATACACGTATATGGGCGCATCCACACCTTTCCTTGAAGAGTAAACTTGCTGATCTTCCTGGAGGAACCGAAAAACATCTGCTAAATATTTTCTGCTCAATGAGAAATGAATGGTGGGTGTTTTAACCTTTGCCTTTTCAGCCATTACGTGATGTTTATTTTGCATATTGTTAGAACATGAAATCATGCTCTTCTGTGTGATTTTTGCATTGCTTTAACATCTGATATAAGAAATACTATACCAATTAGTCACTATCCTCAAATTGCTTCCTTCATTGCATTAAGTTGTTGAGTCAAAGATTGAGATAGCATAATCTAACTGTAGGGGAAAGTATTAAAAGAAAAATCAAAGAGATAGACTCCTGGGAAATTTGAGATTTTGTTCAGACTTGAGAAACTTATCTCAAGATACCTTCAGTCTAATGATTTTACCGTTTACATCTCCCTTTTCTAAGGAGATTGTGACATCTCTGGCTCCAGGCAACAGATTCTGGGAAAGGTGAGACTGACACAATTACACTTGTGACTGTTTATTCCTGACCTCAAGTTACCAGAGTACATCTGCACTGAGAGACAGAGCCTGGCATGCGTGATGCCTCGGTTTGCTCCCCTAAGGGCTTACTGTTCTTCTGTCATAATGAGCAGTTCTGACAAGTGTGGACTGAGATAGCAGGTATCTTGCAAGTGACACTGAACTGGAAACTCCCTGAGGCAGAAGAACCAGTGTCAGGACCAGGCAAAATGTGGCAGAATTTCACCTTTCCAGATTAGCACTACTGAGGTCTTAATGGTATGCACAGAACTGCAACAGCTAGCAAAATGTTCTCGATGCAGGCACGCCTGTGATATAAGTGGTAGCTCTTCTACTGTAAAATCAAGAAGCAGCCTGCAAGCAGCAGGTGCAGCCTGCGTGAGCCGCATGCCTCGTTCTCCTGTCCTTTGCTCCAGATCTCCTGACTGCACCGCAGTCTAGAAACACTGACAGTCCCACAGGTGGTCCTGACTGATGTGAAAAGGGACTGTGCAGCCACCCTGATCCCTGCCCTACTCTACACACAGTCTGCAACCACTCCTGTCTTTTGAACAATGCAGTTTCTTGACTAAACACCCAGCCAAAGCCTGCCCCTCAGGGCCTTTTGAGTTCCTGAGAAGTCCGGATTATTTTGCTCTTTTGCCACAGGCAGAAAGAAACTAAAATATCTTGTGAAGTTTTCTGTAACGAGGGGAAGCAACTAAGCCTTCCAATGTATGACAGTATATTGCACCAGCTCTGCCATTTTGCTGCAGAAAGGGCAGAACTCCATGTCAGGGGCTGAGCAGCATTCAGGTCAGTAATGTCTGCCAAGAGGAGGATGCAATTAGGAAGGTCTCTCATGAGCAGTGACCTTATCATGAAAGGCTTTAATGGTGCTCGCCTTGAAATGAAAAAGGAGGCTAATAAGGAAGCAAGATGAATAATTAGTCTCCTGCCTAGGCGAAGTGTCCTTCCCTGACAGGAAAGAAAGAAAGTGGGAAGGAAGGAGGCTAGCAAAAGGATTGCGATAGCATTTTGGAGCAACGGAGACAGCATACATGCTGTGTGTGATGACAATGAAATATGTTTAAAAAGAAGTAAAAAGAGGATTAGCCTACTTTATAAACCCCTAAACTGGGATGCATAGTGTATATAAGGCTGCTCAGAAGAGATTCAGAAGTGGCAGAAGTATTAAATCTTTCCAAAAGGCCTGCTACCTTCCAACTGTCAAGCTTCTTACTGTTAAATGTGTGTTTCTATTAAGTGGTTCCTCTTGATAGAGCCTCTGTTCTTTGTTTCTGTTAAGCTCGCCTTTACCTGGCTGTCCAGCAATTACAATCTTCTCTCCCTGTTTAACGACCTGTGATATCATATAAAAATTAAGTTTTAAGTGGAATATGAATTTTTCTGTCAAAGAAAGTCCAGGTATGGATGATGTATGTTCTTAAAAAGTAATTCTTGAGTACATTCATGAGTTGAATAGTCTAGGAAAGTGGGAACTGCTGACGTTTTTTAAAAACCACAAGGTGAAGGTGAATACAATATTGCTTATAAAAAAGTGTCTTATTAAATTTATATTTGAGACACTAGAAAGAAATTAAAGGCTCAATCCTTGAAGTCAATGGGATAATTTATAGTACTTGATATAGCGTTTTGCTGAACTGGACTGCAAAGATCAGCAGTCAGCACCTTGAAGTACTCGCCTAGGAAATGATACAGTACGCATAAGTCAAAAAGTAAAATATTTTTGTTTCATTTTACTTTATGCAAAGAAGTTATATTTTGGAGATCTATTAACTTGGGCTGACACCTTGAATGTTTTTTTATCCTTTGTTTCATCTTTTTTCCTACACTCACATGTAAGAAAAGAAGCTGATGAGAAAAGTGCCATTCTGAGCAGTTTTTCTTGAAATATTATAGCCTACAACACAGGACAGTGGTGGCAGAACTTTTTAGTTGATGGAAGAAGTTCATTTTTTTTTTTTACACTGGAAGATATAAGATAGGTGATTCCCCTCTGCACGATGACAGCAGGGGAGGCTTGGTGCTGTGCAGCATCCTGAGGAGTTCTGGCATGTTCCCAAATGCCTTGTACACCATTGCCTGTTGTTTCCTGGACTCAACACGCATATCCCACAGACTCTGATCCACTTTCATTACTCCTTCAGTATTAACTCAGATGATGGCTTCAGACGCAACCTACCTCAAAGTCATTGAATTTTCTAGAGTTCACCTTTTTTTGCAATAGCTGGCTCAAGGTTTCTTACCATTGTTGGTAGAATTTCATTCTGTCAAAGATGAATGTATCAAGCGCCATCCTTTTTGAGCCATCGATGGTGTTAAGACCTGGGAAACTGCTTGGACCATGAAGTATTAGTGGGTCTCATGTTGTGTCTGCCTCCACTACCATTCCTCTGCCACTGTTAAAAGATAAAAATCTTGGTGTAATTAGTCCCCACAAAACCAGTACATCCCTCCTGCCGACTTCATCTTAATGATGATTTAGTTCCCTGCCATACGCCTGAGGGACGAAAAAAATGCAGGCATTTGGGGCAAGTCATAGAATCAAAGAATTATAGAATCATAGAATGGTTTGGGTTGGAAGTGACCTTAAAGATCACGTATTTCCAAACTCCCTGCCACATGCAGGGACACCTTCCACTAGACCTGCTTGCTGAAAGCCCCATCCAACCTGACCGTGAACAATTCCGAGTATGGGGCGTCTACAATCTCTCTGGGAAACCTGTTCCAGTGTCTCCACCTCCCTCACAGTAAAGAATTTCTTCCTGACATCTAATCTAAATCTACCCTCTTTCAGTTTAAAACTGTGACCCCTCATCCTATCACTACACTTCCTGATTAAGATGGTCTCCCTGTCTCTCCTGTAGGCCCCCTTTTAAAGCACTGGAAGGCGGCTACAAGATCTCCCTGGAGCTTTCTCTTCTCCAGGCTAAATGACCCCAGCTTTCTCACCCTGTCTTCATAGGAGAGGTGCTCCAGACCTCTGATCACCTTTGTAGCCCTCTTCTGAATTTGTTTCAACAAATACATGTCCTTCTTAGGCTGGGGGCTCCAGAGCTGGGCACAGGGCTCCAGGTGGGGTCTCACCAGAGTGGAGTAGAGGGGCAGAATCACCTCCCTTGTCCTGCTGTCCACATTTCCTTTGATGCAACCCAGGATGTGGTTGGCTTTCTGGTCTGCAGAGTGCTGGGTCATCTTGAGCTTTTCATCAACCCACACCCCCAAGTCCATGTCCTCAGGATTGCTTCCAATCCATTCTTTGCCCAGCCTGTAGTTGTGCTTGGGATTGCCCTGACCCACGTGCAGGACCTTGCCCTTGACCTTGTTGAATGTCATGAGGTTTGCATGGGCCCATGTCTCAAACCTGTCCAGGTCCCTCTGGACGGCATCCCTTCCTTCCGGTGTGTTGATCGCACTGCACAGCTCGGTGGTGTCAGCAAACTTGCTGAGGATGCACTCAGTCCTACTGTCCATGTCACCAACAAAGATGTTAAACAGTGCCGGTCCCAGTAACAACCCCTGAGGAATGCTACTTGGTATTGGTCTTCTCTTGGACATTGAGCTGTTGACTGCAACTCTTTGAATGCGACCACCCAGCCAATTCCTTATGCACCAACTGGTCCAACGGTCAAATCCATGTCTCTCCAGTTTAGAGACAAAGGTGTTGTGCGGGACAGTATCAAATGCTGTGCATAAGTCCAGGTAGATGACGTCATCTGCTCTTCCGTTTTCCACCAGCACCGTAACCCTGTTGTTGAATGCCACCAAAGTTGTCCAACATGATTTGCCCTTAGTGAAGCTATGTTGGCTGTCACTGATCACCTCCTTATTTGCCATGTGCCTTAGCAGAGTTTCCTGGAGGATCTTCTCCATGATGTTTGCTGGGCACAGAGGAGACACTGCCTGGCCTGTAGTTCCCTTGGTCTTCCTTTTTTCATTTTTTAAAAATGGTGGTTCTGTTTCCCCTTTTCCAGTCACTCTGCTGTTACTGCTGAGCTAGCACTGACCATGGATAAAACAATTTAAATGTGAAAACCAAAGAGCCTCTTGCGATCAAGACCATAGTTTTTCTGCTTCCCTCAGTCTGTTTTCATCCAGTGATAAGGAAATGAATCCTGCTAAATATGTCACTGAAAGTTAAACCGCTTCTGATACTGATGAAAGAGGTCTTTATTTTGGCCTTAATTGGTTTTTGATTGGGTCTTTAAAGCAAAGAAGTGATTTGTTAACTTGAAGAATATTCCAGTTTCTCAGTATGATTGATTTTGGCAGGGCTCATGTAGAGCAGCCACTGCAATGATAAACTCTGTCAACTGCTATGGTGCTGTGAATCAACCATTCTGTTGGGGAATTGAAGGTCTGCCCTTTCAAAAGGTTATCATCTTGCATAGTCCACAGTTTTTCTTTTTTTCAGAAAATTACTCCACTTGTGTAACTGTCAATGGTTTAATAGATGGGCTGTTAAAATGAGATATTTTCCACATTAATTAGCCTACAGCAGAAATAAAATATTTTTGCCATTATAGCAGTCCCCCATTGTTAGACATATTTCAACATAACTCAAAGCTTGAACAGTGTTCAAAGATTTTTTCTTTTGGTGCTGAGCAAAAGTACAACTATTTTAAAGAATCTCACGTAAAACACATAACATTATTTCTCTGGCTCAGTGATCCAGTTTTTACTGGTTTATATTTAGGTGAACAGTACATACACTCAAAAATCTTTTGGCAAGAAAAGAGCTAATGTATGTATGGTACACTGTAATATTTCACTGGGTGGATGGATGAATCTTTTCTCTTACATTACAGCTATGATTTCAATTATTATTCAAAATTATTGCTGTGTTTTATAAACACAAAAATGGACAGGGTTATTGGCACACAAATTCAGTTTATTTATTGTTATTTTAAGTGGTTCTTTTAGGAATTGTCATATATAAACACCAAAAAGACCTCAATCAATGTAAACTCATCTGAAAAGCTTTCTGAAATTAAATACTGTATGACATCTCTCTTTTTGCCATTTTTTTTGAGTTTTGTAAACAGCTAAGCTGTACTGCAAAGTTCCAGGTTTCAGCCTTTAAAAAAATTCCAATATTAACAGGACATTTTAAAAGAGAAGAAATTTTAATGTAGACTTTCAAAATGTTAAAACTAAATATAAAAGGCAAATCCTTTTCCTTTGCTTTTGTTTTTTTTCTTCCTATCACACAGATACATGTGCTGTGACAGTTGTTCCAAAGTAATGTTTCTGGATAAATCAAAGGTACACAGCAACAGAAGTCATAGCTATATTGATGACTGGGACAAAGTGCTTATTTTACTCTCTATGCAATTGCACAAGTGAAAAGATAGCCCTGTTAAGGTGCAGTAATCAGGCATAGCAGCAGAGCAGAGTAGCCACAAGGTTACCTTACAGTTTGGAACGTAGTCTTTGGCAGGTCTTAACTAATTTTATAGTTGTTGCTCGAAGCACTCTTGTGGTCTATTGCAAAATAATGTATGGCTGAAATAATCACAAGGCAATTACAATGATTCAGGTTTTGGAAAACTGGACTCACCGGCGGTAGAATCAGATATTCAGCTATTATAAATCACTCTGACTGCACTAATGTCAATACTGACTTGTACTCTACAAGGGCCTGATAATCTCAGTTTGTAAGAAGAGAGTTCCCCAAAGATAGGATCCAAAGTCCAATGAAGTCATTGGGAGGTTTTCCATTAATTTCACTGACTTTTAGATCAGTCTGCAAGTATTTAACGTTAATCTACTTTTAAAAATAAAATACAGGTAACCTTGGAAGCAAGTACAAACACACATATATTTAGAAAAAGACATATCCAAAACATTAAACTTCAAATAAAACTTCAAACGAGAAACAGATTCAGAATCTCTAACAACTTTAGGCATTGAATTCCACAGATTATCACTGCTCTTTCAGGCTAGGCTTTGCTCTCCCACTATAGCTTTAGATTTTATGTCCGCTATGAAGTGCTTGTAAACACATGCACTAGTATAGCATTGTACAATTACAAAGCAGGGAGAAGGGTTTATAGCAAAGACTTGGAGCTGGACAATTAATGAGATTAATTTTGACTGGTGTGTCCAGCTGACTCTATCACAATCTATTCCACTTCCATTTTTTTCCAGAGTTTTCTGGTTGACCACTGGATGCCCAAACTGACATGTTTCACAGGAATATGTGTGCTTGTGAGCTGTTTGACTGACTTCATTTACAGCCATATGCACTAGTGGCTACTTAACAGAGTAACGGGGACTAATGGTTATTGGCAGACAGGAAGAAAGACATCTTCTGTTTTAGCAAAAGTACTGTTACCTTGTGCCAGAAGAGACTGCTTGTGGAACTGTAGCATAAAATAAAAGGCTGAGGGGGGACCTCATAAATGTTTACAAATACTTAAAGGGAGGGTGCCAGGAGGAGGGGGACAGCCTTTTTTCAGTGGTACCCAGTGATAGGACAAGGGGCAATGGATATAAAATTGAATATAGGAAGTTCCATCTCAACATAAGGAGAAACTTCTTTCCTTTGAGGGTGGCAGAGCAGTGGAACAGGCTGCCCAGAGAGCTGGTGGAATCTCCAACTCTGGAGACATTCCAAACCCACCTGGACACCATCCTGTGCAACCTGCTGTAGGTGGACCTGCTCTGGCAGGAGGGTTGGACCAGATGATCTCTAGAGGTTCCTTCCAACCCTTAACATTCTGTGTGACTCTATGATTCTGTAAAATATAGATAGAATTACATAATCATAGAATGGTTTATATTGGATGGGACCTTAAAGACCATGTATTTCCAAATGCCTTGCCACAGGCAGGGACACATTCCACTAGCCCTGCTTGCTGAAAGCCCCATCCAACCTGACCGTGAACAGTTCCGGGGATGGGGCATCTACAACCTCTGGGCAACTTGTTCCAGTACCTCACCTCCCTCACAGTAAAGAATTTCTTCCCGAGATCTAATCTAAATCTACCCTCTTTCAGTTTAAAACTGTTACTCCTTGTCCTATCACTACATGGCCTTATAAAAAGTCCTTCTCTAGCTTTCTTGTAGGTCCCCTTCAGTCCTCGTAGCAGAGGTGCTCCAGTCCTCCGATCATCCTCATGGCCCTCCTCTGAATTTGCTCCAACAGGTCCATGTCCTTCTTATGTTGGGGGCTCCAGAGCTGAGTGCAGTACTCCAGGTGGGGTCTCTCCAGAGTGGAGTGGAAGGGGAGAGTCACCTCCCTTGTCCTGCTGTCCATGCTTCTTTTGATGCAACCCAGGATATGGTTGGCTTTCTGGTCTGTGATTGCCATACAGACACTGACCACATGAATAAAAATCCAGGTCATTGGGTCTTTGAGCATATTATCCTGATAAAATCATGAACAATGTTAGCATTAGATTTCAGACATCTACTTCTACCATATTTGGGGCCTCTTAATTCTCCTTTTTTTTCCTCTGATGAGAGTTATTTACAGTAACATGTCTAAGAAATCAAACTGTCTTGGCTATTAGTGAAAAATAACTTTGTATTTGTAATAAAAACGGTGCTATGAGCATTTTGAAAAGTTATTTTTATTAATATTGCATAACATTTATAAAGAACGTACAAATTCATTAAAAACTTGACCCAGACATGGACATTTTATGGGCAGGAAAAAGTGACTCCTTCCATTTATGAAATATAGAGTCACAACACAGGAAAAAGCATTATTTTACTCACACAGACAATCACATCTGATGAGTGAAATAGTACTGCAAGTACCCAGTTTATAAAGTCTTAAAAATTATGACTTCATTATAAAAAATACTTAAATGAAAATGCTTCACAAAGTTTTCTAGTCTTTGTGTGCCATAGGAGAAGAACCAACATGTGTAAAACGATCAAACAAATGAGACCCGGGTTTTAAAGAGACACTCTGGTTTTGAATTATTAGAGATTCAGGGCCAACTTCAGACACCACGAAAGAAAACTCAATTTTGTTGAAGTTAGTGATTGTAAAGGAGGCAAGAACACTCTGTCCTTGCCTCACATTATTATTTCTACTGTCACTAAAGAATGTCCTTTGGTTTAGAAAATAACAAATATTTTGTGGGATTTTTTTATCTGATTAATGTATACTTTTAATTATTTCAAACTGCGATTATTTTGAAGCAAAGATCTACAGAGTTATCATAGGAAAATGATGCACTGTAAGCTTCTATAAAAAATACTCTTCCTGTACCAAGTAATGTATTCAGCTACACTGAAGGCAATATGGTCTTTTGGCAATAATTACTTGTTGCTCTGTAAACAAATGTACATTTTCCAAGGACCTTTACCCTCTTGCTGGGGAGCAGTACTGCTGCTGGCACTTTCCCTCCTCTACATTCTTGTTTGGTGATATTCGGCAGAGCAGTTACGCTGCTGACTCAGAAAATGATGTGGGAAATAGTTCCTGAGATAAGGCACATGGCAAATGATGGGAGAAGACACTACAGACATTGCTGTGGCAGGTCAGAGTAGCTTGTCACTTCCCTGAAGATACTGTTAGCTCTTCTTTTTCTATTGGTGTCTTGAAGGTTGCTTATAAGCTTTTTTCCTACTGTTTCCCTCTTCACTCCCAAGCCTATCTCTCTTTTACTGAGAACAGAAAAATTTGCCACCCCAGTAAACTTATTGAGATGTGGATATGAAATCCAACATGTTCCATGTGAAACTTTTCCGGGGTATCTCTGTCTTTGGAAGAGGTTCTAGACTCAATCAGAAAAAACTAGTCTTCTAACCTTTGGGCCTGTAACATGAAAATATGCCTTTTTCTTTTTCTTTTTCTTTTTCTTGAGCTCCCATGTCTATGGTCTCTGATGATGAATCATTCTGTCATTAACTTAAATGGAAGTATTCCATAAAATTCAGGTGTAGCACGTAACTAGCATTTTGCAATGCTTAATTGACGTGCATCTCTGCATTTATTCTGAGGAAGTAAGGGGAATGGTAGCAAGTAGCAATGGACCTTTGCTGTCCTGTTTGGAAAATTAAAATCATCAGTTCAGCTGTAATTTTGTTATGCTGTTTTTGCCAGATTCCAGATGGCTCTGGGTTATTGGTAAAATTATATACAGCTTTAGACAAAATAAGTTATATTCCCAATTGGCTTCTGCTATCGAGCTGTTTTCCTTGATTTAATACTCAACAGTGTCATAGCGAATTGCTGAAACAAAGTTTATTTTTTTTTTCTTCTTTACCAGCTTATGAGTGGCATTGATTTCAGCTGTTAACAGCCCTTTTGATGTGGTTCTTATTGTATATCAAAGGAACGATCATAAAAATATGACTTAGAGTCATGTTTAAATAGGATACTCCCCACAGGAAAGTCTGTCATGATCAAGTGAACACATAGATTATATTATCAGGGAAACTTATTCTGAAATATTTTATTTTTCAACTTAAAATTATTGAATATGTTTTCAAAAGTTGCAGTGCTCTGTGAAAAGAAAATCTATGTATGGAAGCTCTGGTATCAAATACATTCTTCCAAAAGTTGTAAAAATGAAGCTGAATTAGAAATAAATTATTCCAACCTATCTGGGGGCCTGAGTTGTACTGTCTGTTTCTTGGCATTAAGTGTCTATTCTTGCTGGAGTGTGTCATAATTTCTGTTAGAAAGTGTAAAAAACCTGACCAGATGATGTCAGCACAGACAAGGTGGCTCCTGGCAGCAGATATTAAATAATGGCTGGGCTTAAACGCTGTGAAATGCATTTGGCTAGCTGGCGGCAGGCTGTACTGTGTGACCTCTCCTTCTAGGTGCATTAGCCCCCGCCAGGAGAGTCCCTGGCACAGGGACGCAAGCACGAGCTTGGAAACATATACTTATTTCAGGCAGAGGCGCAGAGGCAGCTCCTCACCCACTGCTCTTTGCTCTCCTCTGGCAGGAAACACCCCCCTGAAGGTTGCTTCCTGAATTGGTGAATGTTTTCCTCTGGAAGCAGCAAAATGTCTTAAAACAGGGGTTCCTAAAGTTTTCTTTCTGCAGGGCTATGTGATAGCTGGGAAGACCATCATAAAAGCCAACTGCTCTCCAATACCTAAAGGTCTCCCCATTCCCTCTCTCCTCTGCTCCAGACCCCACGGGGCTGTGTATGAAGCCAGAAGCCTGGTCCTTTTGTTCTCCCAGCTGCTGTGACTATGCTGGACTATTGCCCAGTACTGTCAATGCCCCTGGAGCAGACCTTGCTGAAGCTTCTTGGGTTAATGTAAAGGTGTAAAATGAGTTGGGTCCTGGATCACACACTGAAATCTCCAGGATCCATAAGGTGGGTCAGTGCCAGTTTCTGACTGCTCAGAGGCTCACCTAGATCCTGGCATGGGGATTGAACCTCTCTTTTGGAATCTCTGCACTAGAGGGGATGTGCCTTGCACTCTCAGCTCAGATTGCCATGCTGTCACTCCCTTATTTGTTGAAAAAATGCATCTCTGTACCCGTGCAACAAATAAAACAAAGTGATGTAAAACAAGGAAGAAAAAACCCACCTGCAAACCAACAGACAAACCCAAGACTGCGTTGCCAATTAGGCAGCTGGATCTCTCTTCTTCATTTGCTGTTTGTAAGCAAACTATGCATAGTTTGAACTCCTCATTTGACACACTGCTCCTGTAAGAACTGGCTCAAATACCACTGCTGCTGAGGTAGGGATGTTAGCCTCACTTTCTTCTTCTAATGAGGAAAAGCAAATACTGATCCACATTTCAGGTTTTTGCATTACCCTGTTTCGACTTGTCTGACCTGGAACGAGGCAGCATTGACAGTTTAAGATACTTCATAGAATCATAGAATCTTAAAAGGGTTTGGGTTGGAAGTGACCTTAAAGATCATGTATTTCCAAACTCCCTGCCACACGCAGGGACACCCCTCACTAGACCTGCTTGCTGAAAGCCCCATCCAACCTGACCGTGAACAATTCCGAGTATGGGGCGTCTACAATCTCTCTGGGAAACCTGTTCCAGTGTCTCCACCTCCCTCACAGTAAAGAATTTCTTCCTGACATCTAATCTAAATCTACCCTCTTTCAGTTTAAAACTGTGACCCCTCATCCTATCACTACACTTCCTGATTAAGATGGTCTCCCTGTCTCTCCTGTAGGCCCCCTTTTAAAGCACTGGAAGGCGGCTACAAGATCTCCCTGGAGCTTTCTCTTCTCCAGGCTAAATGACCCCAGCTTTCTCACCCTGTCTTCATAGGAGAGGTGCTCCAGACCTCTGATCACCTTTGTAGCCCTCTTCTGAATTTGTTTCAACAAATACATGTCCTTCTTAGGCTGGGGGCTCCAGAGCTGGGCACAGGGCTCCAGGTGGGGTCTCACCAGAGTGGAGTAGAGGGGCAGAATCACCTCCCTTGTCCTGCTGTCCACATTTCCTTTGATGCAACCCAGGATGTGGTTGGCTTTCTGGTCTGCAGAGTGCTGGGTCATCTTGAGCTTTTCATCAACCCACACCCCCAAGTCCATGTCCTCAGGATTGCTTCCAATCCATTCTTTGCCCAGCCTGTAGTTGTGCTTGGGATTGCCCTGACCCACGTGCAGGACCTTGCCCTTGACCTTGTTGAATGTCATGAGGTTTGCATGGGCCCATGTCTCAAACCTGTCCAGGTCCCTCTGGACGGCATCCCTTCCTTCCGGTGTGTTGATCGCACTGCACAGCTCGGTGGTGTCAGCAAACTTGCTGAGGATGCACTCAGTCCTACTGTCCATGTCACCAACAAAGATGTTAAACAGTGCCGGTCCCAGTAACAACCCCTGAGGAATGCTACTTGGTATTGGTCTTCTCTTGGACATTGAGCTGTTGACTGCAACTCTTTGAATGCGACCACCCAGCCAATTCCTTATGCACCAACTGGTCCAACGGTCAAATCCATGTCTCTCCAGTTTAGAGACAAAGGTGTTGTGCGGGACAGTATCAAATGCTGTGCATAAGTCCAGGTAGATGACGTCATCTGCTCTTCCGTTTTCCACCAGCACCGTAACCCTGTTGTTGAATGCCACCAAAGTTGTCCAACATGATTTGCCCTTAGTGAAGCTATGTTGGCTGTCACTGATCACCTCCTTATTTGCCATGTGCCTTAGCAGAGTTTCCTGGAGGATCTTCTCCATGATGTTTGCTGGGCACAGAGGAGACACTGCCTGGCCTGTAGTTCCCTTGGTCTTCCTTTTTTCACTTTAAAAAAAAAAGTGGGTTTTTCACATTTTCCTTTTCTCTCTTTGGAATTACTAAAAACCAGTTTCTTTAATATGTATGAAAAAGAAATGGTTAAAACTTTTTCTTTTCCTTGCCCTTGTTTGGTATCACGCAATGCCCCTGAGCCTGTGTGCAGTTCTGAAGAGCTCTTGTTCACATTGCTGGTGTTATCTGACTACCCTGCAACACCAGTCTCTCCCTCAGACCAAAGTGGCGACCTTACAGAGATGGGTGAAGGAATCCTTGTGACACAGGAAATGATTTTCACCTTTTCTTCTTAAATGAATTTTTATTGCAGAAGGCTACAACTGAAAATGAGCTCAGAGGCTGCTAATGACTTCTACTTCCTAACAGTCATCCAAACACCTCCTGCTGCCCTTCCATTTGCTCCAATGCCTCCTCTCTCTCCTTTCTCTGGTTAGCTCAGGCTGTGAGTCATCGTGTGATGTGCTGCCCAGGAGGGATAAAAGGGGAGAAGAAGCAGAGGGAAGTGGCCAACCAGGATATACGAGTTCTCTGGCAGGGCCAGTATGTGGCAGAACTTTATGCTAGTCCAGCCAGCAGCTGGGAGACATAAATAGTCTGACTGGCACCAGCTGGGAAGTGCATAGTCAAAAGGTGCACGTTGCCTCATCCCTGGTGGGCAGCAGAGACTACCTTGTGGGCCAGACCAGGCCAGGAAGATGTCTGCAGTACCGGCATGCCTTACAAGCTAAGCTGGAGAATATAATTTTCCTTCTAAAATAATGAAAATATTGCCCTTAATTTACTGAGCTATTTTGGAATATGAGATGCAATTGTTAAATTAGTTACTTGGATGGGTGTTGCTCCCTTATTTGAATTTTCCAGAGAATGACGTGCATGCCATCAGCATGGCATGCCTTTCCAGTCCCCCCTTCTCCTCACCTCATTCACCTCCACGGTGCTTTTTAGCCTTGTACGATTTGCTATTCCTGCTACTTGGCCTGGAATAACAGCCTCTGCCCTGTGGCATTCATGCTCCACCACAACAATCTTACTTAAACTGGTGTCTGCCTTCTAGAAAACGATAGCATTTTCTGGTTAAAACACATATGTTTTCTTCCTGAATGAAGAATGCCTTTATACTTCCTCAGAAGATCAGTTCCAAATAACAGTCCTGTACCGCTGCCCCAGTCTCCCCAGTTCCCTTGCTTATTTAGTATTGTCAGTTATACAATAGGTAGCCATTTTCCATCAATATTCTTCAGTGAACTTGGTAGAGTACAACTTTCTACAGCTCCCATCCAGAAGGGAGGATCTTTTCCAGCTGTTCAGGTAAAATGAAAATGTATTCTTGAAAACTAACCCAGATCTTATGCTACAGCCCTCAGTCTTAACTGACAGACAGGTACTATTTTATAGAGGAAGAGTGTTCAAGGACACTGGTGGATTAGAACTTGCGGGTAGGTGGTTTATGGCCCTATTCCTGCACTGATCTTTCCAACAGTAGTGGGGAATCCCATTTAAAATGCCCAATCCTTCTATTGTACATACAAAATAAAATCCTCTGCATTATTTACAAGCAAACTCTGATTGTTGACTCTTTATTTCCATCGGTTGCATGGGTTACTACTTTGTCTTGCTAGTTCTCCTATGATTATAGCAATGCTCTCTGTGATCCAACTTGTGCGGGGATCCCATGCACTTTTCTAGCCTGCAGATCAGTGCCCCTTTGCTGTCTGGTTGGATTGCTTTCCTGAATGTTACAGGTTTGTGATTCACTATTGTATTCCATTCACTCTTTGACCTGTGTTAGCAATGAGGTAGCTTTGTTCTAGGCTAGCCTGTACTGACATGTCCCACACTCTTAGATTTTTTTGTGGCTGGATGCCTGAAATGATTTTCTAAATCTCTGCAAGATTTTCCAACTTCTCATTTATATACAGGTGTTTTGGTACAAGACAAAAATACAGAGGAAAATTCTAGCTTCTCTCTATTCCCCAGTTCTTCTGTCTAGTAGGAAGCACTTAAGGAGTATTCTTTCTAAGTTCACTTCCTAATTTGAGCATTTTCTCTGGTTATTCTGATCAAGAGAAGTGAACGAAAGGCCTCCTGGCCTTTTGGGACTACCTGTGGATGTACTGAACGCATAGAACAAGGAGGCACAGCCATAAGGCTACAGGATTTAGGACACACCAAAATCATTATTTTGGTAGAATAGGGGAGGAAGAGTTAGAGGAACCAATCTTCAACTTCTCCACAAGGGTCAGCCTCAGAGTACAAAAAGAACTTCGTGAATTGCTTGGGGAGCTGATAAAATAATAGTAATGAATGCATTTGGACAGAAAGACAGTTGTTAGCACACTTCTGTTTTCTGGCAACAGGAGTGTGGGGGCCGGAGTCAATGTCATTCCACTCGATCTGTGTCAGGAAAAGAACACAAAGGAATCTGATTTTTTACTGTTAAGCTGGCAGAACACAGACTCACAGTTTCTGAGTTCTGGAAAGGCAGACTTTTATGTATTCTTCTTAATATTCTTCTTAACTGAAGAATATTAAAGCAAGACAGCTTGAACTCTGCTTTAGGCCCAGGAGTGTAAATCTGGAATAAATTCACTGGTTTTGATGAGGATACTTTGGATTTACACCAGTGACTGAGAACAGAACTTGGCTTTGTATCTTATCCTTCTGGTGGCAGTGAAAAATACAATCCTAATAGAGGTGCAAGTGATCACAGGAGTATTCTCGTACTGGTTCTACACTTAACTTTTAGATACAAGATTTAAGACTGTGGAACAACATCCAGCTTACACAAAAGTACTCTTGAACAACCTGGTAAAGAGAACCTGTAAAAGGAGTAGCAATCCAACGCTTGCACTGCTTATGTAGCTTTCCTGTATGGGCGTCTCTTGCCTCATGAGAGGAGATTCATAAAATATTGTCATGTTTTATTTTTTTATTTATTCAAGTTTATAGCTATGAACCACAAAGATAGTTTATGGAGTAGTTGTTCGGAAAAAGGCTATGTGGTGTTGGAGGAACTGAAGATACCCGAATAGCTTTTGTTGCAATGTCTTTACAGAAATGTCAGCTATGAAGTAGATCATTATAGACACAGGCATTATCAACTTTTGAACTGCAGCATTACTCCTTCTAGCCCAAACTTGTTTTGTTGCAAGTAACTGGTTTGCACATGAAAATGCTACACAGTAAAGCTGTATGAGCCCAATGTGCTGTTTTGACAAGATTGTCTCTTTTGTGAAAATGTGCATGGGAAGTCTTACAGTCATATAGCTAGAACCAGTTCTAGCCTTCAAAGGTTAATTATCTTTTTTCTTTCAGATAATATGCCATATCCTGATATAATTTTCCAGTTGTTTACTTGCTATAGTGCAAAGACTTCCTGAGCCATCCTTCCTGGCATGATAAATCCACAGATACAGTGCTTTAAAATGATACACAGATGGGAAAGTTTCTAACAGGCATCAAAGCCATTAGATTTGTATTGTTTTTCCTATTGTTTGGTAATCACTGAGAGGGAGTGGATCCCTCTGTGACCTGGCTAATTGAAATGAAAGTCACAGAGTATTAAAAACAAATGGGAAGACGGAAAAGAAAGTTGCAGTAGGATTTTCAAAGGAGTTTTCAATCTCATGGACATTTATTGTCACTTGAGTGTCCAACCGCCTTAGGCTGCATTGGAAGTCCGACCATGACAGCTGGAAAAAACAAAACCCCAGCTAACCCATACCTCTAAACTTACAAAAAAAAAAAAAAAGAAAAAAAAAAAAAGAAAAAAAGAAGCTACAGTCACAGACAAAATAGAGCATGATTTGGGGCCATGCTGTGCTTCTGACACTGGCTTTAATTGGGCAGGCATGTTCATATGCTTTGATTTTTCCTAGAGACAGAAAAGAATCAATAGAAGTGTCATCAAGCAGCATATTTTGCTCTTTATTCACTTTGATAATCCCTATCCTTCACTGGAAACTGCTGCCAGTGTGCTTTAACGTGTGATGTCTTAATAGCACAATCCCTTAAACACGATGAGGTGATGTTCTTCAAAGTTTAAAGGGATGATATGAGAAAACCCAAACACTTTTGGTGCTGAAAATTCATGAGACACAGTGTCTCTGGCTTTTCTCCCATTTCTGAGTACTTAACAGTTGAAACCAAATGATCTTTCAGTCCAGTAAAGCACTTACTCTTTGCGTAAGAGTTGAGGGACATGAATGGCTTTATGAAATCAATTAAACCATTTATGAAGTTAAAATAACTAGATAATGCTTTCAGATACATTCTATCCTAATTTAAGCCAACAAATAGATCTTCATATTTTTTATTGCTTGGTACTTTCAGCCTTCATTTTCCATTAATTCTCTCAGTGCATGAGAAATTGGGATAAACCAATAGACTGACTTCACTAGCCTGAGCTTCTTTTGAGGCAAAGAACCATGTCTTGATGTTGTAAAAGAAGTGTCTAAGCACGTCTCATTGGGCATAATGAACAGAGCTTTTATTGATGTCATTAGAGATATATTTAGTGATGTCTACTTTCTAATGAAGAGTATGTTCAGTCACACAGATGGCACATCTGTTTTATATGACTTTTCTTGAGAGTTATTTACATGAAAGTCCATTACTATTCTGGATTCTGTTTATATTTGTTTCCCACATGGGGTTGTTGGACATAATGACTACAGAACCACCAGCACTGCACAGTTACAGTAAAATACATATAACTTTCTGGGCAATCAAAGTGTAACATGGACGAAACCGTAAACATAAATGAGTTCAACATGCCTGTCTGATTTTTTTTTTTTTTTGAGTGTCTTTTGTTTGGTATTTTCACAGAAAAGATCCACAAAGTAGATCCAAGTATTACCCAGGCATTACTGGCTTGTTTGTGTGTTCTCAATGTTTTCTGGGACATTAAGAACTTTTACCAGTGGTCACTGTGTTCCGATAGTTGTAACGCAGAAATATTCCTACAGGTTGACAAACTTTCTTGACCCTTCTGTAATAACGACACAAGACCAAAAGGTTTCATCACTGCTGTGATGATGATTTCAACAGTATGGCTGCATGTTAAGAAATCTGAGGTACTCCAGTGGCAAGAGAGTCTTAGGTCTACAAAGGAAAACTGTAGTTCACTTTTTCTCTATAACCTTCAAATCTAAATATTGTTCTATGTGCTTAGACTGTAGCTCTGGTAATTCTATTGTTTTCTTGCTTACTGGAGATGTGTTTAGTCAATGATTTTTCTATCAATATAGATACTAAACACTGCATGGGTTAGCAGTTGGTGGGGTAATTAGTGCTGCTTGCAATACTAGTTCCAGTATGCCTATATTCAGTTAAAGAATGGAATCAGAATATAATGCCCAGTAAATATTATCTTGATTGCTAGCTGATTATTCACCAGTTAGATAGAGGAACACAGCATCAGAAAAAAATGAGCATATATGCAACCTGCACTTAAAATACTACTTCTTAACATAACACAACTAATGGGCCTTGTCCAAAATTATTCTTCAGTTAAAGCTTTGTCTCATTAGCTTGACAAACTCCACATTAAAATAGGCTACCAGCTTTTACTCCATTTCTGAAAGCATAAAGTAGGATACAGTATGGATAGGATAAATACATTATTTCCTTGTCAGAGGTTCCATTGGTACAAAATACTATTGGCAAGCTGATATTAAGACGAAAAACACAAATCATACCAAATCCTTTTGATTAGAAAATGATATGCAAGGAGGGAAAACTAAGTTTATGTACGGCGAACCTGCTTCTTCAGAAGACTGTCTAGCCAGCTACTTTTAATTTTAAAAGATTTGTAACAGTCTTAGTATAAGGCATTTGGAAATTTGGTAATAAAACAACAGTAACATTAAAAGGCCCAACAGCACAAATAATTAGATATACTTACTTTATTTTACTGTTGATTTCTCAAGGTTTTTAATGCTCTAGAGAGAGAGATAAAACCCCTGAATCTACAGGATTATATAAATGGTCAGGCAATTAATAAACCTTAAAATGTAGATCTACTGCTATAGAAAAAGCTATGTCACTTCTGAGTTGGTACAGTATTTATGGCATCTCAACCACTGACACAGCAGGAGTGCTTTTAGTATGTCATTACTGAAAAACATTCTTAATTTGAAAGTCCAAATTTGTTATCTTTTCACACTGCAAAGCTGACATCAGTCACGGTGTTGAAATCCATGGTTTGACATGCAGTGCTCTGAATGTCCTGGGAGCATGGAAAAAGCTGTGTGGTTGAATCTTTGTCTTCCTTCAAATAAGTCTTTCAGACACAGTTCTGGCATTACATCATCAAAACCTCAGTTGACAGTCATGACCAGGCTGGTAGGAGGCTTTTCTCCTTCTCCTTTCTTTCTTCTGTGCTTTACTGGTCCATGTGTATTCATTCTTCTCTCTATCTCCCAAACAATCAAGACAAAACAAAGAAAAGAAACAAATCTTGTGACACATGTAACTAAGAAGTCTGGTTGGTCTTTTAACCTCATCTATTTGTATTTTTACTTGGTAAATCCTTCACAGCAGGATCTGTCTCCTTCCCAAGTTTGTACAAGATGCAGCTCTGGAGGGGGCCTTTGGGAGTGACTGCCATCAATCCTAAAATAACAAACGCTGAGCTCGATCCAGAATGGTGTGTTTGCAGAGCATATGCACTATATATTCTAGGTTTCCAAACTTACAGCAGTTAACAGAGTCAAAGGGAATCTTTCCATAAATCTTCCCATCTCTTCCTTATATGACTAAACAAACATTTCTAAATGGTTTTCATTAAAACTAGTAGGAAAATTTCACAGCTCTCAAGATATGATACAAGAAAACTGAGCTATGCTACAGCTTCAAATCTTCAGCTGCATTTCTATATAGATCTAAGTCCCCGATCGCTTGATGGTCTGAATCGGTTTCTGACATCTAACTTATTCTTGGAGATGTACATAGGGTAGATCAATATAGAAATGCTGTAACAAATTTTGTATTTTAATTTGAATATACCAACAGAGGTTATTAAATAACATAGGCCAATAGCTCTTGCATAACATATAAATTTTCTGAATCTTTCCTACAACTCGCTTTTCTTCTACTAATTGTTCCCTTTCAAGCTTTCTGAATACCTCATTGATTTTGCAACTATTGTACCCACTTGTGACAACTCACGTCACTGTCAGATAGTGGTAACCAGTAAGCAAAGCGTGTCACCCGGGATTTACTGCAGTAAACTATGTGGTGGTGTGAGCTACAGCCCCTTCCCTGCCAGGGAGGTGCCGAAGTCTACCACAAATTGCTGACAACCGCAGTGGGGCTTGCAAAGGCTGCTGCATGGGACAGACTCTTACAGGGGCATGAGACCCACTGCAGAATGTCAAAGATGAGTGTTCTCATCTTTGCTTGCGGTGCAGCAAGGGACCTTCTGGTCTCTGTTCTCCAGCTCTGCCTGCTGCCATGCCTGGTTTTTCCAGCTTGATCTCTTGCCTGTTGTTGTTTTGCTCCCAGTTTCAGTTGCCGTTCTGTTGATTTGGCTGCAGTCAGCAGGGTTTATGACTGTCTTATATGAGCCCTGAGAGACAGCTTTGTTGGTGTGAATAATTCTCTCTCTAAGTCCCCTAATTACTGCTAATATTTGTTTTGTTTTCATAACAGCTACAAGCCAGATTTTCCGTGAGGAGATTACCAATAATGCTGCATACACTGAAGAGTTCATGTGCATGCTCTCCTGCTGTGTCAACTTTTTACTCATTCTTGGTAAACAGATTTTGTCTGGGACAAGTGTGGCCTGAAAGATGACATGTGGTGCACTGATGCTCATCTGGGTTTTAGGAAAATGCATGACCGCTTGAAGCCAGTCCCATATCTGTGACTGCCGGTGGTATCAGATTCCCCTCACGCTGTCTCTTCTGTGTGAGCAGCCAAAGCCAAGCTGTTTCAAGGTACAGGCCAGATTACGGCAGTGCTATTTAATTTCCTATCCAGCATTTAGCTCCCCGCTTTTTCCTTGTGGATTGCTCCAAACTGCCACTCCGACCACGTGATCTGACGTGCAGCCAGCTGGCCAGAGTACTGTCAGAGCCTGGTCAATATTTGGAAAGAAGTACACACGTTGCCTGATTTCAGCTGAAATAATGGAATATCCATACATACAACACGATTTTTGAAGAGGTTGATCAGCTTGTCATTTGCCAGGTTGGTTAACAATATCCTTAGTCTATCCATCAAACAAATTAAAGTGCTTCTACAAAAGCAAATCAGAAGACAAGGTAGTGCAAAACTGTCTCAAGCACCTTGACAGTGGTCCCAAACCTGAGCTTTGCCTCTCACAATTCTATTTCTCAACAGAAGCAACAAAAGTTGGGGAAGTAAGTAGTTAATAAAATGCATAACATTCGAGAATTCTTCTACACTGGTGAATGCAAAACCACTTATCTTTTTATAAAAAGGAGCTGGCAGAATGGAGCAGTGAATAGAAAAAGTGACTTCAAAACCACATTGTGGGCTGCATGGGCTGCTGTGCTACTTTGGATACCTCTTGACCGGGTGTTACGAACCAAAAAGAAGAGGAAAGTGAGGCTGCATACACCAGGTCTGAGAACTGCTGAGCAGATGCTGGGCAAGGGGAACTGTGCAGCACTTACCATCTTATCTTTTTGTCATAGGTATCTTGTGCTTTCCATGCCACAGTCACTTATCTTGACTGTTCACTAGTTACTAAACAATCTATATTAATTAATATGAGGGCTCTAATCAGCCCTCTATGAGGTAGGAAATCCATGAATGAGTTATTTAAGTAACTGGATGAAATCCTGGCCCAACTCTCATTGACTTCAATGCAAGGATTTTCTCTCTCACGTATTGAAAAAGACAGTGACTTAAGTATTGCTTGCTTCCCTAAATACAAACAGATTATGCTATTAAATTACCTCATCACTTTTATATTAATGCGGGATTTATTTATTTATAAAGAAGAATACAAACATGAATGTTGTAACAGCTGAGAAACAGTGAAAAATAAAAGTGGAATGGATGTCTTTCAGAAAATATATTTTCTTTAATTCATGACTCAGGCCTAGTTCTTGCCATGATTTTGTTACAGTAAATTCTAAAGCAAATAAGATTACAGTGATAAAATTACATCTCTTAACAATGAGTACCTAGTGCACACATGCAAACAGTTAAGCTGTCTGCCTACTCTGCCAGCTAAAAAACACCTCGGCTTAATGTTTCACTGTTATTTCCAAAAGCATCTTTGAAGTTTGATCTGAAACAGCTCATCCTCTGAACAATGTCTTAGATTTCCTTGCCCCCCAAAATAATTCAATTAGGGGAAAAACAAGCAATTCCATTGTTCCCATGATTAATACTCACTTTTGCCTGAAACCTCCTGAAACCGTGCAGGAGATATCTTCTGTCATAAATTCTTTGTTGATATGCATCTGAGTTGCTGGAAGTAAGAGATTTCTCAATTACAGCAACCCAGAAGTATTAAAAATTAAAAGTGTTTGGTCAGGAAATATAATTCAATTGAAAGCAAGTTGTTCCTCAGGAAAGAATAGTTTAATATTTTGATCTATAAATAGAAATAAATCTGAAATTTTTATGATGTGAAATTTTGGCATTTTAAAAATGATTTTTAAAAGAAGTCTGTACAGGTGTAATAAATCCACAGTTATTTCTAAGTCTATGACATTTAATGGTATATAAAAATTAACGCTAGTAAGAGATGCTTACTAGCGTTAACTCAATGCTTACATTTGAGAAAACATCTCAAGTGAAAAATGAAGAACAATTAACATGGAACTTCACTTGCAGTAGCCTATTACATTGGCTTTTTTATTATCAGTCAAGAGAAACTGACACTATTAAAGTGTGACAATTTTACATGTCTACTTTAGGGTGAAATGATTTACACTGAAGAGTGCCTATAACTATGCATTTTATAACTTAGGATCACTATCTCAACTGTAGATGTCTACAATAGGTGAGATAAATCAAAAAGAAGAAGAATTAAAGAATACATATTGCTGTGTACCACCTCTTCAACTTTCTGCATAATTCCTGTTTTTCTGTCCCTTATCATACTGTAAAATTTCAAGGCTTTCTGATTCTAGAAAACTATTTTACTGATAGTAAAACTTCCTCTCTCACTAGTGTTTTCCAAGCTGTATATAGTGATTTAGTCACTTGTGTATTGCAACAGCAGCAACAGGGAAAAGTGTAAACAATTCCTGTAATATTTTTTTTTCATTTAGGTTTTTATAAAGTTGTTACACACAGCTGCTACGGTCTTGCAATATAATGAAGGTGACATTATGAGAAAAGAGCCTGTTTGGTTATAACAGGAGCAGTAAAAAGCAAAAAACTAATCCCTCTTTTTTTTTTTTTTAAAGAAATGAAAGAAGTAAGATTTTACAATTTTCTCTCTCTATTTAGTTAATATTTATTTTTGGGAAGGGAAGGGAAGGGAAGGGAAGGGAAGGGAAGGGAAGGGAAGGGAAGAGTTGAGTTCCAGTTGGAAGGGTCCTAAAACGATCATTTAGTCAACTGCCTGACCACTTCAGGGCTGACCAAGTTAAAGCGTGTCATTAAGGGCACTATCCATATGCCTGTTAAACACTGACAGGCTTGGGCCATCTACTACGTCTCTAGGGAGCCTGTTCCAGCATTTTACCTCTTGATAAAGAAATGCTTCCTAATGTCCAGTCTGAACTTCCTTTGCTGCAGCTTTGAACCATTGCCATGTGTCTTATCACTGGATACCAGGGAAAAGAAATCAGCACCTCGGTCTCCACTTCCCCTCCTCAGGAAGCTGTAGAGGGCAATGAGGTCACCCATTCAGCCTCCTTTTCTCCAAACTGGTCAAGCCCATGAAAATATAGAGGCTAGGAAAGAAATAAAAAAAAAAAGAAAGGAAAAGAAAACGAAAGTATTTGCTTTGTCTTTCCCTTGATGTAGCAGATAATATCAGATGACTCCAAAAGTGCAAAAAAAGTTCAAATATGAAGTGTACGTGTGTGTCCGTGCATCCTTGTGCATGCTTGTGGTTCCTAAATGCTTGCTGATCTTTTTCCATTCTTCTCTCCAAACCTTCTGCTCTCATTTCAGACTTTTTTAATTGCACCAATGGAAACAAAGTTGCAGTCATTTTTTTTATAATCTGAAAACTAGGGATTTCAGAGACCCATCTTGAGTAATTTTTTAGCCATCATATTAATCTATTAAGCAATAAAGCCTAGGGGAATGTGTTCATAAAAAAGGACAGATTTTCCAACATTTTTCTTATGAAAAATGCGGTTTAATTGTATGAGCTAGATATGCTTCAGCAAATAGTGTATCTTCAGGTTTTTTTACTATACCATGAACTCCCTGAATGTGTAAGTTGTGACTAAAGCTGGATGTGTAACCACCTGCAGTTTTCTGCTGAGATGCCATGAGAATGAGGGTGCCTTAGGTCTAATTAGGAAATGAGCAGGAACTTGAATGTGTAAGTGGCACCCAGGAGAGTTACGTGCCTGTTTCTTGATCATGTATTGAAAATGGGATGTCAGCTTCCATGTCACTCTGATAATAATTAAAAGTTGTGTCATAAATCTTTTAAAGTTTACTGCTTAGGTGTGGCAGTAGTAGTCTCATAAATGTATATGCCAGAGCAGTAGAATAGATCAAATTAGAAGATACATTGACTTGCTAATTTTTAGGAATATTTGTAAATATTGTCCAAAAATATAGCTTCATGCAAAGTAGGTATGCACATGTACATATTCCAACTGTTTGATATTGATGAATTGCTAAGCCTTCTAAAGCCCTAGCAAAAAAATTGCCTTGGTCTATGGTTTTGATTATCAACTTAAGCTCACCTGGTCATTTGGATGAGAGTATGGGCCAATCAACTGCTATTCGTCCATAGCAGTTAGAAATGGTAAACTGGGGATACTTATGACTGACGAGCGTTTTTTCAAAATTTTAATCTCATTTAGCCAAATAATCCTCTGTAAAAATAACACTATTGTTTCAAATACTTAATAAATGTAGTATGATTTTCAGTTTCTAAAAATGTAGATTTTGTGTGTGTGAAATGTAAAACACATTTGAAATTGTAGTATTCAATGTTTTACATCATTCTTTTCTCCTGTGACTTATTGCCTCAGCACTGGTCCGTATCTATAACATTGTCAGTTAGCTGTGTATTCTGACATGTTAGTTTTTAAAAAAACTGCTTTAAACCTTGTTCTGGCAGGGGGGTTGGACCAGACGATCTCTAGAGGTCTGTTNAAGGGAAGGGAAGGGAAGGGAAGGGAAGGGAAGGGAAGGGAAGGGAAGGGAAGAGTTGAGTTCCAGTTGGAAGGGTCCTAAAACGATCATTTAGTCAACTGCCTGACCACTTCAGGGCTGACCAAGTTAAAGCGTGTCATTAAGGGCACTATCCATATGCCTGTTAAACACTGACAGGCTTGGGCCATCTACTACGTCTCTAGGGAGCCTGTTCCAGCATTTTACCTCTTGATAAAGAAATGCTTCCTAATGTCCAGTCTGAACTTCCTTTGCTGCAGCTTTGAACCATTGCCATGTGTCTTATCACTGGATACCAGGGAAAAGAAATCAGCACCTCGGTCTCCACTTCCCCTCCTCAGGAAGCTGTAGAGGGCAATGAGGTCACCCATTCAGCCTCCTTTTCTCCAAACTGGTCAAGCCCATGAAAATATAGAGGCTAGGAAAGAAATAAAAAAAAAAAGAAAGGAAAAGAAAACGAAAGTATTTGCTTTGTCTTTCCCTTGATGTAGCAGATAATATCAGATGACTCCAAAAGTGCAAAAAAAGTTCAAATATGAAGTGTACGTGTGTGTCCGTGCATCCTTGTGCATGCTTGTGGTTCCTAAATGCTTGCTGATCTTTTTCCATTCTTCTCTCCAAACCTTCTGCTCTCATTTCAGACTTTTTTAATTGCACCAATGGAAACAAAGTTGCAGTCATTTTTTTTATAATCTGAAAACTAGGGATTTCAGAGACCCATCTTGAGTAATTTTTTAGCCATCATATTAATCTATTAAGCAATAAAGCCTAGGGGAATGTGTTCATAAAAAAGGACAGATTTTCCAACATTTTTCTTATGAAAAATGCGGTTTAATTGTATGAGCTAGATATGCTTCAGCAAATAGTGTATCTTCAGGTTTTTTTACTATACCATGAACTCCCTGAATGTGTAAGTTGTGACTAAAGCTGGATGTGTAACCACCTGCAGTTTTCTGCTGAGATGCCATGAGAATGAGGGTGCCTTAGGTCTAATTAGGAAATGAGCAGGAACTTGAATGTGTAAGTGGCACCCAGGAGAGTTACGTGCCTGTTTCTTGATCATGTATTGAAAATGGGATGTCAGCTTCCATGTCACTCTGATAATAATTAAAAGTTGTGTCATAAATCTTTTAAAGTTTACTGCTTAGGTGTGGCAGTAGTAGTCTCATAAATGTATATGCCAGAGCAGTAGAATAGATCAAATTAGAAGATACATTGACTTGCTAATTTTTAGGAATATTTGTAAATATTGTCCAAAAATATAGCTTCATGCAAAGTAGGTATGCACATGTACATATTCCAACTGTTTGATATTGATGAATTGCTAAGCCTTCTAAAGCCCTAGCAAAAAAATTGCCTTGGTCTATGGTTTTGATTATCAACTTAAGCTCACCTGGTCATTTGGATGAGAGTATGGGCCAATCAACTGCTATTCGTCCATAGCAGTTAGAAATGGTAAACTGGGGATACTTATGACTGACGAGCGTTTTTTCAAAATTTTAATCTCATTTAGCCAAATAATCCTCTGTAAAAATAACACTATTGTTTCAAATACTTAATAAATGTAGTATGATTTTCAGTTTCTAAAAATGTAGATTTTGTGTGTGTGAAATGTAAAACACATTTGAAATTGTAGTATTCAATGTTTTACATCATTCTTTTCTCCTGTGACTTATTGCCTCAGCACTGGTCCGTATCTATAACATTGTCAGTTAGCTGTGTATTCTGACATGTTAGTTTTTAAAAAAACTGCTTTAAACCTTGTTCTGGCAGGGGGGTTGGACCAGACGATCTCTAGAGGTCTGTTCCAACTCTTAACATTCTGTGATTCTGTGAAACCCCAAGTCACTGGGAAAAGCAAACTGGTTGAAAAGTGGTGGTTGATAACCAAATTGCCTTTCACACAAAATTCTGTGCTGTAAGTCTAAACAAGAGAGATGTGCAGTTCCTGCAGTATTCTCGTCCATGAATTCATGCCAGTGATTTGGAATAGCATTTCCTCACATCTGCTCCTTCCTTTTTTGTTTGCCAAAAAATTTGGAAGAAGTTCTTCAAAACCACTTAAAGATTTGCATTTTTTTCTTTTTTTTTTTTTTAAACAAAAATAAACCTTTTTCACATTAATGGTCTATTTAAACATAACATGGTCTGTCATAACCTAAACTGCAGTCTGGTTTTCCTATGATTTGTCTTAAAACACTGTGACTTTTTTTCTTGGAAGCACAGCCTGCAAATAAGTGATCTTCATGGACAAAGGTAATTGTTTGTCATGGTAAATAATAGGAAAATCATGGAGAAAAACCACAATAGCTGGCTTTTTAAGCAACGGGAAAAACAACACTCCCCTAAAAGTGAACAGAAATTTTAATTAAGGTATTTGTCCAGAAGACCAGAATAATCCAAACAAATAACCCTGATTACACAAGGAAAATATTTAGACTCATGTGATGGTAATAACCTAATAATTTTAAATCACTTTAACAATTTGCACTCTTTTCTGGACTACATCAGGTATCTTATTGTTCTAATAACTCCCAGTTTACAGCTTCTTTGCTACACTTTACTGAACTACAAGGATCCTCTGTCTTCCTGCGCACCAGCTCTTTCATTACCTTATATATGCCTGAACTGACTCCCTTAATCCCTTTATTTCAGGCTACATACAGCCTTTTTTTCCCTGCAGTCTAATACATACTAAGGACCTTAGTACCCACTAAGGACCTTGGGTTAGGGCTGTTTTCCAGAACGTATTTGTATTTTAAGTTGTTTTGAGACATTTGTCTATTCATAGTATCAGATCATTATGGTAGGGAGGTTTGCAAGTGTTCTGGATACCAAAGAATTTTGTGAGCCATCTTTTCAGCTTTCACAGCCAGACTGATGGAAAATATCTCATGGTCTCCAGCAGATGAAATAATGCTGCTGTGTTGGTATTCTCCTGTTTGTATGCTCCTTTTCCATCAGGTATTTCTTTTTGGTAGAGAAAAACAGACATTTAACACCTTAGTGCTATGGAGGTTTGTAATGCTACCATTGTATATGCAAAAAAAAAAAAAAGAACAACAATAGATGCTATATGAATCATCAATATATTTCTCAACAGGGCTGATAAGAAGACATCAAATGGTGTTGGGAATCACTTGTCATAAATTTGGCATTTCCTTCTTCCTATGCTGCCCGTGTATTTCTGTTTGCTTATTAGCTAGTTACCTGTATGACATATATTGGTGGTTTCAATCTAGTTTCTCTTGTGCAAGTATGTATCTGTATCTGATACTGCTTCAATTAATTCAGTTGACTCTGAAGACTTGAGTGGTTGGGTAAAATGAGCTTCTTTCTCCCACTAAAGTTAGTACCTGTCTGTCAGAGATTAATATAACTAGGAGACTAGCTATTTATATTATCCTGAACAAAGATGCTGAAGCACATGGCCCATCTGCAATCCTGGTACTATATATAGAAAAACATATGAACGTTGTTTTGGACATACTTTTCCTGAGAGCTAAAAAAGTCAAACTTATTGATGCTTGACTAGACCTACAGAAATATTAAGTTAATTTATCAGTAGCATAAATACCAATAGAAACCTTACAGAATGACAGAGTACAGGATGTATGGCAGGAGCATGCTGCCAGAACACTCTTTTGATGTAAAGATATCACCAGTAAGGAAGTGACCAAAGTGGTAGACTGATTGTAGCAGCAGAATAACTCATTTTCTCCAGCTCCCATAAAGCTTCCAGAGGGTTAATGATGAAGTGCAGGCTTTGTGTGCAGAAGACTCAAGGCTAGACATGCTTACTAATATGGAGAAATAACTGCCCTTTTTTTTTTTTTCTACGAAGAATTAAAAGTATTTTGTAAGGTATTTCAAAACTTACGGCTGAATAGAATGAAGTTCTCATCCGTCATGTATTAACTTCATTCCTTTTGTGGTATTTCCTGAGCAAGAAGAGCAAATATTTTAACTTCCATCTGGACACAGTTCTGAAATATGTCAAAGACAGTGACCAGGCCTTGATGTGGATGAAGTTAGTGGAAAAGAAGTTTCATAATCATAAAAATATTCTCTATAACAGCAAAAGAATCATAGTCTTATAGTAAAATCATATCTTATAGTAAAATTTCCAGCAGATTTATCAAGATTCATTCTATGCAGATTAAAACATCCACTAACAGATGAACAATTGCTGATGTATATATTGGTGGATATATGTAAATCCCTTGTATTGTAACTTTCATTAAAAGGTGTTTCTAGGACTGATATTAAAGCAAAAATGTATGCCACAGTCTTTTTTGCATTTCCAGTGCCTGTGCAGAAAAATGATATAAAGAAAATTGAAGAGAATTTGTCTTATATATCCTTAAGATGTCTAAAACATGCATGGGTCTTCCCTTTCTGTTTTGGAATTCCTACTAGCCTTTCCAGGATGAAGTTAAAAACTAGCCCCCAGTGACCTCCTCTTTTAGTTACTCTATCAGAGCTGGCTCCTGTGAAGGTAAATTCAGTGCAAAATTTGTAGGAATATTCCTATAAAACCCAGAATCTACCTTTAATAAATACTATATGTGACCTCACAGCATTTCTTCATTATGGCCTCATGGTAATTTCAGTACAGGATTCTTGCTCTTCCTGTTAATCCCCACTGTATGCAAATGGACAATGTAGGACACCTCTGTCTCCAATCAATGTGTTATAGACATTCTCAAAGAGAAGGCATGGTTAGAAGCAGGTCCAATAATTCCAGGGTACCACAATGGGAGCACTGGATCATTTCAAATTGCCATTAAAAATATTTTCTTAACTTGCTTTTCCAGCTGGCTTAGATTCTTTGTTTTAGCTTTGTGGAAATCAGAATCATCTTGAAACTGAATGCATTGATGAGTTCCTGGTCTATTTATTATTACAAATGGTTATTTTTTAGAGGGAAAACAGTGGCAAGGAGAAACGTCACAGAAATGTTATCTTAACTGTGGTAGACCATGGGAAATCCAGGTTTGGGTGAAAGTTTAGCCTTATCCTTTCACTGGAAGGTGGGAGGATTTAAATTCTACTGACTTCTGTTAACTTCATGTTTCTTTAAAAAGCCTCTCTGTGGTCTGTAACAAATTCTATGGGTCTCCAAAAACATCTTTGTGGACTATGTGTGCTGTTTTTCCTAGCATTTCATCAGGCTCATTATTAACTTTAGACATATCAAAGGAACAGCCAAAATACAGCAAACCATAACAGCTGTGGAGATGCACATTTCTGTATAATAGCAGGCTAATTTGTGAATTATACTTTTTGACTAACCTCATTAAAACTTGTCCTTTGGAAAAAAATCCCACGTTTCTATGTTTTTTCAAAGCTTTTAAGCTTTTTCTTCCCTTGCATTCCCAAATCGATGGAATCATGCTGCAAGATATTGCAGGCCAAGAGATTCTAAAACAATCTTGAAGGGCAGAAGAAATGTGCTTGTGATATTTGAAAATTAAAAACTGCAGTTATAGCAGTTCCCCTAGTACAAGAGAGTTACTGGGAAGCTGAAGCAAACTCAGAGGGCTACCTTTATGGTTGGGGTGATGGAAAACGGCATTTGAGGACTACTGGTTTATTCAGCCAATAGGATATAAGAAGGTCAATGGGCCTGAAATCCTCCACTGCTTAAAGGAGCTCATAGGGAAGGCAGGACCAGACTATCCCCAGAGGTGTGCAGTGAAGACACAAGAGGCAGAGGTCATAAACTGCAACAATTCCTTTCAGATAAAGGAGAAAAAAAAAAAAAAAAGAGAAAGAGATGATGGTCTGGAAGTCATCCGATCCCACCTTGCTCACATCAAGGTTATCTGGAAGTTAGAGCAGGGAGCCACGTCCAGTCATGTTTTGAAAATTTCCAAGCATGGCATCATGACAGTTTATTAAATATTTGTGAGATTAATCTAAATAAATCTAAAGCTTTTGAATTATTTTAGAAAATATACATAAATAACACATTGGATAAAACTGGTACAAATTAGCGACCTTTTACAGTTTAACTGTTGATATAACAATAAACTTTTCTGAATCACAAAGACATTTAAGTTATCTTGGATTTGCTTTGCTTTCTAATTACTTGTTCTCGAAGTAATAACTTTCAAAATCGCATAGGAGTACTTTCCCAAAGACATAGTATCTTACACCTTGTCTGACAAAGGCCGAGCATATTTTCTTATTAGGCAGTAAGGCTTAAATGTTTAGACCTCACCATGAAAAAAACACAAACAAAACCCCAAAAATATTTGGGGTAGGAATTAAAGAAATTATTCAAGTTGTGCAAATGAGGGACACTGTTTAAATTACTCTTGTAATAAACAGACAAGTTAATTTTCTTTAGAAATCAATGCATCAAAACCAGCATATGAATCAAAACCACAAGCAAGTTATTGAAGTACAATTAGAAATGTACTTTTGGAAACTGCTGAATTTGAATTTTCATGCCAATGAGCTCTGACATTAAGTGGGCTATTTTAAATTGTTCTGTGAATATTCCCCATGCTGCTTACTGGGGCTGAGCCTCTGGATCTATGGGGAACTCACAGGAGGACAATGAAACACTTCCTATTAGTTAGACTGACCCAAGCTAGCTGGTCTGATTAACTTCTTCGTACTCTTGGATCCTTTGCTAAGCTCTCACATGACAACATTTGTGACTAATGTTTCACACCATCTCCACTGGGCTCAGAGACTGTGTCTCGTTCTGGTGGATGATAACCTGGACTCTATTATTCAAGCCTTCATCACCTCTTGGCTAGAGTGATAAACCTGACCATGATACCTACAGCACTTAGGAAAGTCCAACTAATAGAGAAGGCTGGAACACATCTCTGCAGGCACACTGGCTACCATGGGTCCACCAAGCCTGCCTACAGAGATTTTCCATGGAATTTCAGCTCAAGTTCAGATTCTTTTTCTGCTAGCAAAAAAACACATAGCAACTCTCCGATGTTGTGATTAAGACATTTGCTCTTTTGCTATGGATGGTGCACTGTAGATTAGGTAAAACTTATATCTCAGACCTTTTTTGTGTTTCAAACTGAGTCCTAGAATTCCTGTGGGGACAAAAGAACATCACTAATTTCTCTTCCTCAGCTCCTCTTCCATTTTGCCTTCTCTTATGTAAACACATAAAGTTATTGCAATCCTAAAACAGAACACTCTTCTTTCTGGAGAGGATGAGAAAACAGAAATCATTCCAGAGATGCACAGTCCTGTTGCTTACTGCAAAGTAGGAGGTCAGGGAGTAAGTGAGGGCTGCAGCCGGGAGGACCTATGTGGTGGATCAGACTGGTCATACACAGGTAACAGCAAGTTCAGAATCAGATTGTGGCTGTATTTTGAACAGAGGCTGTTAAAAGGCATAGTGGCTAAATTTAGTGATGGAAAATTTTTTCTGAGTTCGCTGAAAAAATCCTCTTATTCACTACCACTAGAAACAGTTGATAAAATCAGAGAAATATTTTAAGGCTTTAATTCAGCAGAGTATTTACCCAGACATCTAAGACCATTCCTATTTAGTGAAGTATGTGAGTATTTTAGTGTTTTATGTCTACAACTTTTCTATTCATACTGGCTGCGTGAGAAGTAAGCCTGTACCTTAACACAAGAAGGAAGTAAGTTTCAGCATTTTCTGTTGTGGATGCAAAACATCTGACACGTTAATACAAATATAAAGCTGGACAAACTAAGAATGCTTCGTTAGTCCCCATGAAGTAAGCAACTACTGCTCAGAACAGAACTGAAAAAGCTTGCAATTTATATAGCTTGGAATCCTAATAAAGATGAGATTGTCGCTCTATGTATGGCTGATATGGAGGTGCAATTCCTGGATCCACTTCAAGTAGAATAATAATAAATAAAAGTTGTTAGGTAGAACTTCCAAAACTCTGCCTCCTGAATATAGTATCTGGAAAAAACCCCCATAAATAACTTTCTAAATAGTTAGGAGGAATCTCTCCACGTAAGCAATGATGGCTTGTCCTAGGGAACTCTGTAAAACTCCTCTTTAACATTTTTCTTATTTCATTCTCCTGTACATAATCCAGCAAAAGCAATTCCTTCTGCATACCACAGCTGACCTACAGTACCACTTCATTTTGAGAGAAATGCAATAAAAATAGCTAAATGATGTGCTGATGAGAAGAGTTATTGAGGGAAGCTGTCATGAGGTTTATCAGACCTTCTTAGTTTGCTGGTGCCAAAGATCAGCTGAGCTAGGAAAACAGGGAACCGCAGCTGGGAATCAAAGCTAGCTTTCAAGTGGAATTGTTATTGATATTACAGAGGAATACATCTGAAGAGGAAAGCAAGATACACCTTGACAGCGCCAAAAATCTGTTCCCTAGACCTAAGCATTTTGTGGCCCAATTAAGGAGGAATTTAAGGACTTACAACAGCTCAAAAAGCAGGAATATAGGTCTATATATAGGTATATTTCAGGTTAACAAAGACCTATTTTTTTAAAATGCTATATTGAATTCAGTGTGGAATCATAGAATCATAAAATGGTTTGGGTTGGAAGGAACTGTAAAGATCATCTAGTTCCAAACTCCCTACCACAGGCAGGGACACCCCTCAGTAGACCTGCTTGCTCAAAGCCCCATCCAACCTGGCCTTGAACACCTCCAGATATGAGGCATATACAACCTTTCTGGGCAACCTGTTCCAGTGTCTCCCCTCCCTCACCGTAAAGAATTTCTTCCTGAGATCTAATCTAAATCTACCTTCTTTCAGTTTAAAACTGTTACACCTTGTTTTATCACAGTACTCCCTGACAAAGAATTCCTCCCCATCTTTCCCGTAGGCCCCTTTTAAAGTACTGTAAGGCTGTTATGAGGTCTCCCTGGAGCTTTCTCTTCTTCAGGCTGAACAACCCCACCTCTCTCAGCCTGTCTTCATAGGAGAGGTGCTCCAGACCTCTGATCATCTTTGTAGCCCTCTGATCACCTTTTTTAGCCCTCTTCTGAATTTGCTTCAACAAATCCATGTCCTTCTTAGGCTGGGGGCTCCAGAGCTGGGCACAGGGCTCCAGGTGGGGTCTCACCAGAGTGGAGTAGAGGGGCAGAATCACCTCCCTTGTCCTGCTGTCCACATTTCCTTTGATGCAACCCAGGATGTGGTTGGCTTTCTGGTCTGCAGAGTGCAGACCCAGTGCTGGGTCATCTTGAGCTTTTCATCAACCCACACCCCCAAGTCCATGTCCTCAGGATTGCTTCCAATCCATTCTTTGCCCAGCCTGTAGTTGTGCTTGGGATTGCCCTGACCCACGTGCAGGACCTTGCCCTTGACCTTGTTGAATGTCATGAGGTTTGCATGGGCCCATGTCTCAAACCTGTCCAGGTCCCTCTGGACGGCATCCCTTCCTTCCGGTGTGTTGATCGCACTGCACAGCTCGGTGGTGTCAGCAAACTTGCTGAGGATGCACTCAGTCCTGCTGTCCATGTCACCAACAAAGATGTTAAACAGTGCCGGTCCCAGTAACAACCCCTGAGGAATGCTACTTGGTATTGGTCTTCTCTTGGACATTGAGCTGTTGACTGCAACTCTTTGAATG
>VZSF01009823.1:177951-245663 GCA_013398295.1 Chionis minor | reverse complement strand
CTGTCCATGTCACCAACAAAGATGTTAAACAGTGCCGGTCCCAGTAACAACCCCTGAGGAATGCTACTTGGTATTGGTCTTCTCTTGGACATTGAGCTGTTGACTGCAACTCTTTGAATGTGACCACCCAGTCAATTCCTTATGTACCAACTGGTCCCTTAGTCAAATCCATGTCTCTCCAGTTTAGAGACAAAGGTGTTGTGCGGGACAGTATCAAATGCTGTGCATAAGTCCAGGTAGGTGACATCATCTGCTCTTCCGTTTTCCACCAGCACCGTAACCCTGTTGTTGAATGCCACCAAAGTTGTCCAACATGATTTGCCCTTAGTGAAGCCATATTGGCTGTCAACAATCATCTCCTTATTTTCCATGTACCTTAGTATAGTTTATATGGCTGAACTATTCTCATTCCAGGCAATTCAAAGGAGTCTTGTAATTATCTTTTTGCTCTGTGGTACGTTGAAGTTGCACACAGTTCTATTGTCAACATTTCAATAAGGTCTTACAGCTCACTGAAATAATTCTGACTCCGCCACGTAAATGTTTTTTTTCTTTATAAGTTTCTAGCCAGTGTGTCAAAAGGGAACTCCAGCCATAGTTAACAAGGATGATGTACCTGTTATCTGACAAAGCAATTTCATTTTTCTGTTTCACATAGGTCAAAAAAACTCAGTTCAGCTGTAAATTTCACTTTCTCAAGTGTCGTTGTGAAAATCACATTGTCAGTGAAAGTCAGTCACCTGTGGAAGCTTTCAAGATTGCTATATTGAAGCTATGTGTTGGTATAAATTAAATGTATTATGCAAATCCTATGAATTTAGGAGTTCAATAGTTTGTGCACTAATCAGAGCCACACACATTAAAATGATGTGATAGGTACATCAAAAGGAACAAAGAAGAAAGAATAAGGAAATTAACACAGTAATCACAAAAAATTGCTGGAACTTTCCTGCCACTGCTGGTTGTCCCATGGTATATATGAGTTATACTATTGAAGCAGCTAGCAAATAGAAGAAAGAGAAAAAATTATTTTATTATGTTCTCTTTAGTCACATAAGTAGCAGATCATATAGATACCTACACCTCCATCCCTCAACCCAGACAGACCATCTGTGGGTTATCCAATACGTGGTGGAGGTCAGCGATAATTTGGTCAGTGGCTTTGTTCTGTTGTATCATGTTGTTATGTAGCAAGTGCATTATATTCCTTTTCTGAGTAAAACAAAGTGTTGTGAGTACCTCCAGGATGATTTACATTGCTGAACAAAAAGATAAACATAAATGCAGATGTGAAAAAAGATTGTTAATACAAATGCACACTAAGGTAAATGCTAACATGTAGACACTGTTTTCATTGACATGATGCTTTTCAGAGCCTTTGCACAGAATGCTTTCACTGTTTCCTATAAAAACTATTTGTCAGTCAGTAACAAATTAAGATCCAAATGGTCAGTCTATTTTTTCTTTCTTCATTGTTTTTTATTTATAACTTGATGCATAAACTATGCAAGAATTTTCCAAACATAAAGGAAGACAAGAGCTATTGCTTCATACCCTTAAGCATCTCAAATAACAAAGATATTTGGAAATGCTCTCACTATACTAAATCCCAGATGACAGCATTAGCTCATTTCTATTGTGATTTCCTTTGTTTGTGTTCCTAAGTATAAATGATGCAAATAATATGACTACAAATAATGTCATGATTGTGAACTAGTTCATTGCTGGCGAAAAGAACTGTAGGACTGGCTTACTAAGGCTACATCCATATTTTTCCCCTTGGATACCCTCCATTTACCAAAGAGCAAGACCTATATTTATCTGTTCTGACAGCCCTCAGCACACCACCAGCTCCAAGAGCTGGCCCCTGGACTAGCAGGCAAGCTCTGTTACAAGCAGATTTGTTAATGTGTTTCCTTTCATGCTTTGAAAAATATTTCCCTGTGAGATGTTGAAAAGACTCTAAAAATGAGATATCACAACCTTTATCTAAAATAGGAGAAATGTGCCCAGATTAAGGACTACACAGAAATTTTTTGTGAATCTCCTTTTTGAGTCACACAATGTCACACAAGGTATGGATGGACATGATGCATTCAAGAAGCAAAAGGCAAAACTTTCTGTACAGGAAGTTGTGTCACTCCACTAGCCAGCATGAGCTTTCATCACCTCCAGATGCCGTTGCAGACATTACTTGTTTTGAATACATTAGCGCACTTTTGAAGAGCCCATTAGGACTCCCAGTCTCATATACACTATACACCTGTATTGTGTATAGTGGCCTTTGCACTAAATTATATATTACAGGTGGGTATTTCTGTATGGAAAACCACAGATAAACAGTATTAGTGAACCACGTCTACCTATGTTTGCAGGATACACTCACATGACAACCAGTATCTATGCCTAAAGAAACTCTCAGGCTTTCCAGAATTTTTTGGGCCTCTTCAGTTCGCAGCTACAAAGAAGACAAGAAAGAAAAAGGAAAAAATTCAGCATGGTGGAAAAGAAATAAAATGGAGTAACAATCATACTTGCAGTGTGTGAGGGTGCTCATTAAGAGAGAGAAAGAGAAAACCATGAGGCAGAAAGCTGTACAACTGATGAAGTGAAAATACAAAAATATAAGACAGAAAGAACAGCAGAGAAAATATAGTTGGGGAGAAACAGTTAATTGAAGTGAGGTACAAAACATCTAAAGGACAACAGTAGCCAAAAAGGTGAATATATATAATTTTTCTTATGTAGCTCTGTGTGTCCATGGTGACACCTGCCACCAGACTTTGTCATATGGAAATAAATTTCATAATTCTGAACACAATTTTTGGGGTAAATTTTTTTGACATTGTAAATCCAAATGACTTTATGATTTTTTCCTGGGCCAAAAATGATAACATTAACAATGGCAATAAGGCTGTTCTGAGGATGAAACAGTCTCCTTCTGCCAGTAAAACAAAAAGTAAAGACCCTAAAAGGTCATGATTTTTTTTCAGCATTAATCTTCTAAGAAGTTTTACAGTAAAAGCATGAAAAAAATATAGTGTCACTGGGGAAAAAGAGTAAAGAGTTTCTTTTTCCTCTAGATAGCTCCTGAGTTAGAAATAGACTGTTAATTTGAAATTTAAAGAAGGGTGCCAAAGATAATCATTGTCCCTAACTCCATCTGGAACTTAATTTCATACTATATACATGTTTTTTGAAATGTCTGATGTAATCTGTTGTTCAGATTCTGAGAAACAATATCGTCAGTAAACAATATCCTAACTTATAAATATCCGTCATCCAAGGAGTTCTCTGAGGTTCTAACTGGGGAGTTCATTTCTTAAGAATATGATGCTGCCCTGTTTATTATCAAATATTTTTGGGTTTCCCCCCCCTAGTTATAATTATTGTAATATCATGCTGGGAAAATAGTGTGTTGTGTGTATACATCTAGAGTTAAGGGCAAGATGAAGGGAATGGGGACAGAAAAAATAAAGTCAGCTTGATGCTCTTCACGCTGAAAAAGGTCTAATTACTTACCTAGACCTTAGAATCTTCTCTCTAATTTTGCTCAACAGTTCTACTGATGTCAATGGAAATTCCAAATATAGAATGAAGAGAGAATACAGCCGATTGTCATTTTGAAGCATAAAAAAATACAAACCAGTCATTTATAAAATATTTCTAATTGCAATCATTGCAGAACACATAATTCTTGATAAGTTTTCACAAACATGAAGGTAGGAATCACACAAGCTGGTAAACAGAATTCAATGCAAAATAATATGAATTTGTATTTTTAAGGGTTTAAAGACATTGACTGTATATCTCCCCCTTGCAAATGGCAGCCAAGAACTGTCAGATGAAAGATGCATGTTATCCCTGTTAATGATGTCACCAGTTTACTTTTTTATCTGCATATATTAATCATTGTGTTTATAAGGTGATTTTCCAAAGGGAAAAAAAAAAAGAGAGGTCAAGCTGCCTCAGTAAAAACAACCTAAGAAGATAAAATAAATGGGTACAGCAGATATTAAATAGTTATTAAAAAGATGTTATCATTCATTTATCAATTTAAGTGGTTTTATCTGATTGCTGTGCCAGTTAATACGTCTATGCCTGGAACTCTTAAAACAAAAAAAAACTGGAATGGGAGAAGTAAATAATTTATATATGTCTCTTTCCAGCCAAACTTAATCCAAAATCCAGAAAGGAGGCAGATTTTGATCTTGCTTTGACCATGAATGAACATGAGCTGATTTCTTGGAAATTCTTTTCAATTGTCTTTTTGGTATGTAGAAGAGAAGTGCTGAATGAAAAAAAATAGATGACACTGAACTGCAAGTTTTGACTCATTTCTTTTGCTGTAACTGTTATGTTGTTCAGTGGCACACTGACTGTATCACAAATTTTGTAATGTCCCAATGTCCCGATAATTTTCCTGTGAAGATCTGGTGAATGTAGTCATGTTGGGACTTACAGATGTGTTGGTCATTCAGTCAAATGAAATGGCTTTGGGATGTCCAGAAGAGGGCAACAAAGCTGGTGAAGGGTCTAGAGAACAATTCTTATGAGGAGAAGCTGAGGGAACTGGGGTTGTTTAGTCTGGAGAAAAGTAGGCTGAGGGGAGGCCTTATCGCTCTCTACAACTAACTGAAAGGACATTGTAGAGAGGTAGGGGTTGATCTCTTCTCCTGATTAACAAGCAATTGGACAAGAGGAAATGGCCTCAAGTTGCACCAGGGGAGGTTTAGATTGGATGTTAGGAAAAATTTCTTCACAAATTGAAACAGGCTGCTCTGGGAAGTGGTTGAATCACCATCCCTGGAGGAATTTAAAAGACGGGTAGACATGGTGCCAAGGGACATGGTTTAGTGGTGGTTTTGGTGGTGCTAGGCTGATGGGTGGACTCAATGATCTTACAGGTCTCTTCAAAGCAAGATGGTTTTATGATTCTATGATTCTATGTGACTAATCATAGCTAATGATTACCTAGGTTGGAATATGGGACAGGAATGGACTTTGAAGATCGAGTTCATTGTTTTGCAACTGCAAGCAGCTGTAAGGTTTAGTCTAGATGCCACTGCCCCTTCCACAGCTTTTGTCTGCATCTCCTTCCACACAGCAAAACTGAATGTGCTTGCAAAATACCAGAAAACACAAGATTGACAACTTGCTTGGCTAAGCCAGTAATAGCTTTCAACTGGCATTATCACAGTCCTGCAAGACGAGAGAGTTTGGTGGACCAGCCCAGGACCTGGTGAAGGATGGATTCTGTTTACTCTAAAAGAAAAGGTGAAAATATAAATATAAAAATATCCTATTGTCTCCCACAGCAGACTGGGAGAATTCCTTCTTGAGCGCTGATCTGATGTTGGGTACATCATAAACAAGACCCATTGATCTGGTACTGGGAGATTTCTAACCATCAGTAGATAACGTAAGTTCTGACTAAGCAAAACTTAGTGAAACTATTGATACTTTTTTACTAAATTTATACTTGTTCAGATGACAGTGGACCTGAGTATGAACATATATGCTGTTCCTGGTATTGTTTACCAGCTCTGTTCTGCATGCACCACATGCTGTAGTAGGTTTAAAAAGTAGCTCATCACTACATCTACTCACCATCTAGACAATGACGATCTTGACTACTGAGTGAAGAAGGTACGTGGAATTCAATGTTTTCAAAGCATTTACAATGAAACAATTTGCTCACAAGTGTGGTCCCCAAATAAATCTGTTTCCTTTGTGAGAGTGGCATACCCCATGATCCCAGAAACCTGGGATTTGTGGTGAGGTTTTTAAAAAAACATAACCTGGTTATGATGATTATCCCTGTCTGGACAATGCTCTGAGCAACCTGCTGTATTTGACCCTGCTTTGAGCAGGGGCTGGACTAGATGGGTTCCAGAGGTCCATTCCAATCTCAACACTTTTCTGATCCTGTGATTCTACTACAATGATTAATTGTGATAAATTATAATTACATATGTTGACTAATTATTATTAAGGAGGCATGTGCAAACATTTAGTACTTCTGTGTGTATATATCTGTGTGTGTGCAGGTACAGATTTGTTGTGCATGGAGCCCCGAAGAGATACCAGTCCCCATCATCTCCTGCTAGGCTACCATAGCACTGGAATCCCTAGAAATGCAAACAGGCATATTGCCTTAAAAAGGTGGGTTAGCAGAAGGGCTAAGGAAGCTGGTGAGACTTAGCTGGAGGGAGGAACTTCAAGGCTATGGGAACCTGTGGTTTCTGGCATTTTGGGAGGAACCTTCTCCTGCAGTTTGCATGCCAAAGGACACTGAGTGCCTTGCTGCTGAGACAGTCTCCCCTGTGTGAGGCTGTAGGCCAGCTTCCCCATCTACACTGGGCGTGATTCCCTCCTTCCTCCTCAATATGTGATGGTGATGGAAACGATGAGACAATACGTAAATGTCAGAAGAATATTTTTCCACATCCAAATAAAAATTAACTTAATCTTACTGCCTTCTGGCTGTGTTTCATTAAAAGTAAGCTGTATTGAACATTCAGAAATGTTTAGCAATGTCAAAATTTAATTACTGTTTAGTGGGAGTGAAACTATGTATGTAAATTGCACAATTTTCAGGGAAAGTCAACCTTTGGATGGTGTGCTAACAAGAACTGGGCGATCTTTGGCATTTACTGTGGAAAGAGAAATGCATTACAGAATGGAAAATAAAGCCTATGTTAAGCATGTGCAAAGGTACAACATTAAGTAGACAAATACACTAGAAGAGATAATTATACTGAACTCATGTTTCTAGCCACAAGGGTGAACCTTCTCCAAAACATTGCAGTGGCTACAAGATCCCTAAGCCTCAGCATTCCTTTGTTGTTTAGTAAATCATTGTGAAGTCTACTGCATAATGAGCCCTTCATCCTTTTCTAGTGTTTTGTCCTCACTGGGAGTAACCACCTCATTGTTCCAGCTGAGTTCAAATAGTAGCTGCAACATGAAATATAAGAAAGTACAAAACATCGACCCTTTGAAAAATTAGTTATCTTTTCACATCAACATATATGGATACTCTGTGTGTCTAAACTAGGGCACCACAAATTAATAGGCATGTGAGAGCTTTCATCTGACATATTTTGATAATTTATGTAAGAGTTTTGCATCCCCAATCCCTAGCTTCAGAATGTTCACGCCTCACTTTTCCTTGAATAACTCTTTTGCCTTCAAAGTATCCACTGTTGAAGAAAGAGCTCATGTCTCAGGAACATTTGGGGAATCCTGCAGCTGGATTCAGCTAAGTCACTTTATGGGTTGTCTTCTTAAACTGTTTGCCAGCTAATAAAGTACCTTTCTGTTTCACTTTTCTTTTGATGTGAGAAAAGAATTCTGCCACTAGATTTCATGGTGGGGTTCTCAAAGAAAACAGTCAGAATTAGTCACTGACCCAAGGACCCAAATTTAAATAAAAGGTAAAACAGATGCTCTCTGGAAGAACTGCAGAGAATAATGGGCATGTGAATTGCATCTTCCTTCTAAGAAGAGTCTATGATTTTTAAATCTGGAAGTCCTCTAATACCAGAATTCTCTAATGAGGACTTCAAATTAATCTGAGAAAATAATCAGATAATCTTTAAAATAATCTGAGAAACCTTCTACTCTGGAACATTTTGGTGTTTTTGTCATTAATTAGAGCAAACAAGCTCTAGCACTAAAAGTTGTTAGCCTGCTTTTCTAAAATTCGTTTGTCTTCTTTTTAAATTTCTTTTAGTTTTGTGTAGTTCCTAATCATTGGGCAATTAAGCATAGAGATGTTGCTTTGCAAATACAGTTCGTTATAGATCAGGCTCGTTTATGGTAAGTGCTCACACAGGGACAATGATGCTAAGATTCAAATCTCAGCCTTGAGAACCAGGCTCCCAGGAGACATTTCAGTGCTACTATCATTCCTTTAGTGGTCTGTTCTGTTCCGCTTCTACTGATGCTTAAAGTTAGATGGTCAGAACATTATATCATCCCCTTAGAGGACGTTAAAACAGTAGTAAAATACAGTGCAAGTCCATATGATTGGTCAGAAATGATTTTGAATTGTCTTTATATATTATTTTATAAACAATTCAGGATGGTATTTTACTGCTGCAGCTTGCATGCAAAAAAGTGCAATTGCAGATGTACTGAAGTTAGTAGAAATATTAGGAAAACATTGCTTTCAACTCAAGGATTAAATGAGTCAATACTTTTGTGATAAAGAATTCTCTTTACTGTCGGGTTTGTGGACTCATTATCTAGGCTAGGTAAAGAATGTTTCAGGCCAACATGTCTTGTAGTTTTCATTATGTGCATTATGAAAGTACTTTTCAGAAGTGTTATCCATAATCAGTGTGCTACATGCACTATATTGTGTGTAGTGCCCTTGGCTTTAAATTATGTATTGTATGTAGGTATTTCTGTGTAGAAAAACACACACAAGCAACATTACTGAACCACATCCATCTGTGTCTGCAGGATATGGTTACACAACAGCCAGTATCCATGCCCAAAGACACTCCCAGGCTTTCCAGAACAGTTGTGACATTTCAGTTCTCAGCTACAAAGAATACAGACTGGGATTTCTGTCTTGGCCAAACAATGCCATGCAGTAAACACTGTTTATTTATTGCAGAAGAAAGAAGAACCAAATCTACTCTAGATAGAAAGTAAATTAATGGATTCAGAATTCTTGGGTATTTCCAATACAGGGCTTACACGGCTTTTCTCACTTTGATTTTCTTTGATAAAAATAGCTTTACAGGCATGGGAATTAACAAATTAAATTAGAAAGATGTAGGTAGGAATCACACAATATGTATTTACAGTCAGCACCATAAAACTGTCTTTGATAATAGCTAGCTGCAGTAGGAATATTTTAATTTTTTTCTTTTTTTGGCATATAAAACACACCTCTTGTGACAAACTTCAGGGTCAATAAACTAGCATTTCAGGAATCCTATCTTAATCATAGCAATGACTTAAAAAAAAGCAAGAGGACAACCATGAAAAACGGAGCATGAGTCAGTGGTTCCTAAGTTAATCAAAGATAAACAAAGACAAGAATTAAAGAAACCAGAAGCACAAGTTTATTTTCCATATTAGGAAATAGGAATTAGGAAAATTAGGAAACAGTTCTATAGTTCCTACAGAGATACTTAAATGCTAATAATACTATCATTAAAAAGCCGAACACTGAGAAGGGGAAATTTTAGTGGTACTATACCTTAGATTTTCCCTCTCATTACCTTAGTCAATTTGACAGCTTTTGTTCTCACTAGTGGAATTTGAAACTCTAGACTACATTTTACTTTTCTCTGTCAAACAGAGGCCAAATAATGTATGAAGAAAGTTTAAATCCAGATGAACCATGCAGCATACTAGCCTGCAAGTGGCGTACTGCTGAGATTTGTTCTCTGATGTGTTACTGTTTTGTATCCAGCTTCTGTTGCTTCTTAATGTCTAAATTTCATTCTTCCAAAGGTCAAATATTGACCCAAACCTCCCTCACTTGTGGTCCAAACAGACGACAGTGGCCTCTGAGTCAGCTCAAAATCTGAAAAAAGGCAAAGAAGAAATCACAAAAGATGTGCCTAAGCATGCCTTAATTTTTGCTTTTCAATAGAAAAGGATGGAAAAGGGAAGGACAGGAAAAAAAGGAAGGAACTATATCTTGTTTTAGCCTGGGAACACAGAAGTTTTGTTTTTCAGGCTTGACTTCAACATGACTTCCTAATAGCAATGAACAAATCTTCAGGCTTTTTGCCTCTCTGTTGTTTATACTTCTCTTGTCTGCCTTCATGGGGTGTTGGTATTTTTAAGTGTTTTGAATTGGACAAGACCTACAGAGTGGCTAAATATAAAAGTGTAATACTCAGCCTAAAGTACAGAGTAATTCCAAACAACTAATTCACTTTTAAAAGAGTAATATTAAATAGGATGTTAAAGATGTTGAAGTATGTTAAAGATAATGAAGAAAGTTTTACATTTAACATCTCTTCTACAATAAAAATATTTGGAAGATTTTTCCTTGTGAGTCGAATAGGTGCCAGTTAAAAGAAAGTTATTTAGTTACTGTGTGGTGAATTTAAAGTCATAGTTGCATAATTTGCCTGAAGAAGAAAACCTCTTGGATAGCATGGTCAACAAAAAATCAGAAATCTGATAATGATTTGGGGGCTGGATTTTAAATAAACCTTTGTGAGGTGATGAGAAGGAAACATTTCACTAATTTTGTGAGGTGGTGGCCTCCTTAAGAATGACATGGAACACTTAAATCTGAAAAGATATCTACACAGCTCCTGGATCCACTGCATTACAGAAAATATTTTGGTTAGTGCTCCTTGCACAAAACATACCTTATCCAGTCAGGAAATGAAAACAAATTATGTGAAATATCTTTTTTTTTGACACTGGCACAAGTTCTGCACGAAGTGTGATTCATCTTGAGTGTAGTAACTTGCAAACATACGGCCCTTTCACCTGAGTAGACATGAGGATATATTTAGAAGCTTAATATTCTAATAGCAAGGAGAATATTCTTTGGAGTAGTGGAAAATCCAACATTGCTCCTTCAAACTCTTCTGGTGAGCAAGATTCTTGCCAAAGCAACACCAATGATTTTATAAGCACCACCCCAGGATTCTCACTGGCTGATGTAAATGTTTTCTTGTTTATTTGTGCCCTGGTGAACTACCCAGTTCAATTTGGAAATAAGTAACCTTAACCATCATGTGCATAGAAGGAGTGTAATTCTATCAACTCTGGCCTGTTGAAGCTTTGCTCCATCTTTAGGCTGTAAAATCAGGATGTGCCTTTCTTTGACCCTCTCTGTTAATCCAGCCAGCTCCCTAGTCCTTAAATCCTCATAAAACATTTACTTATGTCCTGGAAATGCTCTGTATGAGAGAAACCTGCAGCAAAGTCCCTGCGACCTGCTGCCAAGATTCCACAAGGAGTTAAGAGCTGACTGTGAGGGCTTGTCTGCTTCCAGAGCCAGGAGCAAAATCTTTGCCACAGGAAATAAGATAATGCATCAACAACTTAATTTATCTTCCAATAGAAGCGTCTTGCCTTGGGGTGGTACACTGAATGCCAGATGCTGCCACACCAAAATCTGAAGCACTTTCATTGTTAGTCTTTCAAATAACGAATAATCATTTATTCAACTTATTGTTCAGAGATCTATTTGAGGAGTCCCTCTTAAAGACTTACAGAAAATATGGAACCTAGAGTGTTAGTTGATTGCAACTGCATATATCAAGGGCAAAAAGGTAACATAAAGCCAGAGAAACAGTCTGTCAGGGCTCTGAGGGTGTCAGAAGGCGTCCACTGGGGCCACTCTCCACCCCCGCCCATGGCCCAGGACCCTGTTTCAGCCCAGCCCAGATCTGTCCCAATGATGATACAGCAATGCCAGCCTCCATCTCCATCTTCATTCCTAGAGGCAGTTGGTCTCCTGGATGGACCCTCTCCCCCTACAATGTACGCTGCAGCTTGTCTCCAGCCCTGCCTCTGGTCCCAGCTCCTTTTGCTCCTGATGGGACCACTTGGATAGACCATGGTCCCGGTTCCTTGCCTGGTATGTCTGGCACGGCTATAGATAGACATAGCCAAAGATTAAGCCAAGTTTACAAAAAACAGCCATCTTTTCTCAAAATCGTTATTGTTTTGGGTGTATTTCAGGACTGTCCTTGTGTTTACATGATACATGGAAGCTTGGAATGGAATGGAAGCATTTCCCAAAATCAGAAGGTAATGAATAATTAGTCAAGGTAAATCAAATCTCTGTAGTTAATAATAACTTAAACTGCTGATTGGTGCAAGCAGGGAAGAGGTCTTTCAGAGGGCGAAGGAGAAATTTAACAAAAGCTGGTTAATAGTAAATTAATCTACCTGTTAGATAGTCTTTTGACTGAGATTAACAAATTTGATATACAAACTGACAAGCCTGTATTTTAGAGTATTTTTCTGCATAATAGCATAGGTAGAAACTGGTAGTACAGAGGGAAGTAAATATTAGCAGTAAATGAAAAAAAAAATTGGCCTGGAATTAAGTAATAAGTGGGTGGAATTGGTATGAGCCTTATTAAAAGTTTTTTGAATTACTTCATAACAGGAAAAAATTACGTACCATTAGATGCATCGATGATACCAAGATAATAGAAACTAGAATGATTTCACCACAGAAGAAAAAGGAATAGACCAAGGGAGAGAAATGGAGGCAATAGACTAATAGGTGGATTTAGTGTTATGAATTAAAAACTTATTTGAAGAAAACTAAGAAAATCATGAACAGTTTGAATGAAATGCAGCTTCAGAGAGCTGAGGACAGCAAAAGCAGTACTAAAGAAAGTTACAAATTGGTAGAAAGATTACTCATAAAGGGACTAAGACAACAGCTTGGTTATTACATGTGGCACACCTTGGGCTTTGATTGAAATAGAGAATATAGGTGTTAATTCAAAATCCAGTAAATTAATGGAAATATTCCTTTTGAGTAATAAAGAGCTTTGGGACAGGACCTCAGCTAATGCTGTGTGTCCAGATGTTAAAGAAATGTGTTATTAGGAAAAAAGGTTCAAGAACTAAAGCAAATGGAAGAAAACTGTAACCTTCTCCAATTAGAGATTATAGAGACATAAGCAGTACCACAATTATATGACGTTCCAGTGGCAAAACCCTTACGTGCATCTGTGTAAGGAAATGTTCTGGTTAGAGATCAGATTGCATATTTTCAACCAGAAATCTTGTTTCCATTTAGATGTAGAAAAGGATAACTAGTGGCAAAGTAGAGGCCATCAGTATTATGTGTTATGTAAACCAAGACTAGTGTGAATATTAATTCATATATTTATACATAACTGTATGTATAGAGAAGCAGATTTTCAGGGGTTTTCAGGATTTTGCTTGTTTTGGTCCAAATAGTTATTCTTTAAAATAACACAGAAGTGATTTTCCATTTCTCCATTATATTCTATGTGGACATTTGAATTTTGCTAAATTCTGCACTTTTCTACTCTTATTGGCTGGCTAATGATATAATTAACAGTGCTCTTTCCAAATATGCATATTATTTCTGAGTTCTCTTATTTTTCCCTGTCAACAGGATTGGAATGTTACAGGTTCGCTAAGAAAAATGACTTCGCAATGCACATAATTAATTTATTAGTTATCTTGTAGTTCTTAACAGCCACTTTTAAGGCTCTAGGTTATAAGCAAACAGCCCCTAGTAAACACTTGCATGCAAATAGTTTATTCATATGTCATATTTCAAGTGGTCACAGTTTTATCACAAGGCTCAAAAGATTTGTTCTTCGTATAAAAAGTCTCTACTGCTGAAAGAAGTCACTACATGGAAAAAGTTGGTTTATACTCACGAAATGTTCCTACTTCCCATGAACGTGGAAGATATCTTGAGCTCATGAGCCGACATCTTGTTCTTTCAGAAACAAAAGTTAACTAATCCCCCAATTTTATTTTTGAAAAATTTGAGCACACATTTTAACACAGGTGATGACGGGGTATGATTCTGAGTTTTCTGACCCAATAACCTCACTTCTGCAGATGAGAATATTAAGAAATTACTAGTGAATATATTTTATTCACTCTGATTCTCTGAATTTGTGTTCAAAAGAAGAAAAGCAAAGTAGATTGAAGCAAAGATTATCCTGAGCTTACAGATAAGCAGTGAGGTAATAGGGTTATTTGTCAAAGAGTGTTAGGTCAGACTGACTGCCCAAATCTTCTGGTTCTCAGTCTAGTGCCTTAAGCACAAGACCTTGTTTGAACTTCAAATATTTCAATTAGAATGTCGAGAGAAAAATGACATGTCAAAGCCCAAAGTCTACCTCCATGCTCTGGAGAGATACTCCTATAGACAATGGTGCTATCCCTCTTAGATACGTTAACACGTCTCTCGTCGAACCAGATCCCTGCTAGCTTAAAAATACTGAAGCAAATAACTATGCTCACAGATTGATAACCTCATATTAGTGTTCTCACAGTTAAATCAGAATACAAACACAAAACAATCATCATGCAGGTACCTGAGGAGAAATGAACCAAAAAAAAAAAAATCTTGGACTGAACCACAGGCTGTATTCTCTGAACCGTTTGTGACTACCCTCTTACTCTTCACGTCTACACACTTACAGTAAAGAGGACACCGTAAGATACCCCTTGATGGTTGTGACTAGGGATGATACAAATACAAAATGTTGTCTTTCCTTTTAAAACACAGTTAGGGCATTTTCAAAACTTGTTATTGTATGCTATCATTCCAAGGATTTTTAAAATAGTTTTTTCTTTCAGATATTAACATATTATATCAGACAGGTCAATTTTTGATGCAACATTCTTCACTGCTATTAAAGTGAAATTTGACCTAATATCAAGGCTTCCCTATTAAGTTATTTCAACGAATTTAACTAAAAGTGACAGCATCAGAACTATAATCTGGTTAGGAATTCCTTACTTGTGGAATCCTGGAAACCTATATTTTAAGAAGAGGTGTACTCTAATATTTTCTTTTCTTCTTGGAGTTCAGTAAGACCTGAATGTTTAAGTACTCAGTTTAACACCTAAAATAGGGCTTGCCATTTAATCTGTTACACCAGTAAGTTCAAAAGACTATGGCAAGTTCTATCTCGCATTGTGTTCTCATGCATGAATAAGTGGCTGAAGTAAAATCAGGTCTGAGCGTTTAACACTGGAGATTGACTATCCCATATCTATGGTAGCTGTCTAATGCCTCATTCTGAGTACTTACTGATGGTCATAACTACGTCTGGTGTTGACCAGATGGCTTTCTGGTCTGATCCAGACACCCTCTTGATACCCTGCTCTGAGGCCCTGGAGGCTGTTGTTAGTTGCCCCTGAAGCCAACTCTTCTCTAGGCTGAAGAAGTCCAGTTCTTTCAGGCTCTCCTCAAAGGGCATTTTATAATACTGTATGTGATTAAACAAAATAAAGGTGTATCACCTTCTTGGAACATAAGTGAGCCAGGAATGTTAAGATTTTTCTTTCTTGCAGAAAACTATCTGTAGCACACAGAGTGAAAATTTATTTCTCCATAACCTGTTTTCTAATGATCACCCAACAACGTTGCTAAATAAGGTCTTTTACAGAAATTTTATTTTATTTTTGTAAATGAAAATAAGTTTATTTTATTAGGATGTTTATTTTGGTTGGTTGTTGGAACAAGTTCTGGCAGGCATCAGTGGAGCCTGCTGATGCATTTAACCAGAATTCATTCATGAAGCAGTGTTGCTTCCTGACAATCATTGTCCATCTGCTGCTTGTGACCAAATACATTCCACGGCTGATTTATTTGTATAAAGAAAATTGACGGCATTAAAATCTATCAGGATTCACAATACAAGGAACTTGGAAACAGAAGAAAACATTGAACTATGTTCTTTGGAAACCTAAACCTTCTCACAGTAGGGATGACTGTTCTAGAGTGATGAGTTTCAAGGTCACATAATAACCTATATCTGGAATTTAATTCAAATTCTTGCAATGCTACAGTGTTGTGTCAGTAATCTCACTGTCATTGAAAAAAATGCAATCCCTTACTGCTAGACAGACTGGTCTGCATTACTATGACATATATCATGATAACTACCTACCTTTATGGAAATAGTACGGCCTACCTTTATGGAAATTGTACATATACATCCATTTTGGTGAGTACAAGCCTAAAAATTATTTTTCTAAAAATGACAACTAGTGTCTTTTATTAGTAATATAACATTATAAATGAGCAGGCAAATGTATTACTGTTTTGTTTGTATGTTTTTGTCCTCTTGTTGCTTTTTCCCTCAAGATTCTTTACCGCCACAGTCTCTAATACCACTTTTGCCGAATCCTTATGGTCAGTAGTTGATGAATACTATCAATTTTCCTTCACTCTGATGCCATGTGGAATGTTTCATGTAGGATTTTTTTTTTAAATGTGATTACTTCTTATGAGGTGATTACTCTAAGGGAGAATAGCTGTGCTGAGACATTTGTCCTTATACTTCTTACTATTTGTGAATTTTGTGCTCATAGGCTTTATCTTGTTCTCTGCCCTGATAGCACTTGCAATGACTGTCCTGCTGGAGGCCCAGTCCATTGTCTTCCCTGCCACAATATTACCTTCTCTGCTTACTCCTTAATTTTCTATTAGCTTTGCCTTCAAAATTAAAGATGCAGCTAGTAGTATCCTTCCTTGTGCAGTAGCATGTGAGGAGATGTGCTGAGGGCAATTCTCTTTTCACTTCAGTTTTCCTTCAGTTTTCCTGCAGTCCAGTAACATTATTTCCAGACTCCTGAGAAACATAAGGTTTCACGGATGTTCCCAGTAACTTGCACCACAGCAGGTAGCAGCATGTTGCTCTTGAGCATTGATGCAGCCATTCACTCCTTCTGACACGTCACAATGGCGAATTAAACCATTTTCATTTTTTATATATGGCAACACTTCAAGAAATGTATGTATAAAGCTGCTCATGGGAAACACTTGAAATGTAAAACCACCGGGATTTCTGAGTGAGAGAAAAACCTAAAAATTCAATAAGTAATGTTTTCTGTTGTAGAGTGTTACTGAAATATATTCCATTCACTGTGTGGCTTTATTCAGAGCCCTGCCTTTTGAAAAGTACTTTAGCAGTAAAAAACTATGAAGACAATTTGCTAGCACATTCCTTACTTAGAACAAGTGCTTCCAAGCATCTCTTAAGCAATCCGTCACTGGACAGACAAGCAGATAAGCTGAACTCAGACATCATAATTCAGTCGCATTCTCTATTTTATGGGATGGCTAGTCATATTCTACTCTGGCTCAGGCATCCTAAAGCATGTGTGGCTCCATTATTCAGCAATTGTGTTAGAGCTTTTGAACTGGTGGTCTTGCTTGTTATGTTATACTTACCTTGTTCTACCAATAAGCCTTTACCAGAGAAGTATTTGTTTCCTGTACAGGTAGATTTAATCTGCAGAATGAACCGTTAAGTACTCACCTGCTCAAGGGGGTGGAAGAGGTATAAGAACTGGAAAGCCCTCTGACCACTGAAGGAAGAAAGCTATTGCTCTTCCTGTAAGGGCAAAGCATCTGTGCAACTGATCAAAAGGAAAAAAAGGTATGGCGGTAGATTTTAGTGGTGTATGAGCATAGGGAGTAGCAATGGGTAACAGATGATGGGAAAGTCTGGAGGTGGTTGGAATGTGGGTTATCAGACTGGATGATAGGTATGAACATAGGCAGCTGTGAGAACTGTATGTGGCACAAATGATGAGGAAGAGACTGCTGGGATATAAAGTGATGAAAATGGGTACCCTAATGTGCTCAGCACAAAACATACTTGGTCTTCTAAACATGGTGTTGAATTGAGCTGTGATGGACACTGAGAAAAGGGGGCAGGTGGCCTTGGATGGTGGAAGGGAAGGCATGTTCAGTGCAGGCTATGTGGTCTGCCACTGAGGTCAATCTGCACCTCTGTGAGGGCACAGGCTGTGGTATCTTTGGAGACGGTCACCTTCAGCCCTGCACACCTTATGCTTCCACTGAGAATCTGAATCCTATGACACAGTCTTTCATCACACACACTCAATTCACAGCCTCCCTTTTCTAGCACCCATACGTAATCCACAGCTACCCCAACTCATTCTGCACATAACTCCATTTGCCAGGCCAAAAACCCAGCCCACAGCTCTCCATCCCCTTGGTGCATCTCCTGCATGACTCTCTTCCTCCCTTGCTCAGCCCATCAGTCCTACTACAGCCTGTACAGGATGGGTAAGCTGGGAGCACCCGTCTTCTAGTATCATGTACACTCAGTGTTTCTGAGGGCATAGTTCTTAGGAATGAATAATGGATTTAGAGTTGGGTTACGGCTGGCCTGTCAGTGTTCATCAAACACCACAAAATATCAGCTATACAGAAGACACTTAGTGACTCCAAACCTATAAATTAGGGTGAATTTCAATCTCAGAGTTTTCATGAATTGTTAATACTTGGAACTAATTTAAAATCTAGAGGAAGAAACTCTCTGAGAAGCTCAGACCAACGAAAGATACATTTTCTGTGTATTTCTTATATGCTGTGAGAAACTGTTTTGTGGGTCAACCCTCATTAAAAAAGGAGTTGCTGCATTTCATTGTCTTCCCTAGAGAGAGAGGAATATAGCATCATCCATTCTATGATTAGTTAAATTTCAGATTTACATTTTGGCATTCTCATGCAGTTTCCAGTCTTCCAGATTATTGCCTGTGACCCTTCTTTCCAAAATAACTCTGTGGAGATTAAAAACTGAGTTGCTACACATTGCCTGTGACGTATTCATCAGCCTTTTCAGAGTATTTGTCCCAGTGTCTGTGCATTGTGTATTTGTGAATCAAATGCAGGTCACTGGACTCAGTGTTCAGCTGCTGTGAACTATCTTCAGAGGAGCTATGTTGAAATAAGCCAGTTGATGATTTGTATTATTATATGGAAAGGGAAACCAGAGACAGATCAAATAACTTCATGATTGCTTTTTGTCGGTAAATGACAGTATGGTATAACTTGGTCAAGGCATGCTAAAAAGCAAAAGATATAAAGTTTACCACAAATCTTGCTTTCTTGACTGCAGATATTTGGTAGAACTTGGTGTGGCATAAAGTCTGACATAAAGGATCCTGAAATGTTATATGAAGATTGTATTAAAATGTGAAAATATAAAAAAGTGAAAAATTAGCACTAGCTGTAATATTTTCACATATTATGAATAACTTTATTAGAAAAATAGAGAATTAGCTGGCTCAGGCATTTAGAATAACTACTGTTAGCTTCTAGCCAAGGTAATGTATACTATTTTCCTGGATAATTGCCACATCCTCTCACAGATTTCTTTTTTAAAGTGTTTTTTCTTTAAATGTCAACTTAGGTTGTGCTGAATTATGTCAGATTATAGAATTTTCTAGTATTTAACTGCATATAACATGGTTAATAAAAAAAAATTATATTTAATAGGAAATGCAATAAAAGGAAACAAGTTTTTAGGAATCAAACAAATTTTATCCTACCAGTGATAAAAGAAAATACTTGGACAAAGTGTAGTAAAAACTAGGCATAAGCAATTAGGCAAAATGAAAGATAGAACTCATTCCTGCAGGAATTTAATGTACTGGAGTATCTTCTCTAAGGGTTGCCAAAATACCTAGTCAAGCAGCTGGAGAGGACAGGTTAATACTAATCATGAAATCCTACGGTAGCTCAGGTTATTAGGACTTTGGTGCAATCAGGATTTCATCCACAGGCTGTACAGGCAGGTGAGCATTTCAAGACACCCCCAAAGGAGGAATAACAAAACCCACAGCTGCATTAAATGCTGATAGTGAACTCAGGCAAAGTCATCACTGCGTTTGTCTCAGTCAGATCTAACCACACAACATATGGTTCAAGTATGGTAGAGCCGGTGTGGCCTAAATAGGCCATTAAACATGGCCATTAATAGATGAGCACTATGAGCACTTCTATAACTAGGGAAATGTTCTGCATTTTTTATATTGAGGTAGAACAGTTCCTGAGATCTAGAACTGGGTATAACAGCTGCAGCCTGCTTTTTTTGAATATGTGTGCTATTCTACACAAACAGAAACACTGATCCTTATGTCAGGGATGAAATAAAACCGAAAGAGAAGATTTCTGAGTTTTCTGAACCTCAACGTGTGAATTGAGTCTATAATAACAGTTTCCCCCCGTTTCAAAAGAAAGATAAGGATTTCTCTTCCTATGTTTTTCTTCTCTACATATGGATCTCCTGGCTCATTCGGTGATATAGTGCATTTTCACATGCAACATGGAATTACATTTGTTATTGCAGTATTTAAGACCAGTAGAATATAATATATAGTTTGAGAGAGCAACAGCACTGAACTGAACTCTTTTCTTTCTGGAAGATACTTGCTGAATTAGAACGTTTCGTAATGTGAATGTGAAGACCGCTAGGGTCTTGCATCAGTCAGAAAACTATATCCTTACAGTATGATAAGTGACATAATAGCAGACCCTACAGGGAAACTTGCTGGGTGAAACTGTGGTTCACATTGTTTTAAAAAAGATGCTGACAGCGTTAGGATGCTGACCTTAGAAATGTGAATGCAAAAGCAAAATTTATGGGTATAGATAAAGCTGACTGTTATGCATACAGAAAGTTGGCTTATTCCACTGTCAGATTCCTTGACATATTAAATCTGTTCCAGTAGGGGGTGGAGGGGAAAAGCAAACCACAGAGAAATTATATGTCTGTGTGAAATAAGGAACTCTATGTACTCTTGATTGTGTCTGTTATTTCACACCATTTTAAAAAAGAAACTGAGTTAACTAATGGAGTCTTATAAGGAGGTTAACATCATATTCATTTTATAGATCAATAAATTGAGACAAAGCATAATTAAATAACTCAGCACAGACTGCACTAAAGTGATTTGTGGGCTAATTTAAAACAGCGCTGATGGAATCTCCATCTACACTTTTTATCAAATTAAAATGTGAACAAGAAAAAAATTGAGTAATTTAATACAATGTGTTTAATTTTTCCCATTTATAGTTACTTACAATAATATTTCCAAGCAAACTTAATTTACTTTTTTAGGAAAGCCCCCAAAGAATATTATGCCGGCTGTCCTGAACCTTTTCCTCCAAAAGGTACAGGAAAAGTTGATGTGGACAATACTTTCTCAATCATTCATGCAGCTGAATATCTCAATGTAATTTTCTGCTCACCAAAATTTAAGCTATACTGAAAGATAAAATTAATCTTTTTTCAACCAACATCAGGAAGAGATAAAATCATTGATGATAAAAATCAGCTGTCAAAAATCAGCTGTCATCACTGAAATTACATCAGATATTAATTTGATTTAGAAATTACTCAGCTCTGTATTGCTCTGAACAGTTGTTACATGCTAATGAAAGTTATCTCACATCAGCAGACCTTACTTATTAATTCTGGGGCTCGTGCTATGTAACTCTAAGGTTCAATTCATGAAGGCTTGAGGCAGCATTCTTGAAAGCTCCCCAAGGTGGCAAAAAGATACCTGCAACTCGTATTAAGTCTTTGTGAACTTTTGCTCACTCTTTGTGAATTTTAAAAGTAGATTGTAACTAAAAAATGGGATGCTATTGGCTTTGGCCTCTGAATTGGGGAAAGCAAATGTGTTCTAACAGGTCAGGTTTCTCATTTGTTTTTCTCCACATTTCTCCTGGCAACGAAGGAAAGCTACTTATTTGTTGTTTCAGAAATAGACAAACTGTCATTTAGCAAATTCCCTTACATCAGAACTTGTTCCTTAATGTCTAGCCTGAAACATGCCTTTTGAATGTTAAGCACATTGGATTCTTGTTGTGCCCATGTCTGACATGAGGAGACATTCTTTGGTCGAAACTTTTCATGGAACTCCTTTTGTTCTCTCAGTCTTTTAACACTGATCCTTTAATTTTTTAATTTTTCTGAATAAGTCATATTTACTGTAATTCTGTGTTTTCCAGCTGCACTCCTCTGTGTTGTTGTTGCTTAATTGTGGTGTTGTGCTCACAGACTTGGTTTCATGTCCTCTGCGGAGAACTCCAGCCAGTGCACTGCAGATGTTGGATATAACAGTCATCCTTCACATGTCCAGCAAGCTACACTCATTCTTTTCGGATCCAGATAATGATGACTGTTTTTCTCCAAGACCGATTGGCATTGTGAGTCATTATCCAGTTTGAATCAGTTAACAATCCATCTGCCCTCCCTTGGCCAGTGGGAAATATCTAGGTTTGTCATCTATTTTTCTTGCTCCTGGTTTAAAGCCATTCTCAAAAACCCAGAAAGTCATTTTGCAGCATTCTTAGATTTGTTGGTGAAGAAGTACAGCTGTGACAATATTGAAGGAAACCTTCACTTGGGGAGCAGAGCAGACAGTATTATTAGCAGTTAGGGTGGTGCAAAGTTGTAGGCCTTCTCTTGAGCTGTTGAAATTCACCAGTGACTGCAACCAGTATAAATAAATAGAATGTGCTTTAGATTTTACTAGCTGACCAATTTAATGCCCAAATCCCTGTTAGATGCTAATTGAACTATTAAAGAATAGACCTTGAATGTTTTGTAAACAATGCGTTAATCTCACTGGAATTATCTGTTTATCACTGCTAAAAGAAATAAACATTTTAAAGATAAAATATTGAAATTCAGAATGTATTAAAATCTAGACTTAGAAAAAGCCTAATAGCCATTAGAACAGAGTTCTCTCCCTGTTTGGTTTCAATTATTACAAAGTGGTGTGGGCTGAATTCTAAGAGTTGCAGAACCTTTCACATGCTTTTCAGGTAAAGGTTAGATGTTTTTGCCATTATATGAGATCCCTTTATGGTCTTTACATTAAATTGCTGCCCTGTTCTTCTTGAAAGGCCCAGCGTGCTGCTAGGACACAAGGTTGTCAAACACGATTACTTCAAAGAGGGTTATTTTTCGCTCTATGAAGATTAATTGAGACTCCTCAAAGCCTAAGTTGCTTGGGGAAAAGAGGAAACAATTCTTCATCGATAGGCATAATGTCTCCCAGGCACATGGAAAAATGTGGTGCTGGGCAGATCTTAAACACAAATTGGTGAGCTTAAGTAGTGCGTAGGCTGGAAAAAGAAAGAAGCTGGGTGCAGTGTCACATATTTTTTCTATATGACCGTTGTACAGTAACCACTCCCAGTAGTGCAATATAGCAGTACACTGGGAAGCTGATTATAAACTGAAATTTCTCTAGTGTGTTGTCATAGTTAGCTCAAACAGCTTTCTACCTGGAAAATAGTCTTTCAGCGGTTTGTTTCTTAACTCCTCAAATATTTCCCTGTTGCAGAGAGGCTGTCCCTCATCTCCCTTGGCCAGCCGCATTCTGCAAAAAAGACCATGGAGCTTTTTAGCCATTTTGCTTATATTGCTTACAGAAAAATGTGTTTAGTTGCAAGAATGCAAATTTGTAAGAGAAAATCCCAGCTGTGCATACTGACATATGCTCTTGTTTCCAAGTAAAACACGGAGTGGTGGGATATTTATTCATCACAGAACATAACATATAATTAAACTTGTCTGAGGTAAGTGAAAGATCTCTTTTCCATAGGAAACAATGACTATAGGAAGTGTTTAGTTATATCATTAAAAATAAGATCTTATTGCTTTTTCTCAGCCGCAGATCCTACAGCAAAATAAAATGTGTTCCAGATAGTGAGATGAAGATCCAACAGCAGTATTCTTCAACTGCTCCCTTTTTTTGTGGGTACCTCCTCTGATTTCCCATTATTTGCCAAATTTCTATCATTTGTATATTTCTGTTGCCAAGAACAAGATCATAGATAACTTTAAAAATCCATGAAAGAATGATACATTCTTCTTTGATGAGTTTTTACTTTTAGAAAAAAATATTCCTTTGTTAAAAGGAGGATGCGATTTTCAGGAGAAAGAAATCCTATGGTTTATATGTAACAGCTTTTGTTTGAAACATGATTATTACAGATATGTGTGCATCTTTTCCGGTCACATAGCTGCAGACTTATTTCTCTGATATTCAATGCAAGTTTTATTTTTGATATCTGTGTTAACTGCCACAGGCAAAGCTGTTAGTGCTGCCAAGTACTTCTCCCTTACTTCCTGTATTAGGCCCTGCAATGTTTTGCTGCTGTTATCCTTAAAAACCTAAACTGAAAGGAACTGAAATTGCCCTGCCTTGAATATTAAAGGAAAAAAAAAAAAAAAAAGGTGCACATCCAGGAGCTGTGGGAGATTTGAACTAACTTGTCAAAGAGGCTAAGACTGATCCAGCAGAAGACAGGGACAGAGACTGAGGGTAAAACTGGGAAACAAGCTAGGTTTCATGACTGGGAGAAGCTTAGACGATTCTGGAAAAATGAGGAAGACCTGAAGAGAGATACCAGAAAAATGGAATTCAACAAGGGTACGGGGGGTAGCACAGTCCGGAGAGACTTAGAGACTATTTGGGGTAGAAAATGGGCACCATGAAGCAAGATGGAAAAAAGATTTGAAGAGGTGCTTTGGAAATGGCAGGGAAACAGGTGTGGCTTGCAAATGAAAATGAAGTGAAATTAAGGAGACACAGTATGGAAAGAGAGAGAAAATGGAAATGGGAGGGAGTGGGTAGGGAGGGAGGGTAAATGGGGACTAAGAGTGAAATAAGGTAAGGTGCTGAGGAAAGGTACATGGATTCACTGAGTGAAGAGATGCAAAATAATTGCTGGATCTCTCTCTCACAACTCTCTGCTTTGGCACCCACTTCTGTTCTTTTAAAAGAAACTTTGTCAATATTATCTCTTTGGTCGGTTACAGTGGGTATCCATTGTTCACAGCAAACTCCAGCTGTAATGTTTCCATTTTCTTCTTCAGTTTGTTCCTTCTCCAAGAAACTGTTCCATTCAGTTCCTGTTGGGCCATTCCATACTACCCAGATGTATATGGAAACCCAGTGTGGTGCTCTCTCTGGGCTGTTGTTGGGATGAATTGGAAGTCTGATTCTGTGGTCTCTTAGCAGTTGCTGTCCACCCCCTGTTCTCTTGACCATTTCTTCTCTGACCACTTCTTGCCAGGTTATTTCTACCTTTCTGTTGCAAATCTGTCTGTTGTGCAGCTCCACAAACAGTTGTACTCACACAAATTAGTGCTGGTGAAGCAGAACTGTGGGGCGGCAGATGACAGTGGCAGGCAGGAATGCTTCAATCAACACTGCTGTGTATACAGTCACACCCCAGCAGAAGTCCCATGGTTTGCCAATATACAGATAGTGAAGCAGGTAAAATGTTCCTAAAACACTACAGAACATATTCCCATTGTTTTCCAAGAAGGTGGGCAGAATGCTTTTCCGAATAGGGACACAATGTCTTACGGACTGAGCGATCTGGAGGCTTCACTGTGCTCTGGTACCAGTGAATAGATTGAAAAGGCATTGGCAAAATACTTCACCTTGTCTAATATCCCTGATGCCTGGAATGACAGCCTATTACTGTTGGTATTGATTCTGTTAATGCACGTGGTACACGGTCTAATGAGTCTGCTCAGCTTTGCTGATAACCACGCAGGTGTTGGTACAACGCCCAAGGATGGATCTTCTTTTCATATACACCTATGCACACACACTCAGCTCCTATGCAGAGAAGTCAGTTTGTTTATAAAGATGGTGCATAAATTGCATGTGTTTTTCTACCGCTGAGGAGCAGCTGTTGACTCCAGTTCTTTTAATTTAATCTGAAATTATTAAGGTTGGAATTATTTTCCTTTAACTAATGGGTAACTAACCAATTCCTTCAGCTGATAGCAATTATATTTCACTTAGACACACTGCTTAGTTTCAAGAAAGCTGAACTGAGCTGAACTCTTGTTCTTTTGAAATATGACAACTTGTTATTGAAAGGGAAGATTTGTGTTTATCCTTATGTTGCATTATTTATTTGAGTAGATTTTTTAAGTAGCTCAAAATAGAATATAAAATCTAAATTTGGAAGCCTATGTCCCCTAATCATATAGTATTAGCAAAAATAATCTAAACAAATTAAGAATGCCTAAAAAAGAACATTGCCAGGGATTGGAGAGAAGTGGTTATTTTCCTCTATTTAGCACTTGTAAGGATGAATCTGGAGTACTGTTTTTGTTTTGAGGCTTCCCAGGTTGAAAGAGACTGGTAAAAATGGTTAGGATTCTGGAGTACATACTGTATGAGGCACTAGTCTTGCTTCGACTGGACCAGACTGCCTAGACAGGTGGTGGTGTTTCCATTCATGAAGGCTTTCAGATCTTGACTGGACACTGCCCTGGCTCACTACAGTTTATCTGTGAAATAATTTCTGCTTCAAAGAGGGTGTTGACCTTCCAGGAATCCCTTCCAATCTTAATTATTGTACCACAATATAGGGAAAAAGTGTTATTAAGCTTAGTTACGTCAGCAGTAGTGTCTTATAAATCAGTGTTACTGTCTCGTATTTATTACTTACAAATATTCTTTTATTTGCTTTCATTTATGTAACAGAGATCCCATTGCCACTTACATGAATTGTGGTGCACAGTGTATAAGTTCTTGACTGCACAGTTAACATATTGCTTCCTGAAACCTCCTCATCACAGTCTCAGCTTTATAGACATAAGAGATTTTAAAGACAGAACAGACTATCTAATTATAACGTGTCACTTCTACAGTCTTCCACCTACATATTTCATGGATTATCCTACATACTGAAGGTAGTAACATGAGCTTGGATAAAGTATATACTTAAAGAAGTATTCTGTTTTCATTTTAAGTCTTCAAGTGGTAGAAAATCCATCAGTCCTGTCCTTCAGGTGTTCTCATGATTAGTCATCCTTTCTGCTAAGAATGTGAATATAATTTTTAATTGGAAGTTTTTGGCTTGTATTGGGTGCAAAAGGCAGGGTTTCTGTGGCAGTGGGCTACAGGGTGCCTTGTTTGGGAATTGGTATGATCTGCCCTCATCCAGCCACAGTCAGCTCTGAAACCCATGGAGGTACCCCATCATGCCCTGAAACAACAAACAGGTGGGGCGGTATACTGTTCCATGGCTCAGAAACATTTAAGAAAGAGCAGCAGCCCCCAGGGGAGGAAATATGTGAAGAAAATAAATATGGAGACATGTGGGCAGGTAGTCCTGGGAGGACATGTGGAGGAGATGCATTTGGAGATGCATGGAGAGACAAGCTGCCAAGGAGATATGTACCTGGAGGGGTGCTTGTTGAAGGAGGTGCTCTATGCCAAAGGGAACACCCCTGACGGACTGTAGCCATGGGCAACCGACACTGGGCATGGGCGCCCCTGAGGGAGTGTGGCATGTGCAGGAACCCATGCTGTGGCAGGGACACTGGGATGCACGGAGGAGTGGTAGAAACCCAGTAAAGAAACGAGGGGCAGCAGAAAGTTTCATTGTGCATATCATCCAAGCGTGCTGTGTTCTTTCTGCTTCACCAAAGGGATTGGGACTGGCTGAGTGCAACCCACAGCAAAAACGAGGGGAGTTGAGGATAAGGATAGGGGAGGACAGGTGTTTGGTTGAAGCTGAGCCTGGAAAAGGGGTGGAAAGGTGTTTACTTACGTGTTTGTTCAGCTGTTTGTATTTTCTTTATTCTTAATACACAAATCAGTGATTAGAAGTTTGTGTTAACTGGCAAAAGAGTAAGAAAAAAATCCCCAATGTGAGACTCTTTTGCCTGTTATTACCTTCTAGTAATTGGTCCTTGCTATTCCTTCATCTCTGAAACAAAGAATTCTTTAGTATTATGTATTTCCTTTCCAGCAAAAGATGCATAAATTTTAATCAAGCTGGAAACAACTCTTCTTGGTGAATTCATAAATGTATTAATCTATTGATGTCTCCCTTACTATGTCAGCCCTTGAAATCATTTACTGGCAGTTCCCTACAGCCTCTTCAATTTTCAGCCTTTTGAAAAAGTGGACAGAGCGTTGCAATATTTGCCTATGTTGCTGTGCAAAAAGATAAAATAAACTTTCCCCATACTGGCTGTTTCCATATTTATCTAGACCACCTTAAATAACTTTTGCCAAGCTATCTAACCAAGAGCTTATGTTGAGCTCCTTATTTATTACTGGTCTTCCTTCACCTTTCACAGATATAACTCCTATACACCTCTGGCCTTCATTAAATCTCCTGAAACTTTGCACTTGTCTGCATTTTTTAAATTGGCACAGCTTCTGAAATTATGCAAACCACTCAGTGCGACTGCCCCATTCTAATTTAGAAATGGAGAAACTTCTCCCCTTCTCTCTAGTCCCCTCCTCACCACTTTCTTCCCCTGGCTAACTGGTCACTTGTGGCTTATGGCTATTAGTTCCCATAAAGCATCAGTGATGACGGGAAAAGTGGATATAACACAAGAGAAGGTCTTACATAGTCCTAACTCCACAAAAAAGGAGCACTAAGGAATTACACATCGGTTAATCTATTTTTGCCTCAGAAACAGTGACTCAAGAAATTATAAAGCTATGTCCACAAAAGATAAAGCAATTGGAATGTAAATAGCCAGAAGACAAGGCAAAAACTAGCCTGTATAGATTTGTCAAGGACAGGTTATACCAAATAAATCTAATTTTCTTTTATGACTAAATCTAATTTTCTCTTTTGACAGGATAAGCGGCGAAATGGAAAACGGGAAGGTACATGCACAATGTGATATCTTTTGAGTTCAATAAGGCTTTTCATGATTTTTTCCATAATGGTTTCTTAATCTAAGGAAATATGATGCAGTTATAGTGACCATAAGGTAAGTTCAGATTTGACTGAAAAATTTGTCTCAGAAAGCAGTTATCATTGTCAGTCCCAAAAAGATGAGATCATATTTACAGAATGATAGTATGGAAGAAGAAAATAAATTTCAAGGTTTATAATAAAATGCGAATATATTACTTTTTTAACAATGCCATTGAAAATTTTTATCTTTACTGGGAGACTAGAAATATGGCATAGGAAAAAGTAACGCTGAAGACCAGATGTCTCTTCAATTTTCTTTTATCCATTAGATTTTATCTAAGTATTTGCTGGACTTGCCTCTAACATATGGGGGTATCTGCAAATCAAAAAGGGGAAGTCTAGGGGAAACTAGCCATAAAATGTCAGTGAAGAAAAACTGTATGTTGACCATGTATGCTTGAGGCTTTTACTGTTTTGGGAGAATCAAATCAAATCAAGAACCCCAAGAAAGTTATTCTTATGTTGCAATCATTAGTAATCATTATCAACGTAATCATTTCTAATACACTAAAAGCAGCATTTCTTGATTGTTGTGGGGATTCTGGTACACTTGGCACAAGAAGGGAAGAAAAGATTACTGTGCTTCCCTAGAAAAAGGTGGCAGATACACTTATAGTGGTAAGCAGAAGTATTCAGTCCTGTTGGGCGAGGTAGACATCTGCACTTCATTAGAGAAGAAAATCTTTGTAAGAAGAGCTTAGGCTGGGGAGAACCTCCTTTCCAAACAAATATTGCAACAAGATCTGCTCATACACTGACCCTTTGCTGACAAGGCCACAGATGAAGGCCTACAAAGAGCCCATCTGGCAGTCACAGTACTGTTTTCATATATTGCCTTATGAGTTGAAGGACCATGAAGATACGGGTCCCAGGAGATGATCTGAAATGAAATCCGCTTTGCTGACTATAACTACATAGTACTTTGAAGCATTATGCCCTTAGAATTTGAAGTTAACAAGGAAAAAAGTCCTCTCCCCACTCCCCAAAAAACAAAACAACAAAAAATGTTGGCAGAAAATTAGAGAAATTTTCATAAAGTAGGATGCCTGATCATCTTTAAAATAATTTCTTAAAGGTGATATCTTCACATGTGTTTAATCTCACCAAACTTGATGTGTTTAACAGTTAAACATTCAGAAGTAGTTAGTGGTCTAGGATCCTATTGTGACCATATCATCTTGAGTGCTGACCATGTCATATTTCTGCTCTATTTAGGAGCCATGTTGAGTTAGCAGATGAATCGGAGATCTTCACTGAAAATTCCAGAGGCTGAGACAACTAAGGGATAAAATTCTGGAGCAAAGGTTGTCTAAAATTAAGGGTCCTACATATGAACCAACATGTACTTTTTTGTTGTAGAGATTTGATTTCTTTCAACTCTTCCTTTGATCTTTGCAATCTTGTATTTAATTTTTTGTAGTAGTGTGCTGGTAAAATAAGGAATGTTTTGCGACAGTTCATCTGTTTCCACTTAACAACCAGACACAAGTGTTTGAGTGGCTAAACATTTCCGGTTTGATTAGGACTTTCCTCCCTCTTTCTGCCATATTGACTTGGCTGTTTTTTTCTTTTTTCTTTTTTTCTTTTTTTTGTACAGGAAGTACATGGGAATTATAGTTATTCACATATTAACTGACAGCTAGTTCCTTCATAGCTGGATGTTTTCTCCTTCCTCTCACCCCATACCCAGTGATAATTTCACCAAATATAGGTTGGGAGGTACAGATATTACCAGAAATATTTACTTTTACAGAACAATATGTATTTCATTGTATATATCTATATTTATATGGTCTAGTAATACACAGGAATAAAACATTTATTCTCAATGAAATAGCTGCCAAAAGCATAGGAAATATTGCTATAGACGTTTATAAATGTTAACATGGAAGAAGTTGGGAAAGTATCTCAAGGCCAATGGAGATTAATTCTATTTTCTAGGCTTCTTTGCATCTGCTAATATCCACTGCTGGAGACCAGTTATGAAACTAGAAGGCCCAGAGGACAAAACAGCATTGTTACTCTAACATTCTTTTCTCTACATTTGTAATATTTTCCTGAACCGAGCTGTGCAACACAGACAGACAGACAAACAGACAGACACACAGACAGACAGAAAGACACACACACACACGCATGCACATATTTCACCATTTCATGTTACAAGTGTGGGAGAAGCATTTATCTGCCTATAAATATTTTAATCTATCCATATTCTTAACACAGATGTCAGCCTTCTCTGAAATCATGACCGTTCCTTCAGCATGTCTACTGTCTTCTTCTGTCACTGATTATGCCTTTGAATCTCTGGTGTTAAAAACTATTGCAAAATGACAGGGGTTGGAAGGGACCTCTGAAGATCATGTAGTCCAACCCCCCTGCCAGAGCAGGTCCACCTACAGCAGGTTGCACAGGATGACATCCAGGCAGATTTTGAATGTCTTCAGAGTCGGAGACTCCACCACCTCTGTGGGCAGCCTGTGCCAGTGCTCTGACACCCTCAAAGGAAACAAGTTCCTCCTCATGTTGAGATGGATCTTCCTACTTTTAGGTGGAACATTCTGTGTTCAAGTTTGTGCCCATTACTTCTTGTCCTGTCACTGGACATCACTGAAAAAAGACTCGCTCCCTCCTCGCAGCAGCCTCCCTTTAAGTTTTTATAAGCATTTTTGAGTTCCCCCCTCAGTCTTCTGTTCTCCAGACTAAAAAACCCAACTGCCTCAGCCTTTCCTCATAACAAAGATTTTCCAGCCCCCTAACCACCTCGTTACCAGACCTCCAACTAGAGTCCGCGCCACTAATCACAACCCTCTGAGCTCCATCTTCCAGCCAGTTTTCAATCTACCTTACTGTCCATTCATCTAATCCACACTTCTTAACCTTGCCTACAAGGATGATGTGGGAGACAGTGTCAAAATCCTTACTGAAGTCAAGCTAGACAACATCCACTACCCTCCCCTCATCTATCCATCCAGTCATGCCGTCATAGAAGGCTCTCAGATTAGTCAGACATGACTCCCCCTTGGCGAATCCATGTTGACTACTTCTGATAACCTTCTTTTCCTTCAGATGCTTGGAGATGATGCCTAGAACGAGCTGTTCCATCATCTTTCCAGGGACAGAGGTGAGGATGATTGGCCTGTAGTTTCCTGGATCTTCCTTCTTGCCCTTTTTGAAGACTGGAGTGACCTTGGATTTCCACCAGTCCTTAGTGACCTTGCCTGTTTTATTGTTTTCTCTTCATCTCTCTTCAGGTTCTAATATTTCCTTCTGATTCCTTGTCTCACCTCTCTGTCAATGGATCGCAGACTTAACTTTTTATCCCAGCTTACAATCACTTAATTTGCAGTTTCCAGTGAATAATCTGTGATAAATCAGCCTCCTACTACTTGTTGTGTTTAGCTAATACCTGCTTAATTCAGTGGGATGCTCCTGGGATCATGGAGTGAAGCTCTCGTGGTCTGCAGTACCAGCCCTTCTCTGCTTATGAGCCAATTATTCTCCTGTCATGAACAGCAACAAATTTTTAACTTGCCTGCAGCCCCTTAAGTAGCCTATTTTAAAAATAATAAATATAGGTTGCCAATATAGTTGTATTCAATCATTAGAGGGGAAAAAAAACACAAATCACAGAGCCATTTTATGAATGTACACATCTAGATACATTAACCGTGTTCACAAGTGTGCAGAAACTGCAGCAAGAATTCTCAGTCACAATTCAGCTCACAATTCAGTTCAGACCCTGGAAAAAGAAAACAAAAGCATAAATAGAAAAAAATAATCCAGAAACTGCAACCACAGCTGTGACCCCAGCTAGTATCCATGGTCAGACCAGCATGCCTGTATGCGGGAGTTCCAGCACAGCAAAACATAACTGTCCCATCTGTTTTTGAAAACTCCCTTTAGAGTATACCTTTAGAGTACAGGTGATCGGGGCACTTAGGAATCAGCCAGTGGCCATCCTGAGAGAGGATGGGAAATTCAGAGGAATTCAGTAGAATAACATTTCTTTTTGAGGCAGACATCACACCTCTGCAAAGCAGCCACTCTTGATATCAGAAAGCACTTGACCCCTGGACAAAAACCAATTTCTTAATTGACTGAGACATGAATTGAAAACCACTGAAACACAGCATTTCTTCTACACTTCCTGTAGAAAGGGAAGTGTGACATTTTCTCCAGTCTGTGGCTAGCGTTAAAACTACTAAGTGTTTGTGTGCTACATCTGGTTTATAACCCAGAGCAGTACAGATGCTGGGCTGTAAAGCAAGGGCAACACTGACAAACGAAAGCAATGACATGGAAGTGGTTTATTCCGTGTACCAGGAGCTACCTCAGCCACCAGCTAAGACTGTTTGAGTAGTTGTCTGTACCCTCCTAAATCCATGATTATTAACAAGAACATTATACTTACTGCTGAACTAAGTAGGACTTAGAATGGTCTCATGGTCTCACAGTCTTCCAGCCTGTCCACACACAGCTGCCATTTAATGTCTGAGGAAATCCTGTTCTCACGAACTCTGTGAGATGATGTCCTGGACGCTGTCTGTTATCAGTGCATATTAATGAACCTTCTTTTCTAGTGCATTTTGTAAACTCACATTTTCCCCTCTGTGGTTTTGGGTTTTTTTTGGGAACAGCAAAGAGGGGTGTTTTGTGTGGTATTTTGGAAAAATGATTGAAAGAAAAGACAATTAGCACCCTCAGGAAAAAGCAAAACAAATATACAAGTTAAAATTGCAGAGCACCTGTCCTTTTTCAGGTTTTCATAAATGACAGTGTCAGCAGGGACTTTTCCCTACAAACCAGCATGGGGCAGCATTATCCAAGCAAACTCAGACCATGTCTGCTGGCAGATACATCAGCACCAGTGTCTGCAAGGTTTAGACATAAACACCTGAACAGACTTGGAAGATTTTGTATGTAACTGGCTTGGACAAATATAGCTCCGTAAAAAAAAATATCATCTTCAGCAACAGTACTAAATGTGTTGCTGTGTGTTGCATATTTTAGGAAGCTCACAGTGTGTCATAACAACTTGTCACAGGTTCCTCAACTGTGACGATGATGATGATGATGATGCTAATGATAGAAAACATTGTGTCCAGTAGCTGAGATCAGGAAACAGTAAAGCTAGTCCTGTTCAAACTCATACTAGATAGGTAATATAGAGAGGTGCAGGCAGAAGGAGGCACCAGAAAAGACAAAAGACATGATATTCTTTAACAAGATCAGCTGTGGACTCAGTAGGTTAAAAAGCCAAAAGAGCACTTTTTTGTGCAAAACAGTGTTTTCTCATTAAAAATAAACAAATGTTGAAACATTTGTTACATATTATGCTAAATATTTCTCAAGTCCCCCTTCCACCAAATACGTATCGCTGAATTCTTCCGATGGCTCTGTGTGGAACTAGAAAATGTTGCAGGTGCAAAACTGTCTGATACAACAGTAGTAGCACCTATGAGTGTCTACAGGATCTTCCCCAGCATTTGTACAGCCTATAGCACCAGACTGGAACTTTTCAAGATGACAAAACTTTTAAAAGCAAAATGAGATAGATTAAATTAGGTACAACTATGGTGTTCTGAGCAGAGTCATGTGTGAAAGAATCTACATTCTTTTGTTGCATATACTAAAAGAATATTAAAAATGATGATAGAATCCAGTGTTTACTTAGTTTAATATAAATAATAAATATTGGTTTAAAATTAGGAGAAAACATAAACAGATTTCTCACAAAGGGAAGCATGCTAGATGGTGTTAAATACTCCTATCATTTTTATGCTTTTTGTTAGCTTTTATAACTGTATTCCACCGCTGCTGATGACTTCAGTTAATGTGCTATGTGTTTTCTTCTTTGCTCCCAACAGATCCAAAAAAAAAGAGATTTCTTTTGTAGAAACTGAATGCTAAATGGAGACTGCCAGATATATCATCACATTTAATTTATCACACAAGAAAAAGATCATGTTTGGCCAGATGATCTGATAGTAGATTCAGGACACTGCTAATTTGTGGACTGCTGACAAATTGAAAAGTTGGCAAAATAATAACATTGTTAAAAAAAGAAAAAAAGAGAAGCTAAGCCTGTTTTTCTTCAAATAAACTGTGAATAATATTGTTTGGTCTGTTTTATATTCTTAAAAATTCAATAGGAATGAAAAGTCAGGAAAAATAGAATTATTAAAATAAATACCAAAACATATTTAGCATGCATTTCCTGTCTAAAAATAAATAACAAGATGGGTCTATGATTCAACCGATAATTTTAAAACACATTTACAAATAAAACTGGAAACCAAATACTTCATAATAATAGCCAGATTTCTGTGATATAATATCCTTGAGATGGGGTTATGTGACTGGGAGCAAGTACACTGTGCGGAAACACAATTCAATTTAAATATTTTGAGAAGAAACTAAGAAATGAGATTTGAGAATAGGAAAAAAAGACTTCAGCGTTAGCAGTACATTTTCTGTAATGTGATACAGAACACAGAAAAACAGACACTTTCTGTCTTGTTCTATCCCAAAATCAAATGGTAACATTAACTTTTATTTCTAAGTAACAAAGCTGTTAAAAGGCACTTGTAGCTCTTGAGATACTGCGGTTCTGAACATATTCAACACATTAATTTATGGTGTCATGAAAACAAGAAATAATTAAATGTCTGTATTAAAGGTCTTTTAAAATGCTTCAAACAGAATTCTTCACAAAAACAAAGGGACATAAACTTTTAAAAAAAGAAATTCCTGTCTTAAAAGCAAGGACATATCAGAGGAACACGGGTTAGAGCAACAAAGGGATACAGCAAAACCCTTTCTGTCCTGACACCCCTGAGGAACCAGCCCCTGGCAAATTTGCACTTGTGGTTTGAACACAACAGAGGTTATGGAATGCAAAGGAGTACAGTACTACTAGCTTCTAGCAAAAAGTCGGAACTAATTGGGCCAGACACTGAAAAAAAGGCAAAAAAAAAAAAAAAGAAAAGAGTGAGAGACTTCACAGTGTCAGTGAGGAAAATTTGTAGCTCAGTCTCTCAGGTTGGATCGCTTGTGCCATGTCTGTGGTACACATTTTCAGCTCAGCCTGAATTACTTTTGCAGAATTGCCCTGGACAATCCATTTGTTTAAAAGCAAGAAGTCTTAAGTGTTCTTTAGAAGAATGAACAGACAGTGCAGTTTGGAGGAATGTTATTTAAAAATGCTTTTGGCTGGGCCTGGTGCCTCAGTCTTTAATCACAGTGAGTTGTATCTGTGTATTGCACTGAAATTATGCTCAAAACTATCTGGTGAAGCAGCAGCTGGCTCACTTAGGGAGAAAACTTGGGTAAAACTGGACTTACAATCACAATTTTTCCTTTGGTCTTGCCCTTGGAGAAGAATGATTTGCTACAGCTTTCTACCAAAGCCTGGGGCTGACCCTGGGCTTCACCAACCTCCTACTGCCTTCCACCTTCTTCTTGCCCTGTGGCCCCGGCAGAAGCTAAATATTTTGCCATCATTTTCATCAGGTTAAAGAGGTCCACATCTCACAAGAACTGTCTCAAGTCAGCACCGGGTGCTGGAAGGGTCCAACACTGGGGCCACATTGGTCACATCTATCCATTGACTAAATAAGGCAAGAAGCAGGCCTGAGCACAGTCCCATGCTTGTTTATACTGTTTCATTGTTTGACTGCTCTTTGAAAAATGGCAGAATTATTTGATTTTTTTTTTTCAAGTAGAGTGTATTAGAGGTGATAATTCATAAGTAGTAAATTACATAAAATAAACCAGCAAATAAAAATTAGTGTGACACAATTCTATGCCATACACATAGCCCAACAATTGATACAATTCGTTTTATAAAGCTCTTTTTTTAACTGCTTTTCCACATTTCAAAATCACAAAATGACAGCAGGGGGTGCTATGCACAAAACTGATGGCACCACTAATTCAAAGCAAATTTTATCAAAAGCATTACAAATGGACATTTAGGAAAATAATCAGGACAACTGCCGCACAGAGAAAGATAAAACTAAGTATTCCAAATCAGTTCTTATGACCTTTATCAAACCAATCAGCACCAGCAAATCTATAAGGCTAAACTTAAGCTTCACTTCTGAACAATTCTTCTTTTTGACAAACTATGTCTTCTTTGGTGCAAAATTGCAATTTAAATTTTGAATAGCTTAGCTACTAGTTGACATTGAGGGAGGCAGGAAAGTGTGAGGGAGACTGCAGAAGAGCCTGGGAAGAAACATATGAGAGTTTAGGATTTGCAGTATTAGGATTTTGATGATATGGAAAGTCTGTTTCAAAACATTCTGAAATAGTGTTTTTAATCTTTGAAACATAAGAAATACAGTGTGAAAGCCTCTTAGGACATCTAGGTGTCCAAACCTTCAGGATAGAACTCCCTTAATGGTACTCCCTCCATGAGTATCATTAAAAAATCCCCAAATCATGAACAAAGAACTTTTCTGAAATAGGGAAAAATCATAATAAGAAAGGACAGAAATTAGAGGGAAATGAAAAAAAAAAAAATCATCTCTCTCTGGTCTTACACTCCTTACTTCTTGCAGGTTTGTTTTCAGTCCAGCTACTCTTCCCAGCTTCCTGAATTGCCATGAACTCTTCTTAGTCTCCATGGATCCCTAGGACAGGTGTCTCCTTGCAGGACTTCTGAAGCCTGTTTGTGTGTCATTGCCCTTCTCAGGCTCTGCTTGTGCTGATGGCTTCCTCTTTCTCCATCTCTTCTCCCTGCCAGGTCACTCCGCCTGCAGGGTGAGCATTTTAGCATTTCATAATGTAATGCTGATTTTCTTTCCTGTCCATTGAGTGGGACAGATCATTACATTTCACTCCTTTGTCTTACATGATCAGAGATTGTTTTTCGTCGTTACATTAAGTAACCTTAGTTAATCCAGTCTTTTATTGTACATTGTATTTTCTAGGTTGTTGGTCATTGATCATCGACCAACATTTCTAAATGTTCTGTCCAAATTCTTCTTAAAGCAAAGTGCCTTACACATAACATAAGTTCAAGAGCTGAAATATATAAGGCAACAACCAAGTTCAATGTTGAAATGCCACTTCTCAGTTCCTTCTGGGAGATGTGGTTCTCTGGACTTTCCTGCAAATGGAAATTCCTTGCCAAGTACATCTCTCAAGATACATCACATTCACTTCTCTTGGTGTAATGAAACTGTTGCATCTTTGAAGCTTTAGAAAAGAAAAGGGATATAGGATATCCAAACAATAACTTCCAAGACATATGGAACCAAAATATTTTTATTTTCGTTGCACCCTTTTTTTAGACCAAACTAATGCTTTTACAGCTTTGTCATAGACTTTTTTTTCTTAACTTAAAGATTTCATTGTAACAGTTTATTATTTTTATTAATTAATTATATATTATTAATTAATTTGATTAATTATTAGTATGCATTGTCTTTCACATGTATTTCACACTTCCCAAGCTCGAACACATTGGAAAGTACATTTCTGTGCTCATCCTAGTACTGTGCCCTAAAAATCTCTATCCCAAATAAAAATGCCTGCCTTTGAGAGACAGGAAATTTTAGTTTAAGTCTAAACCAGTGCTAATATAGCCTCATACCTTCCAAATGATACTGGACATATTTATATGGAGTGTGAGCAGAAGGAGATTGCATCTGCTTCTAAAATCTGGGTGGATAAACTGTGTGGAGTACCAGAATACACGCAAACACCAAAACACTTAGAAGCAATATTTTTTTTGTAACCTGTCTTTGTGGAACCAACTGTTAGGACTGCTAGATGCCCACATGGCTCTGGCTGTTGCAACATGTAGAAGATTTGACTTTGAGGTCTTAGATGTATGTGCCATAGTATGATAGCTAACATACAGCCACAGCTTTGCCAAACTTATGCTTTAAAAATGGTGAGTCATGGCCTCAAGACATGAAAGAGCTTTATGTGATGGGATCCCCAGTCAAGCCAGTGCCTTGAGTTGGAATCACTCCACCGTTAAAACTGAGCAGTTCTCTAAAACTAAGCGTGCCAGAAGACATTGAAGGCTTCCAATCTCTAGAGGTATATTTCAATAAAATCCAAAAATAGTAAGCTGGAACATGGCAATTCTTTCCAGAGAGAAAACTCAGGATTGCTGGGTGAGATCAGTTAAAAAAGTGTCCTGAAAACAAATCTTGCTCTTCGCACTTGCATCCTGGCAGGACAGGACCTTTGCTTTCAGCTTTCCTTTCAGTCCAGCAATGTTTGGTGGTTTCCTGAGTTGCAGAAACCATACACAGGCCTCCTCTGTGGTCTCCAGGAAAGCCTTCTCTAGGAATCCTATGGTGCTTCTTGACTCCTTGGTCGCTCTGTTCATGAATCTCCATTGGCCTCCTTTGCAGCTGGAGACCTCTGGCCGCAGATGTTCATTTTTCTGTTGAAAGAGGGGGAAGCTCCCCTCCTTCCTGAGAAGTTACGCTGATCCAAAGAACAGCAGCCAGAAAACAGCACATGGTCGTCCTTCTCCCAGACTCTTTACCAGAATGTACAATATGCAGTGACCTGAAAACAAAGCAATTAAACTGCCATACCGATCTGTCATCACTTGAGAAGATGAGATTTAAGGTAAATTTTTTCTGAGCAGTGAAATCAACGATGTCTGATTTCCTAAAGATTTATTCCCCTCTCTGCAGTTCCACACATTTCAGTAATCCCATTTTTCCTGTAAGAGCCCCGAGGTAAGCACTACGCCTAGTTTGGAGCTGTGTGCCTGCTGATCTGTCAGGCCAGCAAACACATGCAGTTTGGCCAACAGGAAGCTGCAAAAATTCAGTGTATCAATGTGGAGTTTTGCTTCCCTTTCCTGCATACATCAGGAACTTGCTTCTAAACCAAATTGATTTTCATGGCACTTAAGGGATTATCTTTTGAGACTTCAACTTATTTTTTTTTCACCTAGGTAAAACAGACCAATGGGTTCCAAAATCAATAGAAAGGGAGGGGCAGAAAGATGGCTGGACAGAAACATGTACAGAGAGACAATTAGATGTCATATGCATGTTAAACTAATTTCTGGGTGACACTAAATTTAAATACTGAACTACTTACAGTGGTTTTTGTTTATGTCTTTCTTAATAAGACCCTGCTGTTCACTTTGTTGCCATTTTCAAATCTTACTGTATTTTAGTAGTGAGAAAATTAGAAGAAAAAAAGTGTGAATACGTGAATATAGCATCCATCTAGGAAAATTCTCAAAAGATATGGGAGATGGAATAGTAGGAGGGAAGAAGAATGTAAAAGGGGTTTTCAAAAAACTCATGAAGAAGTCAGTGTAACAGGTCTGTTAGATCCTTGTATTTCTGTCCTTGCAGTGTTTCTGCAAATTTGTTCTTGGTTATTATAGTAATTAGTAGCCTGTTTCTGTATTTAAATTTGCATAATAGAGTTTTTATGCAAAGTAAAGCAAAATGCAAATATTGGATCTAAGGCCAGTGTAAATCCAAATGTCAAATACCATAGGTTGAAGCTGGCTGGCTGAAAAAAGGTTGAATCCAAGATCTTATCTCTCACCTGCAGTGCCTATACACATGTATATATACATGCATACGTTTATATTACAGAAACTTTTACAAGAACTGACAAACACAATATAATGATATAAACCCCAAATTCATATCAGCTGTTCTTTATTGTTCCCAATAAGCTTGATAATATGAAGAAATATGTTACAGTTCCCATCAGCGCCAGTGAGGTCTTGACTGAAGCAAGTTTCATTAAAATCAATACATTCTTCCGAAGAAGCTTATGTATTTTCTTGAAAGCTGCCTGAAGATTTTAGTTTACTTTTTGTAGGGGAAATGAATTGGGAAGGGAAACATTACATTAAGAAGTCATATAGTAAAACTTCCATGCTGTATATTTTGGGCAAAGTAATAAAGCTTGGGCTATTCAAGGTCACCCTCTGACAAACGTGATTTGTGAGTTTGTGTGCTGACCCTGAAAACATAACAGACAGAAAAACTTTACAGCATCTTCACACGTATATGGTGGCCTTCACTACATTTCCAGTGGTTTCTTCTTTTTCATAAACTCCCAATTTTTTTTTTCTAGTGTAATAACCACATTCAGGGATACTCTTTGACTGCCTCAAAGTTTCCCATAGGTTATTTGCAGAAATAGTGAATGATATCTACACTGGCTAGTTTTTGGGGGTTTTTTTCCCCTTCCTTCTAATGGTAAATATGACTATTAACCTTCAGTCTACACTGGGTCCATAGACTAAAAATTGACTCTTTTAAGGCATGGAGCTCATGAAGGTGCTGATCCGGATCAGACATCAGCAGTTTATAATTTCATGGCTATTAATACAGGTCGTGTATTGACAGTAAGGTTACCAACAGCTGACAAAACAAACATCTGCTCTGCTTTCAAAGGCATTCCAGGATGTTTTCCCCATATTTTCAATCTTCCCTGTCCTTGAGCTGATTTTGAATGTTGCCTAATAACATTTTTTTTTTTTTTAATATTAGGAATATGTATGTTCTTGCTGTCTTTCTTTCTGTCATGCTAAAGAAAATCTACACAATTAAACAGAAAATCCAAATACTTGTGTAAGCATCAAAAAAGAACTGGAAAACCCCATGCTTATAAGAGCTGTTCATTAACTACTTAAACCAAAGATACTAATAAGTGCTTAAAGGATAACAAATTTGGACTATAAATGAGGAAAATTTCCAATATTTTTCTTGTGATTTGATGTAATTAAGCTAAATCAAGAGTATAAGATTTCTACATGACAAGACAGCTTTTCTGAAGTGAGATGGAAGAAAAACTCCACAAATATATTAGAGGAAACTTGGGATAAACTAGAATGTGAAAATCAGCTAAATACTTGTTGAATAAAGTAAGAATCAGTGACAGATGGAGTAAAACTTGTTCAGCTTTTTAAAATTTATCAGTTAATAATTCTCTCCTGTGACTAGGAATCTGAGGAGCTGGCAACTTTCTAACGCTAGTAGGTTTTGCTTATCTAGCTAACAGTATAAGGTGATAAAGGTACTCTTTCTTTTTTCACTTTTACTCAGTTTGTTCATTCTCATCTTGAAAGCTTAGAAATTAATTTTAAAGAATAATGAAAAGTGTTCTTTATGCTAAAAAAGTATGAAATGCAACATAGACTTACTCCAAACAGCTAAGTTGTTGCCCCTGAAGGCTAGAAAACAAACCCCAGGTTATGTATGTAATATTCTCATGCCAAACCAATGAACTTCACAACTTTCTTGTGTAAAACCATATGATGATGCTCAAAGGAAAATCAGTAATGAAGGTAGATAGATCACTTGCACATATTACTTCTTACAGGGAATCATGTCAGTATGTATTAATGTTACCTTACAATATGCATTGCCTAGGCAAAAAATAGTTCAAATATGCTGAACTTCAGCATATATGATTTGCTTATGAGTGCAAGACTATTGTTTCAAACTGAAGATAAAACAGGTAAATATGCAATGTTTTTGCTGCATGTTAGCCTTTGTTATTATGTATTCACCACTCTGTTTGTAGATGCTACTTCTAAGTATATTTTCCCTAAGCCTCTAAAAGCTTAGAAAGATGCTTCCGGTCATTATTTTGTAAATCCAAAGAATGAAAGTGACAAACTGACAGTTTATATTATGGAGATTTACAAAATCATTTTGGAAATATAGCAGGTTCTTTAGGTTTTGTGTAGGCAATAGTTGATATAAGTAATCCACGTAATTTGTTTTCTGTGAAAGTTCTTAGAGAACTGAGGTACAGGATAGATTAAACCCAAAGGTTCATGGGTCAGAAAATTGCTTACCTGTAGATTTTAGAAGATGGAAAAGTAGCAATTCTCACCAGGTTCTACAAAGTGAGAACAGTGAGACATGCCTCAGGAGAAGCTGAAGTGATGTGTGCGAGAGAACTGTGTGGTGGAAACATGAGACCCGTGAGGCCAGATGTTGGAGAAAGAGCAGAGGGATAGGCAAGAGCTACCATCCTGCAGCCCTCACTCATGGTAGTAGAGGAGTGCAGAATTAGAGTAGCAAACACTGGGGGCTGTGGTAGAGGAACAACCCTGTGTACTGGGAAACCAATCCCAGTCACAGTTCAGGAGTCTCCAGTCTTTGTGGAAGTTGACAGGATTATCCTGTGCTGGCTTGAGATGATTTCTGTCACATGAATGCACTGATAGTGGTCCAGCAAGGGCTTGGCTTCCGCTGGCTGTTGCAGGAGACTGGATATGTGGCTAGCCAAACCTTTAGTGTGAGCCAATACAGCTGTTCTTCTATTTATCTTACTAGATACATCTCTTTATGCATAACCAATATGAAATTTAATGAGTAGGTTTATAAATGCATTCATTAAGACATATATGGACTAATCTTCAAGGTATATAAATTCGCTCACCTCCACCCAGTCTTTGAATTTACACCTGATTAAGATCTACTTGGAGTATTCAATTCTTTTTTGAAAACAGTGCAACACAGATGCACAGTTTCATAAAATATGAACATGAAAGTTAATTTTCCGAGGTGTCTGTTTTTATAACTTACCAGTCTTAAACATGAAAAACCTGATTGAAGTCATCAGATTTCATGAGAGCAGAGCATGAAACATTCAGGCAGAATTCAAGAAGCATAAAATGATTAATTTAAAATAACAAATTAAATTTCCGTTACGTATTGTGTGAAAACCCACGTGAAGTCTTTCCAATGAAATATGGATATAGATGAGGTTCAGATGTAAGCATATTTTGTTATGAACGTGAGACTTGGCCCATATTTGCTAAGGTTTGTGAATAGGATTCCAGCTGAGTCAACATAAGACAGACTCTGTTTTAAATGACAAAACAGGTGGAAATTCACCTTGAAAACTCTTGTCCTAATAATTCGCTACCCAGAATTAAAGTCCTGAGAGATAAGATTATGTAAATCAGGTGTAAGGAAAATGTTAATTAGAATTAGCCTAACCTGACAATTTGCATCCAAACCCTTTCCTGTATGAGAATGACTGAGTTGTGCAGATATTAAAATCTCCATTTAAAATAATACATAATTTTCTTTTGATTTGGGGCAAAGTTACAATTGGATGGGAGCCCTATGGACATTTAAATATAATCACTTTCATGCATGGTTTCATGAGATTAGGACCAAAAAAAAATAATGTATGTTTCTTATGAGAACAGCTAATTTTATGAGAATTCTGCATATTTGGATTCAAAAGTCTCAAAGAGTGTGAAAGACCTTGGCATTTTTAAACTTCCAAACTAAATATCTGTCTTCCTGAAGTGACTGCTGTACACCACTGTAGTAAATGAATTAGAACAGTTCCAAGAAATGATAGTTGTGTTCTTGGCAGTAATAGAATTATGACTAAATGCAAATTTGTAAAAAGTTATTGGAGGAAAGCCAGCGGAGTGAAAGGTGTGAGGCAGAGACACCTCTGTAGGCAGTGGTCCACTCAAGCTGAAGCAAACATCAAGGAGGCCAAAAAGACTAGTCTTTCATAGAGGCAATATTCAAAGTTGTAATACTTGCATGTCTCTTCCTTTCAATTCCTTTCTTAGACCTTTATTATTCTGATACTCATGGATAAATATCTTTCCTAAATATTGTTGGCAGACCTCATATTCTTTTAAGAGGTAAATATGTTTTATCTGAGTAATATTTTGTTTTCTGACTGATAAATTACCTGGTATATTGTTTTAAATTTTGGATATAAGTAACAAGTTTTGAATGGACAGGTAAACATCGAGTGTGTCCAGAAGGTGTACATCATGCCAGATGGAAGAAGGCAGTAAGGGTTAAGAAGGCCAGATGAACTCTTTTCCTTCAATTCTATTTAAATAAAGGAATAACATTTTATTTTTCAAATTTCACCTTTATTAAAAAGCAAAAATCTAGTTACAGGCATTAAGGTAGATTTATGCTTCATTCAAACCCAGGCTAAAAGAGTACTAACAGTGTACTTTAAGAATTTTAGAAGATTTGGTCTCCAGCACTCTAAAACCTTGTTCTGTATGATAGTTATCTAAAACAGACATTAGCAGAAACAGATGTTGGCTTTTTTCTCTCTGCATGAAGGCGTAAGATTTCTCCAGAATAAAAGATACAGAAACCCAGAGGAAACATATTTTCCTGGTGCACAGGTTTTCAACACTTGGCCTACTAAACTGGGATATTATGATTGCCAGACATGCCTCCTTTGAAATAGTAGATATGGAATAAAATACCCATGGTGGGAAAACACTTGAGGGTGACATCAAACACAACCTGATTTATATACATTTGAAATTCCACACAAAATTCAACGATGCAGGCAATTCTATTGCTTTGCTGTATAAATAGGACATGTTTTAATGGTACTTATTTAGAAATGTGTAGATAAGTACTCAATAGAAAAAAATACAACTCAGTAATTAAAAAATTAAAAAGAAAAATAAGATAATAAATGTCAAGAATTAGGTCAATTGAGAAAATAAGGCTTCACAAGTATTTTAATTTCTATTCAAGATCAATCAGAAAAAGAAAAATTTTGCAAAGTTGGAAAAAGGAGTTCAGTAATGTGTTTGTATTTCTTTGAGACTAAGTACTTCATCGTTGCATAGCATTCCCTTTGGTTCTATTTAAATTTAGTAGAGAGTTATAAGTGGAGAGAAGCCCAAAAGAGTTGGATACAGGTAATACATTACATTATGACCAAAAGGTTAAAATTATGAGCAGAAGAGAGTTCAGTCCACTTGGAAACACACAAGCAAGATATTTGGTGGAAGTAACGCAAAACATGAATAGCCAGTGATTTGTAACACAAAATGTGTAACCAAAAAAAAATGGCAGCATGAATGGCTAGCTCTAAGGGTTAGCTGTCAATGGAATGTGGCAGTGCACAAGGCCAACAACATTTTGGCCTAAGACATTGAAAAAATCCTGTCATAGTGCAGGGGGATGGAAATGCCACTTCATACAGCACCTAGGTTGCATCTGGAATGCTCCACAACTCCCAGCATCTCACTACTGGAAACACGTTAGCAAACTGGATGCAGTTCAAGGAAGGATCACAAAAATAATACTGGATTCACGAGAAAAGTTTAAAATAGCTATATAAAAACATAACTTTGTTAAAGTACAGACAATTGAGACAGACATAAACTGAAAAGTGTTTAAGGATGTTTTCTTCAATTACATGTGGCTATGAACAACAAGAAAGAAAAATTTTGGCTGTTTGGAGGAAAATTATTTCGAGAATAAGATGTAATTGGTGTATGGAAACAATATGGGGAAGTCTAGCACACTTCAAACAACAAAACAATTACTAAATGTAGAAAACAAATCCATAATTTTAGAAGGATTAAGCGGACATAAAACCCCTCTTTTTTTTCCCTTCTGACTTTGACACGTGTAATTGTCTCTGGAAAGGACATCTTAGCCTTATTCAGGAAAGTAAGATCTCTCAGTTATTGTTCCTTTTGTTTTAATCTAGGGCTAGCTACTTAAAACTGTTATGAGCTGTTCAGCAAGAGAGATCAGCTGTTCTTTTCTAAGTTTTTACATTAATGCTTATCTGGATGATGCCTGTGTTATGAGCATAGAGTAGGGACTAGGAGAACAAAATCAGTCTTCATAAGAACAGAGCTTGGCTGATGTCCACAGTAAACATGTGCAGCAAGCATATAAGGATATCAAAAGAGGGAAATATTTTTCAAGGTTTACATGACAAAAGCTCTGTACCTTTAAGTCTATAATCTATGGCACATACTATAGGCTTTTTTCTTCTGGGAACTCTACAGATCCTGAGAGATCAGTCAGCAAGAATTATCCTTCAGGCAGGCCAGTCGCTTTTCTAGCACTGTGGTCCATGATAAACCTTCTCTGTGCTGTTCTTGTAAAGAAGGTTCTCCAGTTGTTGCCTGACTTGGAGGTTGATAAAATGAGTTCTCAATGAACTCTCAATGAACTCTCAATGAGCACACTCATTTAAAATGAGTGTGTGTGGGCAAAATATATGATGTTCATACCATGATATCCAGTGTCACTCTTGGACTAGTATGCATGTTTCCTAATTTAGTTATTACTTTCCTCCTGCTTTGTGGGTATCTTCTGACTTGCAGATTAATTATGATTGTGGCTTGAGATAAACAGGGATGTTAAGATAGTTGGATAGGGTAGGATGTTTGAGATAGTACCACAAAGACACCCGATCCTTTATCTCAATAAAGTAACACAAAAGTTTAATTAGTATTTACCCGTGCCCACTACATCTGCTGTGTAAATGTTTATTGTTAACATGAACTGACCACACCTGAATTGTGAGAGTGACTTTTAAGGAGGTTTATCAGACTTGTTTGCCAGATAATTGTAGGTAGATAGGCTTAATGTAAAATTATCTTAATTTAGGCCAGCTGAACTGAAGTGTTCTGATTTGCTGTTGAAATTGATTGCCAGGGACATTACATGGTTTTCTGCAGCTCCCTATGGTCCATGTCCTTGGTTTGTATGTCATGGCAAGGTGGATGTAATGAACGATTGAGAGTTCAACTGTGGTTGCAGGCAGAACTGGATGTGGGACCTGGGAAACCAGCCTGGATCCTTTAGTTTAAATAGGGCAATAAGGTGTGATGTTTATTTGGAAGGACAGAGTATTGGCTTTCTTCTGGGCCCCGTTTTAATCCTGTTAAATAGCTTGATTGAGAGGAATGGTGAAGGCAGGTTTGACTGATGTTTACTCTGCTTATTTGCAAGGCCAAGTGTGTCATCTCTGCCATATTTAGACCCACGTACAACTGCGAGTGAACTAATGGTCTGTTTCAGGGTGCTTCTGAATTTGAAAGGACATGTTAGAAGACCTTTTTTCCTGTGTGGTTTTTTGATAGGACCAGTCTTTTTTCAGTGGTGCCCAGTGATAGGACAAGAGGTAATGGGTAAAAACTTGAATATAGGAAGTTCCATCTGAACATGAGGAGGAACTTCTTTACTTTGAGGGTGGCAGAGCACTGGCACAGGCTGCCCCGAGAGGTGGTGGTCTCCAACTTTGGAGACATTCCAAACCTGCCTGGACGCCATCCTGTGCACCCTGCTGTAGGTGAACCTACTCTGGCAAGAGGGTTGGACTAGGTGATCTCCAGAGGTCCCTTCCCAGTGATTCTGTGATTTTGTGGTACCGTTGTTTCTAGAATAAAAATTAATTTTCTTTCAAAGGTAATCCTGACACTGTAACTAATTTGAAATCTTTTATAAAATTGAAAGCAAACTGTATGCAATCTCTTTTTACACATCAACCTTGGTTTACTTATATTTTGTCATTTACAAGTATCTGAAAACAGGTATTAATATTTTATGAAACAGAATATTCATATTTCAAAACAATAAATCTGCTCACTCTAAAGCTTTAGATTACTTTCGCTTGAATTTATCCTTTGTTTCAACAGTATGAAGAGAAACTATGAGTTTCTACTCCCACAGAAAGAGGTAGAATAGGTCTACATTTTTTATAACCCTCAGATTTGTGTCAAAATAGAGGAAGGATCTGTGACTGTAAATCAAAAAGATTAGGACTCACATATGAATGAACTTTGATTTAGAAATGGATTGCAAGGTCAAGTAGGATAAGGTTGTAAAAATGCACTTTATCTTTTGTTGAATACTGAGGATTTATGAAGCAATATTTATAGAAAATATTGTTGGTATGTCTCAGTAGTGCAGTATGTTTCCTCCTAAATTCCCAGGTTAAACATTTTTCTAATGTCATACAGAGAAAAAAAAAAGAAGAAATAACATTTAATATTTGTAGCTCTGCAACATAATTAGCTGAAGTCTGCCTTCTTCAATTTTTCATTTATAATTGTCTGATTTTAAGCTATTCGTGGAAATTCTCTGGCACTAACTGTACTGCTATGGCCAGATAAAACAGGTGAGAGTAGTCCAAACAGGAGATGTCACTTCTCAAAGCATTGTAATCATTCAACTGAAATGTTCTTCCAAGATTCCACATTTCAAAGTATTGCTCATAAACATTTAGTGACAGTATTCAAAATATATCAGTGAAACATACCAAAGGCACAACTTTAACTACTTTCTGAGATAAAATTAGTAGATGACAGGTGCTAGAAGACAATGCAAAGGAGGCCTTGTTGTGCCTGGAGCCTTTTCTGTGCTGTAAAGACTTCTGGAGCCACGATTTGCTCTCAACAACAGTCACTATCTGTGACCTTTCTGGTGCAATGAATTCATCAAAGTTGTGCTAAGAAACCATGCTTTTTTTGACCTGATGCTTTTGGATTGTCCTTTGTTATTTGCTTCTTTTTGATATGGACAATTCACATTTTTCATTAATTTATAAGGCATTTAGTCAGACAGCTTTAAATGATTTTATTTTCTGTAGGCTGAAACTGTCCAGGAATGGCCTCTCATTGAAAACTTTGAGTACTTGTGATTTGTTGACCTGAGAAAGCAGCTGAGTATCACTTGAAAGAAGTAAAAGCCATCACTGAAGCCTTGAGAGAGCTCAGTGTTTCTGAGGAGGTACATTTCAAAACCAGATTGAAAATGAACTGTTGAACTCCAGCACCTGCCTATTAAGTTCTGTCCCGTACAGTGCCTTGGTTAGGGCAGTCTAGAATGCAGTTTAAAATAAGTACAATGTTTGCAGCTTATTTCCCACACCTGCTACATAATACGTCAGACAAATTATTTTGATGTTAGACAAGTTCTCTTTATTTATAAGATAAATCTCACAACTGAAAATGCTTATTTACTGTTAGTAATTCTAAATTTTCCAAAGAAGCCAAGACTATAGCTGGCTACAATCAGTATTGCAGTTATTCCACACTTCTGGCAAGGGCACAATTATTTACAAGACAAGCTATATAATTGGTTGCCCATTTTAGGTACCCAAATCAGAAAATACTGCTTTGAGTCTGAGGTTTGTCTCCAGTGACTGTCAGGTTTCTTTTAAAAAGGAGACATGCTGGTATTAATCAAACAATATTTTCCCTCTCACAGCACCATTACTCAGACTGTGGAAGTCATGACAGTGAGCCTTTCTAATGAAAGCGGATGATTAAAAAGGCACTTGATACAGTTGTTTTTGTCAAAGTTAGCTTGCTCTGCCAGCCATGGAGCAGATGTGAAGGCATGCTTAGCAAGGGAGCCGACCCTCCCCTCCGGTGGGTGGACTTTCTTAGGCTGTATTGTGCTCAGTGGACTGGAGTAAGAGAATGCATGTGAAAAGTCTGTATTACCGCCTTGTGGGAGCATCACAACATCTGTCTGTAGTGGCAAGAGGTTGGATGGTTTAGAGGAACTGTCTGGCTGTCAGTTCCATAATGAAACAGTATTAAGGGATGTGTACTTGCTCCTTGACCTTCTCAGATACACCATTGTTGGCTCATTTCACAGTTCTTGCTGGTGTGGTATTCACCATCTGTCTTCTTATCTGATTAGTGTGGAAGTGCAACCCCTCTCTGATTTCCTTGTGGTGGAACAAGGCTCAGCTTTGCCCTCCCTGTGGCCTCAAGCCCCAGTTCACAGAGGCAATAAAGGATAATGAACGGCAGTTAGATATGAGGTAAGCAATAAAGTCTCAGTTAGCCTATATATTATGTGCTGGAAGGTATAGTTTCAGTTGAAGATTCTGCTTGTGTTGTTGAGGAACTTCCTAATGACTGCCAAAGTACCAATTCATTCTCTGACTCTGTAATGCAATATATCTACTCATTCTTTCCATGTCCTTTGGAGGTATTAAGTCATAAAGCGTTCCAGTAACCAAATATCCAATGTAGTAATGTCTGTTCTTTGTGCTGCTACAGTTTGTAAGAGTTTAGTGTGAAAGGGAGACAGGGACTGTTGGAGACAGAGCCATATGTGCCCGGACCAAGTGGAGATGTTCCCTCACTCTTTGGACACAGGGGCCAGGTTGCCTGGCCTCCAGTGCAAGTTCTTCACAGATGGTATGGATGCAATGGCAAGAGATGGTTCTGGTTGCTTTGAGAACCACAAACCAGCCTTGAGTCTTCCCAGGGGCTCTGCGGTTCCAGGTGTTGGTACAACAAGTCTTCTGGCTATAACAACAACTACACTTGGAAACTTCACAAAGGAAGAACCTGCAGTCTGCTGTGGCTGCAGGTTTTGCTGCTGGGCACAACTGGCTCTGTAATGCACATGCTCGTCTGAACAAAACCTGGTTTGGATTTTAGCTGGCCTGTGTGTTTGAGGAAGTTTTTTCTTCAGCAGATGGTAGTAATTTTTTACCAAACGTTGCAGGGAGTTAGGCATTTGCTGAAAGACACATGCTCACTGCGTGGTAACCATGTGCATTGCTTGCTTGCATAGCACTGCTGAAACCTTCCGCTGGCCTGGTTTGCATTTGCATAACGAACTTAACTTTGGGTCCAGAATGCAACACAGAAAGGGGATTGTACAGATTTCTCCCAGCGCATCCAAGTAAACTTGACATGCACAGATTTAAAAGCCTGGATGCTCAAGTGTTAGCAGCAAATGCTGTAAAATCTTTCCTCAGATCTGCTCGCTAACTTGCGTCAGCCAAAATCACTGGTTCTGCAACTGGGAGATGTCACTCGGTTCAAGAAAGTGCAGAAAGCACCATCAATCTCTTTATGGAATTTCAAACCTTATACTGTCATTGTACAATTTTTGAATCCTTTACAAGTTCTGATGTCGAGTGCAATGTTAATGTCAGACATGCAAAAGGAAATAATGCTGTATGCATTCTACATACCACATATATAATCAATATATAATGCATTTTGCACACCACAAACCCAGCCTTAGAAATCAAGCCATAGTCAAACAGAAATGACAAAAAAAAAAAAAAAAAATAGCATGGGCTGTAAAAAGCTAACAAATTTAAAAAAATTAAACCCTGCTGTAGAAAACATTGTATATCACATAGTATATCTTATGTCAGAAGAAAAAAAAGTGCTAAATAAAAGTCTGTTTTGAATTCTGTAACAACGATAGAAAAAAATAATAATCAAACCTCATGTCTTTAAATGTTCTTCTGCCTCTTACTTCTTTAAATTACTTTTCACATTACAAAAAAATGAAAATTTAAGAAATGGAGAAGAGAGCTGCCAGATTAAGAAAATAAGAAGAAACATCACTTCAGCAGATGGGTTCACGTTTTCATTGAAAATTCCCTCCCCTTATACCTAGAAATGAATGGAATGCTTCTTTCGCAGAAAGACCTATACAGTATTTGGGTCAGGTTAAACGATAACAATTGTGCTCCGTACACTTTGTACTTCTGCAGAAAAAAATGTTAATACCATTTGTCAGCAATATGATGATGGATGAGGCTGAATCTTAAAATACAAAAATCAAAAGCTGGAGATAAAAAGTATTATATAAAAATGATGACCATGTAAATACTTATATACTAACGGCATAGCTGTTTGCACAGAACTTTGGCAACTACTTGTTACAGAAATGGACAAGAGTGTCATTCCTTTCTGCTTTAGGGTCCACGTGGTGTCCAAATTCAGAGTGTGTGGGGGAAGAAAAGTGTTCCAGGGAGGAGCCAGTTACGGGGATGAAAGACATATGTGCTGGGAAGATCCCTATGAGAGCAACATCAGCAGGGCTAGAGGCAAGGATTAATTGACACTGGTGGGGTTATCAGAGTCTTTTCCACAGATTTCTGCTTTGGACATTCTGCAGATCTCAATGTGTATCTGCTTGAGTCTGTTTCTGCCTTCTCCCTTACAGACCAAATGATGAGTGTGAGCTTACAAAAGAAAATGCAACATGAAGATGGATCCACAAAACATGCAGCTGTGGACCTCTGCATACAAATGTTCTTGCAGGGTTTTAATGCAGGGTTAACAGCTCTGTATTCTTATAATGGTTTGCTAATTTGAGATCAGTAAGTTGAAAAGAAGGTTATCAGAAATAGTCAACATGGATTCACGAAGGGGAAGTCATATCTGAGTAACTGATAGCCTTCTACGACGACATGACAGGATGGATAGATGAGCGGAGAGCAGTGGATGTTGTCTACCTTGACTTTAGCAAGGCTTTTGACACCGTCTCCCACAGAATCCTCATAGGCAAGCTTAGGAAGTGTGGGTTAGATGAGTGGACAGTGGGGTGGATTGAAAACTGGCTGGCAGGTAGAGCTCAGAGGGCTGTGATCAGTGGGGCAGTGTCTAATTGGAGGCCTGCAGCTAGCAGTGTTCCGCAGGAGTCAGTACTGGGCTCAGTCCTGTTCAATGACCTGGAAGAAGGGATGGAGTGTACCATCAACAAATTTGCTGATGACACGGAACTGGGAGGAGTGGCTGACACACCAGTAGGCTGTGCCATCATTCAACGTGACCTGGACAGGCTGGAGAGTTGTGCAGAGAGAAACCATATGAAATTCAACAAAGACAAATGTAGGGTCCTGCACCTCTGGAGGAATAACCCCATGCAGCAGTACAGGTTAGGAGCTGACATGCTGGAAAGTATCTGTTCACAGGGGGACCTGGGAGTGCTGGTGGACAACAGGGTGACCATGAGCCAGCAATGTGCCCTTGTGGCCAAGAAGGCCAATGGCATCCTGGGGTGCATCAAGAAGAGCATAGCAAGCAGGTTGAGATAGGGCATCTTCCCCCTCTACTCTGCTCTGGTGAGGCCGCATCCGGAGTACCGTGTACTGTTCTGGGCTCCCCAGTACAAGAAGGACAGGGAACTGCTGGAGAGGGTACTGCAAAGAGCTACAAAGATGATCAGGGGACTAGAACACCTTTCTTATGAAGAAAGACTGAGGGATTTGGGTCTTTTTAGTCTGGAGAAGACTGAGGGGGGATCTCATCAATGCTTATAAGTACTTAAAGGGAGGGGGCCAGGAGGAAGGAGCCAGTCTTTTTTCAGTGATGCCCAGTGACAGGACAGGAGATAATGGGCACAAACTTAAATATATAGGAAGTTCCACCTAAACATGAGGAGGAACTTCTTTCCTTTGAGGGTGGTAGAGCACTGGAACATGCTGCCCAGAGAGGTGGTGGAGTCTCCGACTCTGGAGACATTCAAAACCAGCCTGGACGCCATCCTGTGCAACCTGCTGTAGGTGGACCTGCTCTGTCAGGGACATTGGACTAGATGATCTCCAGAGATCCCTTCCAACCCCTAACATTCTATGATTTTATTATTAGCTAAGCCACAAGCGTGTAGAGGGGAATGATCAAACACTGCAGGAAGATATCCTACTAAAACAAACAAAAAAAAAATTTGTAGGAATACATAAGCAAAGCACACTGCTTGTGAGAAAAAAATAACCACAGGTGTGAGGCTGTATTTGCAAGGGGGGGAAATTAGCCTTTGGAAGGAGGTATCCTGCTTCAGTGAGTCTGATGCATCTGCCTCGGGGGTGGGAATTCCTGACATGGAGACCCAGAACCAAAAACACCCAGACCAGACGGAAATTTGAGACAGGGAGCAAAGGTAACCTAGCCAATCCCAGCTGCCTTGGAGGGACAACTGGTTGCTCAAACAGTGCAGGCTTAAGACTGAATGCTGAATGAATAGGAAAAAATAATAATAATTCAGACATGTTTTACCTTACTTTTTAATAAAAACAAAGTTCTGCTTTATTTGAAGGGATTTTCTTTATTTGAAAAAATAAGTAAATAAAACTCAGGCAAAATATTAAAATCTGTTGGGGGAAACAAACTTTAACAATTCCACATGTTTTTTCAGATATTGCTAAAAGATGCTGAATCTGCTCAAATACAGTATAACATTTTTGTGTGTATTGTGCGTTGCTCAACACTTCAGCTAATTCAGACTATTCTGGCACTCTAAACCCCTCTTGTTTTATTTTAAACTGATATGCCATATTGTGTTGAGTGAGCAGACATCTTGGGAACAATTCACAACATCAATATATATTTATAATATTCGGTTTTGACTCATAATTATAAAAATAATAGATATTTAACACATTTGAAAACCAAGCAATTTTTGGTGCCAAACTTTAGAAAATCGTGTTTGGACATTTTAGCTCTTATTTCATTAAACATTAAGACCACACTACAAAAAGTCCACATTAAAAATACAGGATTCAATATACACCATATAGCTCTTTAAGTCTTCATTCTTACAAGTATTTGTCTTACACTCAGTTGATCTTTCTGGCGGATCTCAGTACTTAGCATCTTAACACCTAACTATTTTGTGATAACCCAGTAATGACTGGAAATGTCTTTGCCTCTCACACAGCAGCCAACTAAAACAATTTGGACTCAGCCTGTTCTGTGGTTAATTGACATCTTGAACTCACAGCCCTTCAGTGCATACACTGTCCTAATGAAAAAAAGATTTTCAAGCAGTCTCTACCACTGCATCTGAAGACTATATTGGCCACACAGTCAACAGAAATGCTTCTCTCAGCCATCTCTGGTCTCACCCCCAACAGCAAAAAGAAGAATTTTCATACAGTTTTAAAAGTCTTCAAAGCAAATTTCCAGGGTGTTTACCAAGTGCCTTAGTTTTAGAGATGGCAGTATATATGATATCAGGCTGTAACACGTTAAACACGCCTTCAGGAACAAAAATGAAACCTGTGAATATTACAGGATCAATCACATTTTCAAGATGCACTGAAATCTCAGTTGACTGTTTAATGGGACATGGAGGTCATATAAGAGTGGGGTTTTTTTATCCTGACTTTACAGTCTTCAATACCTAGACAGGCACTAAAACCAATTTTAGTGCAGGTGAGGAATTTCAAGTGATAAAGTGCTAATTATGGTTTCCAGTGGGGAACATCTGGACTTCCTATGGTGGCAGATCAGTGTGTGGAAGGACAACTGTTTGTTCATTTACAGAATTTATTCACCTTATCCTCTAGCTATGATTCTGGGAGGAGTTAGTATGACTGTATAAGCATAAAATCTTAATCTAACTGTTATTCTGGCAGCTTCACTAGTATAGCCGAACGTAGCTGTGTCTACTCAATACGTACAAAAGAACTGCAAACAGCAAAAGCCAAGGTAGAATCTTTCAGCTGTTTCCTTCCATGATATCATAAAATCTGGTTTGCACCTACTCACAGTCCCTGTGCTGGTGCCCCCCACCTGATACGGGTGTTATCCTTAGATTCACGCTGTCAAAGAAAAACAATTTTTAGAGCACTGCTATTTTGAACATTCAAATGATGACTGATGGTTTCTTTAATATTCTTAAGTGATTCTGCACATTGACAGAAAGATTATTCATTTGAATTGTAAGTAGGTGAGACTGGCAATATATCTGTGGAGGGAGTTCTGTGCTGAAAAGCACTAGAAGCAGCATCTGTCTGCATCTGAAAATCGGAGATATGGGGCAAACAAAGGCAATGAGACTTGCATCTCCTAACGATGCACAAAAGACAGCAGAATGTAGCAGGCAAAAAATGCAGAAAACCAGAAAGAATACATAGCTGAAAAGAGGAAGAAGGCTTTCAATCCTACTGCAAGCCTGTGCCCTGTTCATAAATGCCACTGCAGTCCCTTGGAAAGATTTCTGCTGACTTTCAGATGCTCTTTTCTGTGAATTTTTTTGAAAACAATTGGGATCTGTTGCTTTTGCAGTAAGAGGAATCTAAAACCAGGCTGCAGGGCCTCCATATGCACTCAAGCAAGAATTTGAATTATCTGGGTGGTGCATGTGGTTTATTCCTTGGGATACTGGGGAGCTGTAAGCTATTCTCTGGCTGCTGGACTAATGTTTATGGAGTCCTTCTGCATTTACCTATCTCCCTTTTGACTATACAGGATATCAGAGGGAATATTAATGTCTGAGTTGTGGTTTTCTCCTTTTGAATAATGGAAAAAAAGGAAACTACTTCTAACTACTGTCTAGAAAACAGGGTAAAAGTGTGATGTTCAGTCACTTGTTGAAGTGTGACTTGAACTCGGGAGAGCTTTTCACTGAGAGTGGGCATAGGCTGTCACACAGCACAGGTGACTTCAGGAGGCACCCTCTTACTCATTAAAGACAGGCAGCAGCAAATTTTGACAGCCTGTGCCAATGGACTTAGAAATACATATGTGTTTAAGTGATTTAAAATGAGAACTGTAATGCAATATTGGCATGGAAATAGCTCTAAAGACACTAAAGGACCTAATTGTCAACAATTCCCAGGATCTGGAAATTAAACCAGACTTTCTGTGATGCAAAAGTATACTGAGCAATTTGGTTTCTGCTGGCTTCATGAAGCCCTTGAACCCTAATCGCCATGTGTACAGATAGTTTTGATCCACTGAACCTGTGCTACGTAATTGTGCTATGCATTAGGAGTTCCTAAGAAAATACTTAGAGGAAAGTTATAGACAGTTTATTAGAATTTTTTTTTTCTTGAAACTACTAATTAAAATTTTATCTTTGCTATGGCTGTCTAATGGTGTGTTTAAAGACCATTCTTTATTAAATATTATTTGTCTTTTTTCCACTGGAGTCTTTAACCTTGTTCATTCCATATTTAACTTCTATGGGATTTTGCTTCCAAGAAAGTATCTTGTCTGTAGTTAGTCCAATGATAAGGCAGGAGGCAGTAAAAGTATGAGTAAAAAAACGAAAAAATAATCTTGGAAGTAAAAAAAGTATTGCTAAGTGGAGATCTGCTGGAGAGCTCTAATATGACAAGGAAAAGCACTGCTGGAAAAAATCCAGGTAAGGAGAAATAGGGACTGGTGCCAGGTACCGTAAGTGCAAAGGCTTGGGATAGATGTGCAGCCAGCGAAGTGTCAGTGCCATTGGTGTGGAAAGCAGCCACTTAAAGCTGTGATGTGGCAGGGGATCAGAGACTGCTGCTGCTGCAGCTCCGCACAGCGAAGAAGCAACATCACATAACAGTTGGGCTCTGTCACACAGGCTTGAAGACTTGCCCAGGTTGTCAATCAACCTTTTAAAAAAAGTATTCTGCTGCTGGATGACTCTGCTCTCTTCAAAATCTGCAGACATTTTTGAGAGATAACTCTGTCTTCTTCCCCCCCACTCCCCCGCCCTGAAATGGAAAGCAGGAATGAAAATGGCATTCTGTTTTTCACAAGAATTTTAATTTTCTTTTGATTGGATAATCAAAGAAGAGATGTTGTTTATGCATGTTTTACAATATGAATAGTTTTGCTTGGATTAGTGGAACCCAGATGATGAAAAGGTCCATTTGCATAGGCTTCCAAATGGCAGGACGTTTGTCCAGGTTTGTTTTTGGTAATCATTTCCGCTGACCTGTGGATTTGTGTGCTTGAGCTTTTGTTTTAAAAGCCAAGGGCAGAAGTTGACCTTGTTGTCTTGGATAGCTCACTGAAACCATGAGTTTTGTTTTCATAGTCAAACGTCTTCTCCAATGCCTCTCAGTGTCATTTGGGACTGATTTTTTTTCTTCTTTCATTAACTGCCATGGAGAGGGCCAGCAGGGGTGAGGGGATGACTATACCCAGCATTTTATTGCTTTGTTTATGAAATTGTTCAAGACTGATTCAGATTATTAAGGTTTCAAGGGCCTGAACATACAAGATCATCATTGCTTATTTTCCACTGAGGTCTATGGGAACTTACAGAACCTGACAGATTTCAGCTTTTACCTTGAGCAAGGATGATTGTTCGTCCACAAAACTTAGATGTAAATACAGGGGGATATTGGGAAACAATATGAGTTTGGTGCATCTCTGGAAGTGAGAAAACTACTCAGATGCTTTAATTACTTTTGTCTAAAAGCCTATTAAAATTGACAATGTTTAGAAAAGACTTGGAGGTTTTTGAAAGCCTGACTGAAAAGGTGGCTGACCAGAAAAATTCAACATATTTAGTTTATCCAGGGTAAGGTTGAAAAGTTCAGCAAGAATCTCTTGCAAAAAATGATATGACTCATGAACCTAAGAGAAAAAGGAAAACCAAGCTGTACTGGGTCTATTGTGTAGGCAAATGCCTTAATACATTCTTAATTGTTAATATAAATTTAAACTAACTCTCACATACAAAAAAATCTCCTTCTTTTCACTTGCAAAATTTAGCATTCACTATTTAACTAGTGTTGGTCAAAAGCTGAAACTAGATATTATTTTGACATGACAGAAGATAATGTTTCAGAGTTAGGAAAAGGAATCATGGAGAATATATACATTTATAAATGTATATTTTACACAAATAAGTATACATATATATATATTTGTATACCTAAACTTATAGGTATATATTTTGCTTTTTATTGATAATGTTGTAAACTTGTGGTGTTTAGATGACATTGTCTCTGGAAAAATTGTAGATCTATATTGTCTTCAAAGATTGTTCTTAGCATCCAACAGAAGTAGTAAAGGTACACACATAGGTAATATACTATTAATCTTAGGTCAAATAACAGGTAAAAGTTAACGAGAAAAATCTTTTAGCATAACACAGGACTGCAGATGTTGTCTACTTAAAATGACAGCTGAAAAGTTACCACTATTAAAGTAATTTATTTTATATACACTGTATTTTAAGATCAAAGATTATCTGCAGAACAGCCAGAGTTTGATCACTGTATACTGGTTTTTCATCTTAATTATTGACTACCATCTTTCTTTGCCCCATATTTACCAAGTTTCACCTCAATGACAAAGGAGCCACCTAGTGCATATGGCAAAAGCCTCTTATTTTTCAGTTCAGTATAGCTCTAAGGAGACCTTACAGAAGGAAAATACTGTTTTTTGAAGGTTTTTCCTATATTTTCAGTGCCAGATTATTGTAAGGGGGCTCCATACACTTTTCTTTGTATTTTGATATTCAAGTTCAGAGCTGGTTACATACTTGAACAACAAGAGCCAATAAAAACAGCTAAATCTGGGATACATTAAGACTGAAGGCATAAGAACTGGAAAACCTGCGGTCATTATGCATGACGATGATTTACTGTAGCTTCAGGTTTGGTTGTAAAATATTATGCTTATCATGCAGGGTATTATGTTATTCACTATAATTCTGATAATTTATCAAACAAATTGAGAAGTTATTCATTACCTGTTCTGGAGAGAAGGGCCTTCATAATGTTTTTTTCATTAGGTCTGAACCAGTTGAGTTCATATTTTAATATTGATGTAGCTTCTGTCAGATGGCACATTGCTTTATGCTTTAGAAGAATTATTTTTTTCTATTCTACTTTCTGTATAATTTCAGAAAGAATTTCTTAATTCTTTTAATATCTATCATTGGGAGATGAGTATCTATCAAAAAATTTTTCATTAAGGCGTTACTTGCTTTTACTGCAATATTACAATAAGAGAAAAAAAGCTTAAGCACTTTTGTGTAATATGACTGTATTAAAAGAATGTGGGATATAGGTTTAACAGTTTCCTTGAAATATCTCTTTTACTTGTTGGCATATACAGGTACACATTTGTGTTATGTATGTATGTGACTGATAAGCAAATAACCCAAATTTCTAAGATAATTTTTTTTTCCAAGTTATTAGCTTGATTACAATAGCTATTAACACCTTCATCTAGCTCCTGGATATGAAAAAAACCTATATTCTCAGCATCTATTGTATTTCATATATTTTTGGAAGGTATAAAGCATCAATAAATTAAATAGGATTACATATAAAAATACATTCCAATACTAAAATATACATATATTTACATAAGAACATAAATATGCTTTACCCCAGATACTGTAAAATATCTAGACCTCCTCTATTGTATGTAGCTATTTTAGGCTGTATTCAACCTGTTTTATCTTTATCAGATTTAGGAAATAATGAGAAATTTATCTCTGCCTTATTTATTGCAAAATTGAGGAAAAATAAATCTGGGAATTTACATAGGATGAACCTAAGAAAACAGCTCTAATTGTTATTTCTTTAACACTTAAAACCTGGATTTCATTAGGAACTTCCACCATAAACTCAGTGACCAACATTCTTCCATCAATCTTTTTCTGATAACCTCCTACACAAGTGATAAAAGCAACTGAACCTCCTCAAGACATAGGTTTTAGGCCCTTTCTAATTTTCGTGAGCATCCCTCCATTAGAAAACATGTTAAGCTCTTTTTCTGTTCATCCAATAAGGCTTAGTGACATGACATCTTTTCTTCTCCATATCCAACTTTTCTCAAGTTGTTTAGTTGCTTAATTCAATTTTATTTGGTCTATGGTTCTATATTTAGTTTCAACTGTGTAACTTCCTAGTAGGAAACCATATCAATTTGTTTAATAAAAGATATTATGTGTCCCTACAAACTTTGCCTTTGGTGGTCTGCCACTGGCCATGCTAGTGACCATACTCCTTTAAGAGCACCACAAAACTGTTCTCACTGTTCTTGCTGAATGCCTGCTAAAATCACTGTGCAATTATCACACCAAGCCTTTTGGTCAATTCCACACAGAGGGTCTTCCAGTCCTGTCCTTGGTGGTGTAAGAATATGGATAAGCTCTGGGATAATGTCTTAGAGCCTTGTCAAATTTTTTGCCATCAAGACAATGCTCTTGCAGTCTTGGCTATGCTGGTCTGGGTACAGTACACATTGGACAATTAGCTGCACAAAGCCCTTTTAAATAGATAATTAAACTGTGGTGAGGAGCGGAGAATTAGGACAGTGAAATGAAGAAGGACGCAATCAGGGAATGTTGCATACCATCATGTTATTTGTAAAGGGGGAATTAAATCTATAGTGTTTGCTGTAACACAGAACATGTACTCTCAGAGTCCATCATCTGAAAACAGATTAAGATTGTACAGGAAAATACAGTAGTGTCTATGCACTGCTAAGGTGGTAAGAAAATTGGACAGCTTCCTCAACAGTTGTACTGAAAAAGCTTGAACTGCACCGCTGGGCACCTGCTATCATGTTAGGATCCAGGATGAAATGGAACGGAAGGTGTCTGCTAGAGCTCAGCTATCAAGGGGCTGTGGCATCACAAAACTGGAGATTTTCAGCAATGTGAAAAGTGGGAAGCAACATGTTAATGATGACCAAAGTGTATGCTCTCACAGAAGAAAGTCTAGCTACAAGACTCCTAATCCGTGTCTTTCTTCAGGGATTTTCCTTGACAGAATCCTAACAGAGATTTGTGAAAAGGAAGGGATTGTTAATGACTTTCCAATGCTTAATACTCCCAGCAAAAGAAAAAAACCCTCACTTTTACATCAATACCCTCTTAAACATTGAACCTCTCTTTCAGTGCAGCAGAATTGAATCATTTGGGAGCACTAGAAACAGCTTCCCATAATTTGATACTCTGCGTGTTCTTAAGTCAGTGATGAATTAATTTAATATCAGACAAATCTTCAAAGGCAAAAGAATTATTTTGGTTTTAACTAGAACTTGTCTTTTTTAAAAATGAAAATTTAGATCCTTCAGCTTTCTGAGATTTACCACTGTATTTTTGGAACTGTATTTCTAAACATTTGCCAGGATGTATATGGTCACGTCACTACCCTTCCTAGATTCAACATCTGTTTATATCACAGACTGCATGTTATACTGGATGCAAATGTACATTTTAATGAGTTAATTTATTTCAGCTGTTCTATAGCCAGTTTTTCTTTATTCAAATACCCCAAAGAACTTTACAGAATATATGGCTTTAGTCCTTTTCATTAGTATAGTTCCAGCTGATTAATCCACAAGAAAAAGACATGCTACTTTTATATTGTCTCAAGGTTGTTTGAATTAAATGTCATCTATTGTGATTTACATTTAATATCAAGAATACACAATAAGGATACATATTTTTTTTTCACTTGTGAATACCATGCCAGAATATTTTTCTACAGTGAGTCCAAGATCCAGAAAGATATTTAGGCCCATAATTCCTATTTCACAGCCACAGGACTTCACCTATCAAGCACTTAAAAAATTGTGGTTCTTGTTCACTTTTAGTTACATAGGACCCTGATACATGTTTGGCATTTCAACTTTTCCTAGAAGGATCACACAATACACACTCACATGTAACATGAACACTGCTAAGTGTTAGGTCTCTTTCTAGTCTCTTATTTTCCAATATAACACCTCTCAACTGAATACTTCAATCTTGGCTTGTTTCCCCAGCTAGAGAAGTGCTGCTTTTCTGAGTAGACTTCTAGTTTGACTCCCAGTCTTGACTCTCACAGAGAAAAAAAGTTAAGAAAACATATTACAAGACATAGCTGTATTTTCTGTGCTGAGACTATTTTTCACCTCAACATATATATTTCACTACAAAAATATTAAGTTATAAGTAATAATAATCAGTACAGATTAGTGGAATTGTTCAATAAAAATGAAGACCTTTCAATAGTATTTCACTTCTTTTTTAAAAAAACTTTAGAAATAGAAGAAGATTTTTATCGTCCATTTTTTATTGTGTTCAAAATCACAAAGACATTCTGGCATGTCTATCTGGGTAATTGAATAGCTTCCTCTACAAAAATTTTGGATGTACCACCAATGTTTAAAGAAATACGCATATATATAGAAGTGCTTTTTAGAAATATTTTGAAAGATAGCATTGCAGAATTAGTACACGCACCAACCGAAACAAGTTTTTCTAAAGATAGCACTTGCTTAAAATAATTCACTCAAGCCCAACTGAATTTTTGCAGCGTGGGGTTTGTACCAACAGAATTGTTGGTTCCAAGTTTTAAAGGAAAGCATAGGCAAAGCATAGTTTTGAATGACTAAAGTCTACTGCATAATCACCATCTAATAAACTAAATATCTAATTGAAAAGCAATTTTGTATAGATTGGTGGAATATCTGTTGAAATACCATTGTTTCTATAAGATTTTTTGGTTATTCCTTTTTCTGGGTGCATATGGAATTTCATCCCTCAATCCAATTAACCCCACGTCTGTGATCCTTTCTGCTTCTTTGTTTACTGTTGTACGGTTCATATGAAGGATTAAGTTCTGAGACTGGAAGCTCACCAATGATTTCATGTCAAAGATCAAACTTTTAATGAAGTATAGAGTATCCATGATGTGTATTGCATGTGTGGATTATTGTACTGAAATAATAGAGGAATCATGGAATCATAGAATTGCCTTGGTTTGAAGAGACCTTTAAGATCATTGAGTCCAACCATCAAACCTAACACTGCCAAAACCACCACTAAATCATGTCCCTCAGCGCCACGTCTACCCATCTTTTAAATAACTTCAGGGACGGTGATTCAACCACTTCCCTGAGCAGCCTGTTCCAACGTTTGACAACTCTTTCAGTGAAGAATTTTTTCCTAATATGTAATCTAAACCTCCCCTGGTGCAACTTGAACCCATTTCCCCTTGTCCTATTGCTTCTTGCTTGGGAGAAGAGACCACCCCCACCTCTCTACAACCTCCTTTCAGGTAATTGTAGAGGGCGATAATGTCTCCCCTCAGCCTCCTTTTCTCCAGTCTAAATAATCCCAGTTCCCTCAGCTTCTCCTCATAAGACTTGTTCTCTAGACCCATGACCAGATGCATTGCCCTTCTCTGGACACGCTCCAGCCCCTCAGTGTCTTTCTTNACACAATAAGGATACATATTTTTTTTTCACTTGTGAATACCATGCCAGAATATTTTTCTACAGTGAGTCCAAGATCCAGAAAGATATTTAGGCCCATAATTCCTATTTCACAGCCACAGGACTTCACCTATCAAGCACTTAAAAAATTGTGGTTCTTGTTCACTTTTAGTTACATAGGACCCTGATACATGTTTGGCATTTCAACTTTTCCTAGAAGGATCACACAATACACACTCACATGTAACATGAACACTGCTAAGTGTTAGGTCTCTTTCTAGTCTCTTATTTTCCAATATAACACCTCTCAACTGAATACTTCAATCTTGGCTTGTTTCCCCAGCTAGAGAAGTGCTGCTTTTCTGAGTAGACTTCTAGTTTGACTCCCAGTCTTGACTCTCACAGAGAAAAAAAGTTAAGAAAACATATTACAAGACATAGCTGTATTTTCTGTGCTGAGACTATTTTTCACCTCAACATATATATTTCACTACAAAAATATTAAGTTATAAGTAATAATAATCAGTACAGATTAGTGGAATTGTTCAATAAAAATGAAGACCTTTCAATAGTATTTCACTTCTTTTTTAAAAAAACTTTAGAAATAGAAGAAGATTTTTATCGTCCATTTTTTATTGTGTTCAAAATCACAAAGACATTCTGGCATGTCTATCTGGGTAATTGAATAGCTTCCTCTACAAAAATTTTGGATGTACCACCAATGTTTAAAGAAATACGCATATATATAGAAGTGCTTTTTAGAAATATTTTGAAAGATAGCATTGCAGAATTAGTACACGCACCAACCGAAACAAGTTTTTCTAAAGATAGCACTTGCTTAAAATAATTCACTCAAGCCCAACTGAATTTTTGCAGCGTGGGGTTTGTACCAACAGAATTGTTGGTTCCAAGTTTTAAAGGAAAGCATAGGCAAAGCATAGTTTTGAATGACTAAAGTCTACTGCATAATCACCATCTAATAAACTAAATATCTAATTGAAAAGCAATTTTGTATAGATTGGTGGAATATCTGTTGAAATACCATTGTTTCTATAAGATTTTTTGGTTATTCCTTTTTCTGGGTGCATATGGAATTTCATCCCTCAATCCAATTAACCCCACGTCTGTGATCCTTTCTGCTTCTTTGTTTACTGTTGTACGGTTCATATGAAGGATTAAGTTCTGAGACTGGAAGCTCACCAATGATTTCATGTCAAAGATCAAACTTTTAATGAAGTATAGAGTATCCATGATGTGTATTGCATGTGTGGATTATTGTACTGAAATAATAGAGGAATCATGGAATCATAGAATTGCCTTGGTTTGAAGAGACCTTTAAGATCATTGAGTCCAACCATCAAACCTAACACTGCCAAAACCACCACTAAATCATGTCCCTCAGCGCCACGTCTACCCATCTTTTAAATAACTTCAGGGACGGTGATTCAACCACTTCCCTGAGCAGCCTGTTCCAACGTTTGACAACTCTTTCAGTGAAGAATTTTTTCCTAATATGTAATCTAAACCTCCCCTGGTGCAACTTGAACCCATTTCCCCTTGTCCTATTGCTTCTTGCTTGGGAGAAGAGACCACCCCCACCTCTCTACAACCTCCTTTCAGGTAATTGTAGAGGGCGATAATGTCTCCCCTCAGCCTCCTTTTCTCCAGTCTAAATAATCCCAGTTCCCTCAGCTTCTCCTCATAAGACTTGTTCTCTAGACCCATGACCAGATGCATTGCCCTTCTCTGGACACGCTCCAGCACCTCAGTGTCTTTCTTGTAGTGAGGGGCCCAAAACTGAACACAGTATTCAAGGTGGGGCCTCACCGGTGCTGAGTACAGGGGGACAATCACTTCCCTAGTCCTGCTTGCTACACTATTCCTGATACAAGCCAGGATGCTGTGGGCCTTCTTGGCCACCTGGGCACACTGCTGGCTCATATTCAGATGTTTGTCAACCAACATCCACCAATCCTTTTCTGCCAGCCGGCTTTCCAGCCACTCTTCCCCAAGCCTGTAGTGCTGCATGTTGTGACCCAAGTGCAGGACCTGGCACTTGGCCTTGTTGAACCTCACACCATTGGCCTTGGCCCCTCGATCCAGCCTGTCCAGATCCCTCTGTAGAGCCTTCCTACCCTCAAGCAGATCAACACTCCTGCCTAACTTGGTGTTGTCTGCAAACTTACTGAGGGTGCGCTAGATTCCCTCCTCCAGATCATTAATAAAGATATTAAAGAGAACCAACACCAGTACTGAGACCAGCGGAACACCATCTATGACCAGCTGCCAACTGGATTTAACTCCTTTCATCACCATGCTTTGGGCCCAGCTTTCCAGCCAGTTTTTGACTCAGGGAAGCATATGTCCATCTAAGCTGTGAGCAGCCAGTTTCTCCGGGAGAATGCTGTAGGAAACCATGTCAAAAGCTTTACTAAAGTCCAGGTAGAGAACATTCACAGCCTTTCCCTCATCCATTAATCGGGTCACTTTGTTATAGAAGGCGATGAGGTTAGTCAAGCTTTCTTTGTCCAAGTCAACCTGCCTTTCATGAACCCATGCTGACTGGGCCTGATTGCCTGGTTGTCCTGTATGTGCTGCGTAATGGCAGGCAGGATGATGTGCTCCATAACCTTCCTCAACACCAAGGTCAGACTGACAGGCCTGTGGTTCCCCAGATCCTCCTTTTGGGCCTTCTTGTGGATGGGTGTCAGATTTTCTAACCTCCAGTCAACTGGGACCTCCCTGGTTAGACAGGACTGCTGATAAGTGATGGAAAGTGGCTTGGTGAGCACTTCCGCCAGCTCCCTCAGTATCCTTGGGTGGATCCCATCCAGCCCCATAGACTTCTGTGTGTCTGAGTAGTGTAGCAGGTCGCTAACCATTTCCCCTTGGATTATGAGGGCTTCATTCTGCTCCCTGTCCCTGTCTTCTAGCTCAAAGGCATGGGTACTCAGAGAAGAACTGGTCTTACTGTTAAAGACTGAGGCAAAGGCGGCATTAAGTACCTCAGCCTTTTTCTCATCCTTGGTCACTACATTTCCACCCCTGCCTACTAAAGGATGGAGATTATCTTTAGTTGTCCTTTTATTGCTAATGGATTTATAGAAACTGTTTTGTCTTTTACAGCAATAGCCTGATTAATTTCTAGTTAGCCCTTCTAATTTTATTCCTGCATAGCCTCACAACATCTTTCTAGTCCTCATCAGTGGCCCACCCTTTCTTCCAAAGGCCATAAATTGTCCCTTTTTCCCTGAGCTGCAACCACAGCTCTCTGTTCAGCCAGGCCTGTCTTCTTCCCCAACGGCTTGTTTTTTGTCACATGGGGACTGCCTGCTCCTGCACCTTTAAGACTTCCTTCTTGAAAAATGTCTATCCTTCCTGGATGCCCTTCAGGACTGTCTCCCAAGGGACTCTGTCAACCAGGCTTCTGAAAAGACCAAAATTCACCCTCTGGAAGTCCAATGTTGCATTAGAAAATGTATCTATCCACACATAAGCAATGTTCAGAGGGCCAAGTACAAAAAAATGTTTTCTGTGACCACCTCCTCTTTCTCTGCCCGTGCACAAGAGATTTGTCTGTCCAGCTGCCAGCACTCACGTTAACTACTTTAACCTTAATTATATTCTAAACGCAAGCTCTACCTAGGAAAAGATCATTCACAACCATAATTGTATACTGAAACATACAGTTGATCCTGAAGCGTGGAAACTCTTTATGGAGGGGTAGGCTGCTGGATCCAACTCACATAGCTCTGTCTTGTAGCTGTTCTCAAACACCAGGCACGTGGGGGAGGAGATCTTGCAGGGCAAATGTCTTTGGTGAGTTGTGGCTTGTTACGCTTCTGATCATTCATTCTGTAATGCTGTGTGATATTCCATACTTGCTGGAACTGTATTGTTTCCATGGCCTTCACAACCCTCCGAGTTAATAAGCTCTGTACTTCTCTGAGAACAGCCCAAAGAAACAAAACCCACAAAAAAAAAAAAAAAAAAAAA
>VZSF01009823.1:7658-175708 GCA_013398295.1 Chionis minor | reverse complement strand
AAAAAAAAAAAAAAAAAAAAAAAAAATTGTTTCCTGATTTCTAAAGTTGGGAGGTGGAAAGCATAAGGAGCTCAAGCAACATGGAAAAGTAGGTGTATTCTAAATCTATCATACCTAGAAAATAATATGAACAACGTGTACACTTTTCATGAATTTAGCAAAATAAACTACATTTTTTGGAATTCTTGCTACTGGCAAAGAAATCCTTCCACACAGACATGGGAAGAATCACAGAATGTTTGAGGTTGAAGGGGATCTCTGGAGATCACGTTGTTCACATGTCCTGCTCAAGCAGGGCCACCTAAAGTTCTGAACCATGGCTAGGACACAGACATGGAGCATGTCTGTATTCAATCAAAGTGCATTGTAATCATGTTCCTTAAACATGATTTTGTTGAGTGAGGTAAAATGTGAGTAGAACTATTACCTCACATTTTATGCATCCTGGAGAAAAGATACACACAGAGTAAATATCCTGCTAATTTTAATGGATTTCCTTGGTTTATAAAAAACTTGGAACATAACTCTTAACTGCTCTGAAATAAGAGCGAATAGAAGAAATACTAAAATCCCATTACTTACTGCTGAAATCATAATGAGAAACAAAATAGCCATGGTACTAAAGAAGTAGTTGAACAAAGTAAAATTACGTCATTTTTTAGATAGGGTTAAAAATTAGCGAAATAAAGTTTTATCTTTTTGCAATACCTAATAAGCAACCTGGTACATTTCACAAATTGCTGTAAAAAAGGTATAAGGATAAATACACAAGGAAAGAAAAGAACTTCGAAGCAGAATAAGCATTGGGGATGTTTTTTGTGCAAGTTAGCTCAATTTAAAGCATCTAAAATATCTGTGAAAATTTAAATTTTGCAGCATGATGGTTTGGTCTGCTTTTCCCTATTGATTGTGCTGATTTTTGAGAATAGGAACAACAAGAAGAAAGTCTTTACTGTATATTAGATGATGTGATAAAAGGTTCCGCCTCCACTCACAACGGCGGGTAGGGGAACACCAGTAACCCTCTCAGAGACGTGACCTCCCAACGCAACCCCTCCCAGGGGCACCCTAGGCCCAAGGTCTGTGTGTATGTATTACCTATGTGTTTGGGTCTTTTTTTTAGGGGGGTCTATCGTGAACATGTGCTCAGCCTGACTGCTGGCTGGACCTGGGGACTGCCAGGGTGTAGGGTGCGTTCATGGCTCCCTGTGGGGCTGGGAGCAGGTATCTCCTGGGATGGGCAGGGCAGGGGGCACTGAGGGCAGCCCCAGCCCTGGGCATCGGGTACCAACCAGAGGACAGGCCAAGGTCAGACTGAGACATGGGGCCACAGGTGGGCTGGGCTTGATGGGGCCCAATGCTGGGCAGGGCATGGCTGGGGGTGTGTGGTGGGTTGGCCCTGGCTGGACACCAGAAGCCCACCAAATTCACTCTGTCACTCCCCTCCTCAGCTGGACAGGGGAGAGAAAATATAATGAAAGGCTCCTGGGTCGAGATAAGGACAGTGAGATCATTCAGCAATTACCATCATAGGCAAAACAGACTCGACTTGGGGAAAATGAACTTATTACCAATCAAATTAGAGGTGGATAATAAGAAATAAAAACTAAATCTGAAAACACCTTTCCCCCACCCCTCCCTTCTTTAATATCATTCTCTATCAAGGTTCAAAAAGGAATTAAGGTATGTTATAGATGCATGTCTTGTTGGTTTTGCAACTCTTATTGTGAACATGCAAATTACACGGTCTGGCTGCACATTGGAATTTGGGAATCTGACTGATGACCAGAAGCCATGAATCTTCGGGTCTGCTTCAGGTGTGGGACCCTGTTTCCAAATTCTGAGCTAAGATGGTACTATCTGTGCAAGGACTAAATCTGGTGTTTACTACTTAGACCAGAGTCTTGCAAGAAGTGACCACTTGAAACCAATTCCGTTAATGCTGAACCTACTTTTTAATTAGCTGCAAGCCCAGACCTTGCCTGAATGTCAATGTAGTTTCCTCAGTAAATGTAGTAGGGTAGAAGATCAGAAAAATGTCTGTGGGTCCCAGGTTTACTCTTCTGAAACATCTCTAGATAGCAGAGTACAAATAATCAAGTGTCAATAGTTTAGGGTCTAAAGGCCCGTAGGAGTTTAAAGCTCTTTTTGTATTTTGCATAGTGTCAACATTTTTGTCTGAACAGCCCACTCACTTCATAAAATCAAAAATTCTTGTCTGAAAAGATACATACGTCATCTCGGTCTCAGAGAAGTGGATTCAGGCCCTTGGGTGTAATGACTCCACTTCAACTCAAAATGTTTACTGGATGAAAGCAGGGAAATGCTAGGGAGGATTCAGGAAATTTCTAGATGTCCTCCTGAGAATACAGGAGTTTTCCTCCTGGTATACATGTAAGGGAAAAAGAATTAACTCTGATACAATACAGCTTAAACAAATGAGCTTCACAGGAGAGTCAAATGAAAGCTGGTTTCCCTATACACACACCCCAGATCTGGGTCTTCAAATATTTTGCAGTTTCACTATCTAGTAGAACACTACTTTTTCATTACGCGTTCCTGAGTTCTACTCTGTTTGCAGTAAAACAACACTCATAGAAAGACCAAAAAGGCTTTTTCTTATTGTCCCTTCCATGGAAAACCCGTAGAAGGATAAACAGACATTCAAACATGCTTGAAACAATAATTTGGAAAGTATTTTATCTGTTCCTTTCTGAACATTAATTTATCATCTTTCTAATGAATCAAAAGTCTCTGAAGCAGTGGCTCTCACTACAAAGAAATTTTAAAATGTGTTCTTGTGATTTACTATTCAGAATGCAGTAAGGACAATTCCTGTTAATGAGCAGAAATGAGAAATGTTTTATGTCATTGTGGCACCGCAGTTGTGTAATACTCAATAAATACTTGGGAACACCATAAACATTAACTTCTTGTTATCGTTCATCCAAATCTAGGATTAGTGTGATCCAAAACAGATGAATGAGGAAAACAGCTACTGTTTTAAATAGTTCACTTGTACATTTTCCAGGCAGAAGACAAACTAGCTGTAAATCATAGTTGGTCAGTTTAACGTGGCTTTCAAAGTCCCATCAGAGTAAAACCAAACTCTGGAATCATTAGAATGTAATATTTTCCATGGGTGTGGTGTTAACCCAGCCACAGGGACGGAGAAGCACACACTATATGCTGCTTTAAGCACCATTGCAGATGATTCTCAAGTTTTTAGAGTGCAAAATATCTGAGTAGTTAAAAAGGTGATGATTGCTTCATATTGAAAAAGACTTTATAAAATAGCTTACCCCACATCATTAAGCACTGTATTATACCGTGTACTACATGGCTGTTCTGCAAAGAAGGTTGTTGTATTTTTGCAGTCAATACCAGAAAACTAATGAAAATCATTCTATTCTCACTGCTGTTAAAATTATCATATTTATTCCACATTATTGAGATGAAGATCTTTTCTACACAAAAGCCATTTACCTTTATTTCTCATTCTTACGCCAATTCATTGCCTAGAAATTTCATAAACCTATGATTACACTGCATTGTCTATTTTGTTACAGGAGAGATCTCTCCTAAATTCAGTTAATATTCAGTGATGGTAACTGACAGATTTCTCATTGCCTGTCCAAACAAACAGACCCAAGAATCCACTCTCGTTGCTATAATGTCAGACTCAGAAATCTTCTCACTTGCAAACATATAAGGTTGTGTTTCCACACAGACCGACAACGTTTGTATTTGGTAACTGATTTTCAGTGACCATTGTGGTCCTTTCTTGGCCATTGAATCATCTTACCTAAGTTTTTTTGTGACATAATATTTCATCCAATCCTATGCTCTTTACTACAGAATCATTGTCATCATTCAGGCGATTTTGTCTACTAATTATGTAATTTCTTAACTTTGTTTTAGAAACTGAAATAAATTCACTGAGCAGCTTTTCCAGAACTCAGATATGTCTCTTTCTGAATCTTTTCCCATTTCACATGCTTGAAGACACGCTATCAAGAAAATCCCTGAGCTGCCATTTACTGAAGCTGTAGATCAATCTACACTAACTTTTAAATTGTCCAGGCCTCCAACCTTGGTACTCCTAAGCTGTAAGAAATATGTTTTCACTGCGATTGTAAGACTATTTTGAAAATAAAAACACGGGAAACTTCAAGTTTAAGTATCTGGCCTTCTGCTGGATAGTATTAATAGCAAATTCTGTCAGATTCTCTTTTCTGTTTCATCAGGACAACACTGAGATTCTCTCTGGAAGTCAATGTACTTATTCAACCAGCTCTCAGTCTCTTTGAATGTAAGGTAATTCCTGTGCCACCTGCTAGGAGTTAACTTTATCCTCAACAGTGCAACAAGCATTTAAACCAGCTGCACTGAAGTGTATACTGTTGATCTGGATTGGCTTAGATTTAATTAAACATACTAAGTACAGAGTAAAGTTGCTGTGATTTTCTCACTCCTTGCAGAACATTTTTGTTCTTGAAGGCTAAGTAAATATTTTGAAGAGAAGATTCTCTTAACTTCTAAGAGCAGCATATTTACTTGCTTCACATCAGAATTCAGTTATGCCATAATTTTTTTCAACAAATGGGATGTTGAATCTCAGTTTTCCCTTGATTTTTGGTTTTATTATGCTGGCATATATTCAAAATACCCACTTTGATACAATATTGAGAGGGTGTTCACAAACAGAATGATATTTCCATGAGTACCGCTTTGTCTTACTCAGGATCTTCTGCTTTCTTGGAAGTCAAAATTTAGATTAAATTGCCTTAGGTCATCTTCTGGAAAAGATTAAACAATGGTACCTGCTGCCATTTGGACTTTTCTGTGACACCCCAGAACTCAAACCAAAACTTCTTCCCACAGGTAGCATTCAGAGTTTATGTGCACTTTTCTGCCATTTTCTAGTAGCAAAACTAGATAAAGAGTCTGAGGCTGCTAGTCCCCGTGAATGAATCCCCTTGTTCTAACTGTAGATGCTCTAAAGAAGTACTTGGTTAAATAAAATTCTGCTATGCCCTGAAAAGGGATACTGTTAGACATGCATATTTAAAGTGGTTTGGGGGTCTCATTAAATGCTTGACTTTGAAGGTGACTTTTACTAATGAATTCTGTAATCAGTTATGGCTCTTAAAGTATTTCTTTTAATGATTTCCAAATGTATTTTTTTTTGTATATCGGTGATTGCTTCTTTGTTTTTGAAAATGAATATTTGATGTACGTTCTTATGGTTCTGAGCCCAAAAGACTAATTTACTATTGTTAATATTCAGCTTCATGGATTCTCTTTAATACCTCTTCTAATTTTTTTACATCTTTCTGAGATTAGGAAACAAAGCTTATGTAGAACGCCAAAGAAATGATAATATCAATTTATGTAAAGGTAGTGTATTTTCAGCATTACCGTCCATCACATCCTTAATGTATACCAGTATTTTGATTGGCTTTGGAGGGGTTGAAACCAGGTCTTCAGTGCTTCTCTAGGAGTATCAAAATTCTGTCTTCCATAATTGGTTCAACTTCTTTTTTTTCAGTATTTCATAAAGCTTACTGATCTATGTATAGGAAATAGCACATAAATCCCAAATCACTGGGGAAGGCAGAGAAAAATAATGGAAGAGCTGCCTGGTTATGTTATTAGTTCATTTTGTTGCTTTAAAAAAAAAAAAAAAGGTAAAGAAGAAAATCTGCAAATTAATTAATAAGAAAGTGGACTCCTAATCCAAATGCTCTTGAGGCTGCTGCTTCTGTATCTGCTTTTTTCCAAAGTAAATTTTTGACCTGACTGCATGGTACATGTCTGTGGCACATGGCAAAGTTACTACTTTCCTTCCCTCCACCCCACCCGCCCCCCTTTGCTGAGCTGTGCTGTCCATTTCCTTCTATCCAGAAGGAGCTTAGCCATTGTCATTGACATTAGCCAAAAAGGAGAAAAAATAATTTCTTGGTCTCAACTGCATTGTAGTAACTCTCATAATTGTTCTAAGATGTGGTTTTTCCTCATAAACCTGCAGATCATAAAGAAAGCTGGGAGATCACATAGCCAAAAAAAATAATCCAATGTAAATACATGTACTCTATCAACCAAATTTGCTTTTATACTCATACTAGGAATAGTAATGTAAAAAACATTGCTGGAAAGCACAATTCTCTTGGAGGTTCTCTATTAAGTCTTATTGCTACCACTGGAGGCTTTGTTTCAGGATGCGTTTATGTCAGGAAACTGGTATAATCAGCAGATTTTCCCAGACACTCTCAGAGGTAATATTCTTTGCTTTTTTTCCCTCCACAGCTAGCCAGAAAAAGGTGGCTATCTGCACTGTCATCGTTCATAAATTAGGAACATATATTTTGTTCACAGAGTTTTGTTCTACTACTTTGGAGAAGATTGTAGGCCCAGCAAACTCAAGAGGATTTTGCCACTAACTTTTACGGACCCAATATTCCACCCTCTGCATCAGATTTTTGCCTGTCAGGAAGGCCCCTGCAAATTCCTCTGGTATTGTAAAGAAGCTAAAAGGTGACGACTGAGATGCTTTCACATGGCCAAAGTGCTGTCGAGGGGCTCTAACTTATATGACAATGAAATCCTTAATAATCAGTGGAAAAAGTTAATAAAAATTCTAGTCCAGATCCCCAGCTGTGATAATTCCATGCAGGTGTGTATATCTAATCTCATGAAGACCCACTCACACCAGCTGAGGATCCAGTCAATATATATTTTTATAGTATTATTTTCTTTAAATTTACTTACTTTTTAAAGTAGATGACTGAGTGGTAAGATACAAATGTTATTATTTATTTTAATTTTTAAAAGTTCAGCATAAAATTCTTTAAATATATTAGTATAAGTTAAGGAGTAGATTCACAGATAAGACTACTCTTGTCATTGTCAGCTTTGTAAAACCCATACCAAAATGGCGATTAGTTTTATTGGGTAAAAAATCCAAGGGTGTTTTCCTAGCAATATATAAATTTCTGCTTTAAAATAGTTTATATTCTATACATGGTTTTATTGTTTGTGGTTTTCGTTGTTTTTTTTATTCTCAGCAGTAGAACAGCATAATAATGCACTGAATTCTCTATGATATGGTTGAATGTCACCCCATTCTCACATGCAATTATACTTATTCATTAAGTGGACCAAGAAGTTGTCCGCTACCTTTTGGTAAGCACACTCAAGAAGTTAAATATATGAACCATATGTATAGATGATTAAGCTCGTATAATTTTCATGATATAAATAATTAGTAATTACAACATAAAATGTATCAGTTGTTAGTTTATGTATAATATCAAAAAAACCCATGCACCAGTCCTTGGGCAAGTATGTATTTGGTTTGCTGTTTTTGACAAAGTTGACTTTATAAAAAGAAGAAGATGTTGTATGTCTGCTGCTTAATGAGAACTTTCTGCAGGATAAAAAGTCTAAGGTTTAGAATACAGTGCATAACTAAACTATAAAGAGTACATTGTATTAATCTGTTTTTTTTTAAACTTTATTTTTTTATATTGCAGTTTTATCATTACATTTATATGCAAATGTTGAGGAGTTTTTTGCCATGGAAGAAAGTTAACATCTCTCTTACATGAGAAGAGAATAATCAACGGGATTCCACATTTATAAATAAACCAAACCCACAAATTAAGAAAAATAAATCCTATAACATTGAAAGCAGTTGTTAAATTAATGTGAATGGGTGTTAAAGGAAGCCTAAGGCACAGTCAGTTCCAGAGTAGTTTCTTATGCCCTCAGGAATGCAAAATCCATGCAAGTGCAAAAAAGAAGATTAATTTTAACACATGAATTTTGAAGGAAAAATAAATAAATGTAGCTCATTTAAACAAAATTATAACCAGGTTTCTGATGGATTTAGTATAATATTTATTTTCTAGAAGTGGAACTTTGAACGTGAAGGAGTAGTAAACTTCAGGAAAAATATGTGATATAGTTCATACTCTGAATTGGGATAAATGATGCTCTTTGTGAGAAAGAAGAGTTAGAATTATTTATAGTCTTCAAGTTATTTATATGTAGGTTTTCAATATTTGAAAGGTGGGCCATTACAAATAACCTTTTATTATGTCTGTTTTGTCTTACATGAACATAAACTTTAACTACTGTAGCAACCTCCTGTTGCAGTTTGCACACGTAGCTCATTATTTAAGTACCTGCACCCTTCTGGAAAGACATTTACTGGCAACATTTGCATTACCCATTAGTATAGGCATTAAGTGTGGATTTGTAGATGGAAATAGCTGGTGCCCAGGACCAATGGCCACACTATTCATGTTTCAGGAGGTTTTACGTCAGACTAGTTCCAGTTCAGTCTAGTGGACAACATATCCATTAATATGTTAATATAATATACTGTAATTTGTTCTAACATCCTCTGAGAGACTGAAATACATGCAGTAGAATACTGTTTATTTGTCCATAGAGTAGTTATTAAATAAATGCCCAAGTGTTGTGTTCGTTCTCCCATACTAATGCAGGTCTAATATTGTACAAGCTGCAAAATTGGTGTGAAAGTGTTAATTTTTAGCATCTGATACTTTGGGGCCTGCCCACAAACCTGGGAAGCTTTGAAATAAACTGCTTCTTTGTAAAAGAGCTGTTTGACTGAAAGACTGAAAACTGTTTGCTGAAAGAAACATTTCCATAAAACTCAACAAGTATTTTTGTCCTCACACTGTCTTTCAAGAAATGCTCTCCACACAGCACTTGAAGACTCCTCTGACTGTTTTTATGCTAGAAAGCACTACCTGGGTTTGTTTTTTTTTTTTTCTCAGGAGCACAGTATGACTTGTACATGCATGGCTTGTACATGTATGACTAAACTCTCTCCTTTCCTGATACCAAATGGCCTTGACCATATTGCTGGCTCATTCTGTCCTTCAGATTGTGCTCAGGTATCATCTGACAGACATTAAAAATGTGCCGGGGAAATTGCTAGAAATGATACAGTATGGATGTTTCCATGTCAGTGCTTGAACCTGTGCCATAGCTTTTTCTAAGTCACTGAAAGGCGTAGCCTCTGTGTCCTAGCCCCTCAGATATACCTGAAGATGGTGCTTTGCTTAGAATCACTAAGTGTCCTGGTTGAACCCCAGCCAGCAACTAAGCACCATGCAGCTGCTTGCTCGCTCCTTCCTGGTGGGATGGCGGAGAGAATTGTAAAAGTGAGAAAACTGGCATGTTGAGATAAAGACAGTTTAATAGGTAAAGCAAAAGCCGTGCATGCAAGCAAAGTGAAGTAAGGAATTCATTCACTCCTTCCCATCAGCAGACAGGTGTTCAGCCATCTCCGGGAAAGCAGGGTTCCATCATGCATAACAGTTACTTGGGAAGACAAACACCATCACTCTGAATGTCCCCCATTCCTTCTTCCCTCAACTTTTTATACATATAAAGCATCATGTCATATGGTAAGGAATATCCCTTTGGTCAGCTGGCGTCAGATGTCCTGGCTGTATTTCCTCCCAACTTCTTGTGCACCTTAAGCCTGCTTCCTGGTGGGGTGATGTGAGGAGCAGAAAAGGCCTTTACTCTGTGTAAGGACTGCTCAGCAATAGTGAAAACATCTCTGTATTATCAACACTGTTTTCAGCACAAATCCAAAACGTAGCCTCATACTAGCTACTGTGAAGAAAATTAATTGTATCCCAGCACACTAAGGAGGAAAGAATGATCTATTTACTTGTTTCTTTATTTATTTATCATAAAGGAAATAATCCTTCAGAATATTTTCTCTTAGCACTAATTTGTCTTTTCTCTCAAAAAGGTCACTCTCGAGTACAGCTGTTTGTAAATGTAGAAGAGGAATGCTTTTCTTATCATAGTACTTTCTATGGATTGCATGTGTGCTAAGCCTGACCCTTTGGAAAGCCCCATTCTCCACTTTCTCATAATGAGTTTTCTCTTCTTGCCCTCCTTGAGGGTAAGCTAGTCAATTCACAACCTGATTCCTATGCCAGAGTGAGCCAGTACGTCTTCAGCTCCCAGCATCTGTGCTCAGAGTACAGAAGGCGGCATAGCAACTCTTAGGGGTCACAGCTCAGTATGAATCACTTGTTTGGGATTTATTTTATTGTATTCACAAAGTTTCTTTAAAATGTCTTGAGTAGGTTTTCCTTTCTGTTAGTCCAAAGAAGCATAGATTTCTCAGAGACAATACTTAATACATACTTACTCTGTGATTTTTTTTCCACTCACTGCTTATAGTTTTGCTGTACTGCACACTTTCTCTTTACCAAACCTATTTATATGAGACAACAACATGGTTTTGGAAATACTGATTGCTGACTCCTATACGGCTACCTAAAGAAGAAAAATGAATGATGAACTTTTAATGATGATATTTTTACACAAAACCACAACTCTCTAGAAATACGGTCTTGTGTTTTTTATTACGTTATTTCCCACTGAGAACAATTCACACCTCAATTTCCAGCCACATTCCATCAGATTTTCCCCAAAATGAACAGTTATTTCCACTGGTGAGATGTTACCATGTTCATTCTCTTAAGTGGTAATTTCAAATTACCCCTTTGTACATAACTCACCAATTACCATATAATTCTAGTTATTAAGGGTTCATTCAAGTGGTTTGTTCATTCTTTCATTGAAGACTTTTTGTTAGTACTATGACACCTCACAGATATATTTACATAAAGGAAGGTTAGGCTAAAGATTACTCCTTAAGCTTCCTCAGAAAAGAAAAAATCATGGAGAATCATAGCTCTCTTTATAATCACAGGCAACATCTATGATTAACCATATCTGAGTTCTCATCTGAGGTCACCCCACGTGGCTCCCTATGTAAGGTCTTAGTATGCCTGTGACGCGTTGCATCCATTCTCATTCTTCCACACCACTCCTCTAACATCATTACCTCACTTTACTCCTATGCACCCCGTACACCTGTGATTTCCTGGTATGCTCTCTGCAAGGACCTCTACCCACACCCACCTTTCAACATTCATGCTGAATTTGCTGCAAAAGTATACTGTTGATGGAAAATAAAATAAAAGCCATCACCAGGAGCAGAAGTCATAGGTGCATTTGCAGTGTCTGTGATAGGTCCTTAATCACCAGAAACTGCAAGACTGCACAGGTCTCCAGCCAGTGAGAATTATTACTGAAGGGTGGACTGCTGTTATCCTTGGCTGTGGACTTGGATTCCTGTACCACTGATCCTTATCCCTCACACCCCTCACCTGGACTTGGTAGGAGGCTCAGCATACACTGTATACGGGTGACTCTGTCGTATCTCCTTTTCCAAAATTATCCTAGTTCTAATCCTAACTCTACCCTCTCCCCAACGAGGAATGACCACCACTGACACCGGCTATCTACTTAACAACATCAATACAGTGTGAAACTGGTGCAGCTGCACAGCAGTTAAAGCCCATTGCCACCTGCCTTGCAGGTCAGCCGGTCAAAGAAATATTTTCAGTCAATTTATTATTTGATTCCTAGAGAAGGTGGAAATTAATTCCCTCCAGCAAGGATGAATAACTGTTCAAACTTATTAAGACACTTCAAAGCACGGAATGGCAGAATGTGCCATATAGTTCAATAGCTATAGAATACATTGAAGTAATGTTTCATCTCCTGAAAATACACGGAGCTACATTTAAGTGAGATTTGAGTAGATCTTTCTTGCCACTATACCACAGTCCAGGTTCCTCTGTAGTTGCATTGTTTATTGCAAAGTCAGGTCAACTTTTCCTCAGCTCCTTACTTTTAAACTTAGTGTGCCAAGTGGCCTTCAGTCGTCTTATTATATGAGTAACAGTGCCTCCCTTCCTTAAAATGTATTTGTAGTTTAAAGTGTAATTCAAAATATTTTCAGGACTCTCTGTCTAGAGCACCTTCAGACAAAACTCTTTCAAGTCCTAATCTAACTCAGAACCTTAACTTAAATGTGTTCAGCTGACTTTTCTCTCCAATGTAAGACAATATAAGGCATTTCCAAAAAGTAAGCCTTGCCCTAAACTTGGGCTGCTGTTGACTATGATCAGGAATTTATGTTTTCTTACTGGAAGGATGGGTCCTATGGCAATGATTAGAGTTAGGATTAGGTTTGGATTACATTTTGGTAATACAAAATCTTGGAGAAGCCAGTCAATTCTTTTCTGCCCGCAAAAGTTTGGAATAGAGCTGGAATCTGTTGTCAACACATTCTTCTTTTTTATTTATTTATTTTGTTTTGTGTATAGTCCTTGTTGTAATTACTCTTATGTTGGGGACTAAAACTAGAGTCTAGGTTTGTCCTTGAGACTGAGCAGCCTTCAGAGAGAAGACCAAAGAGAAGTCTGGAGTCAATTGTGGTCAACAGCTTAAGTTCCCTTCACTGGATGGGTAGTTCACTTGGCTAGAATTGTTTTTAAGGCTAAGGTTATTTGGGGGAATGTAATGACTGAAGAACCCATTTCAACATCTGGTGCCTTGCCCTCAGAATAATGAAAAAAAGTTGTTTTAGGCCAATACTTTGTGCTCTTTTTTTCTTATAATTTTTTCCATGACCTTGATTAAGTTCATCTCTTATGTTTAGGCTGGTGTTTGGGAATCTACGCAGTGAAGAAGGCAGTTAAATTCTGGATGCTACATGTCCCAGGATTAAGAAGAAAGATGTTAAAGACAGCTGATGCTTTGTGTCTTGTTTGTTGGAGAGTTGCAATCCCTAACCATTACTGGGTTTAGAATTAGGGCTGCACTCAGGGTTTGAGTTGGAAAGTGAAAAGCTCCTTGTAATGTTTGAATCTGTGTGCTCTTCAGTATTATGAAAGGGCATTGTATTACCTGTGTATTGTGTCTTTTTTAAATTTTTTTTTTCAGTCTTATTACTATTTTTTCTTGTTGGGTTTCATTCCTGGGCAACAGTTTTAAGTTAGGTTCAGGAAAGGGTAGCTTGGGTGAATATTCAATTTATGGCTTGGATTTGGCTCAGGTTGAGATTTGGAATGGTTTGAGAATTTGAATGTTGCATATCTCATTTTGTTTCTGGAGGATTTGAGAACTTGGGTTCAGAAAGTGGCTTGTTTAATTGGTGCCTCTGTGTTCTGGTCTACAGTGAATACTGACAGCCAGGGTAAGAGTAGGTTTAGACTAGATAACCTAAAGTTTGAAGGTACTGCTCAGACTGTGTGGTCTTAATAGCTGCAAGTACTAGCCATGGACTATAGTTGAATTATGGTTAGGGTAGACAGTATAAAGTATGAAGAGCCTTCTTGCTTATGAGATAATGTAGGACCTTCAGAGGTTGGTGTCTATCATTACCAAAACATGATTTCCTTTGCTGTAGTTACACATGGTTTAGTTTAGAGTTAGGTGTAAAAGCTGGATAGAGCCCAGTTGAATTCCCTCTCTCAGGACACACGAAGTTAAGGAGAAGAGTGATACCATGCAAATCCATGTGTTATTTCCTCTCTCACCTGTAGACATTAGTTCCTTAAGTTATTAAAAGGTACTTTTTTGTACTTTAATAATTATATAAAACTTATATTTATATTTATATTTATATGTTTATATTTATATAATGTACATAAATATGTGTTTTGTCAAACAGTTTCCATTTTACTCTGCACATTTATTAATTCCCTTCTGGGATTGTTTTGGGAGGTTAGCTGACCATAACACTCTGAACAGAGTTCAGCTCAAGGGATGTGCATCTCTACAATTTGCTATTTATCTGTTCAATATGTTAGAGATAATATGGGTAGGTTTGTGCCAGATTTTTCTCCTTCTGTTCTAAACACCCGCCAGATTTCCTCATGAATGCTTCAGTTCTTGAAACACAAATTCTCATTGTTGTTCTGGGGGAAAAAAAAAAAAAAAGTTCTCATCTGCACTACAGGGTTCACATTATTCCTTCTTTCCTTCCTGTGCACTTTTTAATCTCCTTAGTTCCTGTGCACACATGGATAGATACCCAGGGACATGTCTAGCACTCCATAGTTCATTTAAAAACTTCCTTCCAAGAAACATGTCTGTCTGTTGCATGTCTTCCTATTCTGTACTATCCTTATCAACTGCCTGGTGTATCCCTTGCTCTCCCAGGCTGTGCCCCAGTATCCAGGGCCCTGTCCCTGGAAGTGTTCAAGGCCAGGTTGGATGAGGTTTTGAGCAATCTGATCTAGTAGGAGGTGTCCTTGACCATGGTAGTGGGGTTGGAATTAAATGATCTTTAAGGTCCCTTCCAACCTGAAGCATTCCATGGTTCTATGTTTATGAGCAAATGTCTTGCTTTCTGGCTCCCAGTGCAAGGCACGACATCTGTCCCAGCCATAAAGCTAGCTCTTCCCTTTCCTGTTGCGCTGCAGTGTAAGGCAGCCTCGTCAATACTCTATTTGGGAACAGTCTCTGACCCCACATTAACCTCTAAGCTATACTCACATTATTTGAGATAATGGTGGATGGTACAGGCAAACCCCATACATGCAAAGAATTACATAATATGGACAATTTCATACTAGCATTCAACCCATGCCTTATCCTTGATTAGCTTATTAGAATAGACACAGCCCAGGTGTCCTTCTTCCACATGAAAAAAGCTGCTTTGCTCTTCCCATTATTCAGTGGAAATCTGTCAGTAGAAACAAACACTGCGTACATTTATATTTGCATATAAACTTACAAATAAACATATATTTATTTATGTTTAAAATGTTATGATTCTTATTTCATAATGCCTTTTTCCGGGATGACTGCAAATATGTAGTTTGCACTAAAATAACATTTCTTTTTTGAAATTCTTTTGAATTTGTTGCAGAACAGAGATTTGAAATTCAACCACTACTATAGCAATGTTTTGTACTCCTTTTAGCTATCCTTTACTTTTATCTTAGCTACATCCTTTCCAGTGTTAATGAAACCAAAGAGAATTAGGATTTATTGCTGTTTCATATTTGAAAGAGCTGTCTTTCCATTGTCTTGAATTCTTAATGGTTACACATGCACAAAAAGACTGAAGATGGCTGTGAAATCGGGGACAAGATTTATAACACTTCAAAAGTCATTTGCCAAAGAGAACACTCAAAATTCCCAGCTCTACTGAAGGAGAATTGTACTAGAGTAGGAACTGAGCAAGTCTGTAGGAAATGCCTTTTAAGAAAAAATAAATGGATTTCACACTCACTTTGGAATAATTGTGCAAATTGAATGTAACCAAATGTCTGAGTAATGATAAATCCACTACTAGCAGTCTGTGAGATGAATCTCTGCTCTTGGACACTTAGTTTTCTGCAGCTGAATGGGAGTACACATCTGCAGTCTCTCCAAGGGGTCCTCACCTGATGTCTGTAATGAAGGTGGCTCGTAAAGGCAGCTACTCAGGATTCAGAATTTTCATCCACTAGAAACTCCAAGATTACCCAGCAATTCTGATTTAAAAAAAAAAAAAAAAAAGCTCACATGACAGTAAACTCAAATATGAGAAATTCCAGGAGGGTGGCAGAATAATATTTTTACCAAAATGTTTTTTCTTTTCCCTAAATGAGATGTTTTTTTTCCTTACAATATGTTTTCAATAAGCTAGCATTTTCCTATGGCAAAATATTTAATCAGCTCCACTGATGAAAAGCAGTTACTGATAAATGTAAGTCTCATACCATTTTTGGATTGATAGTAACATGTTAAATCGCAGCCAGAATAAAATTAATAAACCATAATCCCAAAATCATGGTGCTATAACCTGCAGGTGAGGGTGAGTGCTAAACAAACAAGTGTATAGCTTCAAAGGGATATCAAGGATATTCTTTTCAAGACACACTTTGATAGGTGAGGTGTGCATTCTACCAATTAATTTTAATAAGGTTTTAAACCCAAAATGAAAAGCTTGGTAAACACAGAGAATAACAATTAATCCTAATATTACTACTCTAAAGGAAGCCAATAACAGGTGAGTATCAATTAACCAAACTTAAACTTTGATTTCGAAAATCTGGAAAGGCACACACAAACATGCACACCAGAAATACAGTCACTCCTAAAACAGTTAGCAGATACAATTGCACAGAAAAGACCATTTAATTAACTACTAATCCAAAAGACACTTGTAGAGTACAAAGCTTTTGTGTCTTTTCTGTCAGTTAGAAGGGAAAAGCAGCAATCGTTCTTAGACAGATTATTCTTTGTCTTATTACTGGAGCTGGATATTTCGGTTGAAAGTGTTTGATATCCAGCTAATAAAATAAATTTAAGTAGTCTTCACAGAAATTACTTATGTTGCAGGTTTTAAGTCAGGCGAATATTTCAACTGAATAAGGCAAACTGAGCTATGTGCCTAGCTGTATGGTCTTGTGACAATGTCTGTTGCAAATGTTTATAAGTAAAACAAGGAGCAATAGTTGCACACAAATGCAAAGCAATACAGTTTAGTTCTTTACAAAAACCCAGTTTTTACAGGAGCCATTTAAATTCTGTGTAAGTAGCTAAACTGAAACAAGACTGGATTTCAACATCTGTAAGACAATCTGATTTCATCCAGATGGATTTTTTTTAAAAAATATTAGACAATATAAAATAAATATGGCCAATCCCACAGCAGGAAAGTATCCTCAGATGATAGATCAGAAAATAAAATACAATAAAGAAACTTTAGCTATGTGTCAAACTAGCAAAGTTCATCTGCTACTTCTTGAACTAGAATTCACTTCCGAAGCTAAGATTTAAAAGCCAAGATTTTCTATTTTATTTTTTGTAGACCCAGGCACTCACATATACTTATGTCTACTTAATACTTCAGGAAATTCTCAGCCAACAGAATGTATTTAACAAATTATTTAACTGAAATTAAGCATTAGAAATGCCCAAAGTTCATAAAAACTTATCCCATTGAAATGTTCACTTTAAAGTCAGTAATGCTTGACTAGAGCCTAGGCATTTCCTCTTTCATTAACATTTTCCTTTCTGTAGTATTCAGTGTAGAATTTCAAACTACTGTTCCTTCTATTTTCTTGGCCTACTTGTATTTCATTTTCACTTTCTGCTAAATCATTCAGCTTTTTACTACTGCTGTATAAATATATGTTCAACCTTTCTGCTTGCAGTTGGTGGAAATGTATATTACTGTAATACTACCCTCCCAAACACATCATGTTTTCCCCATATGTGCCCTTGCATCCTGCTAGTTTTAGACCTCTGTAAAGCTGAAATTTTGTTCAAAGTTTGGGGTTCGGATATGGTTTTCTTTTTAGGTATAAGAATAATTCAGGCAAACATTCTGGCTGTTTTTGATACATCTGCTAGTGTTTTCTGTGGCTCTTCTTTGTGTCAGGCACAGTGCTGTCTCTGCCTGAAGAACATCAGAAGTACATTCCCAAAAGATTAGTGTGTGATAGTGGTATATGAATAATTTAAAGACGCCTTCTGTGACAACACGGGATTATGTTAAATTGTCTCATGACTAATTCTTCCTTGCCAGCAGAGCACTAGTGTTTGCCTGTGCAGGAAGAATTTTTTCATGGATCCTGTCACCTACCAGTGCTCAGAATGAGCCTAGAAACTTGGTGGGAAAGACACATGACCTTCTGTGAAACATAAACTTGTTCCACATTTCAGACACTTGTGTATACATAATGCCGTCTTTGAACGTGTTATTTCTGGAGAAACAGAGTGCCCTTTACTTGTAAAACTGCAATTTTGCTTGTAGCAGAAAAAATGAATGAGGAGTAAACAAGAAAAAGCTTAGTTTTCTATTACAAAACTAGGGAAAAATTTACAGAAAAAAACCAGGAACAAGATCATTAACATGGTGGATTAGAATGTACTTGCAACACTTTGCTTGTCTCTCACTTAGGATTTTTCATAGGCATGGCTTGGTCATCATAGAGCAAGGATCACTCTGTTCTTGAGATATATTTTTAAGCATCAAATGCCCTAACCCTGATTTTCTCTCTCTTTTTTATGTCTAATAATTATCTCATTATTGTTGAACACACATAGAATTTCAGTGTACCCCAGGAGCTGTGTTTCCCCTTCTGTTATGATTTAGGGAAACATCACCAGGTAACTTTGATTATTGATTCATATTTACAAGAAGGCACACAAAACTTCTTTTTAGTTTAGTTGTTTTCCTACAATATGCAAAAAACTTTTTGGAACATAAATTGCTCATCTGTTTTATGTTCTTGCTTAGGAAGTCAAAGGAATTAGAGAATTAGCTGACTCCTCCCTTCCCAAACAATGTGAAGTCCACTGTGAACGCTTTTCCCCTTAGCTTTGTAAGACCTTGAAGAATGTGCAGGAGGAAAGATATTAATTGTACAGCTGCGTGATTATGCCACAGACTGTGACACATCATTGGCTTCTCATAGTAACCCCTTAGAATATACCGGTAATACAGATCAACTATTTAACGCATGAATTACTTTGTCCAAACTACTCCCTTCCATCTGCCTTGTTATTGACTATGTTAATCCTAAAATTGCATCCTGTTAGCTCTTGCCAAGGATAGGCAGAGCATCCAAAACTGCCTTGGTGTAAGCATGAGAAGTGGGTACTTCTAGAAGTAAGAAAGATTAAGTAATACTCATAATCTTATGTAACAAGAAGTAGAAAATTACACGTACTTACAACCTCAAAAGAGTAAAAAATCAACAATCCAACAAAAAGTAGACAGAGGAAAAAGTTATGTACCTTGGGCAGTATGAATGTGCTTTAAAATATTGGGCATCAGAGTTTTCTTTTTCCACATTCCTGCTTACAGAAAAAAAAACTACAAGGAGACAATAATTCTTCATTAAAGTATGAAAAGTACTTCCACATATGAGTGTCTCTTGCTATGTCACTTCAAAAGGATCTTGTCCATCTGATGTACAGAAAAAATGAGCTTGGGAAAGGGCTGCTGGAGAAAATTTGCTTGTTATTTATACTTCATGAACACCTGAAAGACTTAATACTGGCTTCACACAATGCTTTGTGGAAAAGGAAGTTAGGAAGGGGGCAGAGATATTTTCCTGTAAATGAGGGGAGGGCGGGAAAGTGAGAGTAGAGATAGTTCTTCATTCAAGGTAAGCTGTGTATGTGAGTTAGCCCGTGAAGAAATTATAAAAGACAAACATGATAGGAAGAGTGACTACACTGTAGCATAAGATCCTGAAAAAAAATTGGAGATGATAAGTCATGAGGTGAGATATGAGGAGCACATCGATGGAAATATTAATTCAGGTGGTGAATTAGAACTCTTATGGAAAATAAGGCTGTACAGGGGACAGCAGTGTCTGTACAATAATGGGTGAAAGCTATTGCCTTTAGAAGGACAGGAAGCTGAAGAAATTTGCCAAGTCCCAAAACATACCTGTTCATGGCAAGTGCCACGAGAGGATGCCCAGGAATGGGATCACATGCAGAAGTTGTTTATATAGGACCACTGTTATCCTTGCTGTACTCATCTAAGCAGATATTTGCTAATGAATATTGACATAATATTCAATTATGTCAATAGTTTCAAATATGTCAATTATGTCAATAGTTTCAAATAAGTCAATTATGTCAATAGGTTCAAATATGTCAATTATGTCAATATTCAAATATGTCAATAGAGGGGAGATTTAGATTAGATATTAGGAAGAAGTTCTTTACTGTGAGGGTGGTGAGGCACTGGAACAGATTGCCCAGAGAATTTGTGGATGCCCCATCCCTGGAAGTGTTTAAGGCCAGGCTGGATGGGGCTTTGAGCAACCTGCTCTAGTGAGAGGTGTCCCTGCCCATGGCAGGGGGCTTGGAACTTGATGATCTTCAAGGTCCCCTCCAACTCTAACCATTCTATGATTCTATGATTCTATGATAAACATGTGACTGTTTTTTATGCCGTTTTCCTCCACTTGGGTCAGAAATCTGTGATCTCCCATTTTCTCAGAAATCCCTAATGGCTGCCTCAGTTGGCAGCTCTTCTACCCACCTGTTTCCTGATGCATTGGCATCAGGTTTATACTTGAAAGTGAGCAAAATTCTTTACAAAGCTGAGCGACAGGAGCTCAAGGTAAACCCCATGGGTTTTTTTCTGATGGAGTTCATTCCGTCTGACAGCTCATTAGCAAAAGCTAGTCATTGAGCTACACGTACCAGCTGTAAATGCTGTATACAACTGACAGGTAGACTGGGGACCGCAAGTGAAGGCTTTGGGAAAAAGAAGTAAAAAAGGATGGTTTAGTACCAGAGGAGTATGTCTCCTGAGTAATTTCCAGTCTGTAAGTGGAAAGAGAGGAGTGTCTCATAGCTTCTGAAGACTGAGATATTGTTGACAAGCTGTGACTAAAAAGTCATAGAATCATAGAATGTTTTAGGTTGAAAGGGACCTTAAAGATCACCTAGTTCCAACCACCCTGTCATGGCCAGGGACACCTCCCACTCGATCAGGTTGCTCTAAGCCCCATCCAGACTGGCTTTGAACACTTCCAGGGATGGGGCATCCCAGCTTCCCTGGACAACCTATTAAAGTTGGTTAATGGTAATCTTTGAGAGGGCATATGTGGGAAAAAGGTTTATGGAGGTTTATATACTGTAACTGTAATGTGATAGATCTAATAACATAGTTCCTTGGCTTACAAAGAAGCACCCACCAATGTTTTTCAATTTTATGTAGCTAGTGCTTCCAAAACTTGGCAAGATTAATCCAAAAGATACGAATGTAGAAAATGATTTATTGCACTGAACAAAGGACATTTAGGAATCACGCACACTTTACTCACAAAAGGTTAGGATTAAGTGAAATGGTGAAAGTTATCCCAAATTTCTATAGCACTGTCTCCAGGCATACACCAAAGCCTTATAGTTCCTTTAAGACATGATTTCACTTAGGTTGTGTTCTGTGATGATTATCATCTAGAGAATATTTTCATATTTTTAAATTCAGCTTTAATGTCTTGGGTTGTATTGATTAAATTTCTTGTGTCATGCAGAATTATTCAATTTGCCGTCTTAAAATCATTAGCATATGGTCCCCAGAAGATCGTACTATGGCTGTAGTATTTGCTTGTGTATAGTGTAATAGCATAATACTTGCTCTTGGTAAGCAAATAAAACACATAACAAACGTTAATTTCCATTTGAATGTTTTCTGCACATTCTGTGGAGACCCTTGTAGATGTTCCTTTTGCCTTGGTTTAGAAGTTTGTCTTCCAGAGTAACAAAAATCAAGCTGCATTGTAACCAAAGCGGATTTTTTAAGAAATAGGGAGGAAAAATCCAAACCTAAAATACAAAGTTCTGTATGAAGCTTATTTAGTTTGTTTAAAATAACTGTTTTACTATACACAGCACTAAAAATATCTTATGTCTAATCGAAGCCAAGCAAGTTTTAAATTGATTGCTTAAAAGAAGCTGATTGTCTTGAGGCAAATTGATGAGTATAGGGAACTGTATATTCAATTTAATGCTTTTACTCTGTTCCAGCAAGGAAATTTACCTTATTTGCCCTTTTCAGGACAGCGGCATTGCTTATTCTGGAGTTTGGGTTGGTCCAGGTGCCAGCTACTGTTGCTCTTCCTGGGCTCAGACCCTTTGTGACTTGGATGTCTCCAGCTCTTGTGATATAATTTCCATATACATTTCCAATACAGCATCATGGTAGCAGCCACCTTATTTATGAATAGAAGAATTTCATAGAATGTGCGTGGCCATGCTGTGCCATATAGTATCAAGGACACATAATGGGCCATAGCACTGTTTAGTTTACTGTGGAAGCTTATCTCAGCTCAGGCTAGGAAATTATATGACCCATTTATCTTAAATATCCCAGATATCCAGAAGAATTTCAGACTAAAAAAGATCTGAGTGAGGCTTCCAGCGTATGTGTTCTGGACTAATGTCTTGCATGATGGCATACTACTTCTGACCCCAAATCCTGGATAGTTTCATAGGGAGTGACACGTCAGTTCTTCTGATTCTGTTTATTTGGTGAGGAAATTTTCACTTTATCCCTTAAATAAATGTCTTTTACTCAGTATAGTACTTAGGGCAGGATCTTATATTCAAGTGGTAGAGCAAGAACACTGGTTTTAACTATTTTTATGATTGCAAAAAAGAAGTGACAAATAAGTATTTTCAGCGTCAGAAAGTAAAGAAATTGTCAGAAAAGTAAAGAAATAGGCTAAAATTATCATCTGCAGTACTTCTGTCAAATCTGCTAAAATCTATATTTTGCATAAATAATTGTTTGAAACCTGTTCCTGAAAAATTGACATGAAACACAACTAGTGCTTATTTGTACCTACTGTCAGGTCATTATTAGTACAGGATGAATATTGTGTACACTAGAAAGAGGTTGCTTCAGTTATAGAAATGATTTGTTGTTGTCTCTCTAGTTTATGTATATAGCACTTTAAGTCCTCTGCTTGCTTGTTGTGGAGCAGTGCTAGGTAAAACCTGTATTTCTTAAGGTTATTTTTGTGTGATCCTTGTTTCTTTGTTTTAATAAGGAACTATAATACAAGTCTTTGGATAATTCTCAAATCTCTAAATTATGATCAGTGTTCAGTAATTTCTCTTCTCATTTTTAAAATATGATGTCCACTCAGACCACTCTCTTCCCAGGGTGTCATGCAACATCTGTCGTAGTTCCTGCTACAGGGAGAGGCAAAAACAAAAAATACCAGTTTAGGTCCATTATTTTTAAAGGAGACACTGATCCTGTAAAGCTTATTCATAAAAATATGAATAGTGACTTCAGTTTTGCCCTTCTTCCATCACTAAAGATGACATAAGGGTAATGGTTCTAATATTATAAAAAGATCTAAAAAAATATTTAAGACTTAAATAAACTTTGAGAGTATTTTGCCCTTAATTATTATCTGTCAAAGGCTCCAACTGTGAGATGAGCAGAAACACACTCAGGAAGAATGGCTGCTGTGACAGGACCCCATCTCCATCAGAAAATTTACATTTCAAGAATACCTCACAAGATGAAGAGCTGGAATGAAATAAAAAATTCTGAGGCAACTGTTGAGGTCTGAAGTTTTGTTTTTCTTCTGAATCAGAATAAACCCAAAACTTTTCAGATATTTTCATGAAAGGGAATTGTGGTGAAACATCTGTTTTCTGATTAGAAAGGTCAGCTTTTGAATTCATGGTTCTTACTGCTGGAAACAATCCAAAATCTACCCTGAATGCTTGAAATCTCCCACTGTAAATGTTGTCAAAATCACTATTTCTCTGCAAGACACTCTGGCTTTGATGCAGTTGCTTGTTTTGATCAAAAGCAAACAAACAAGTCGTCAGACCTGCTGCCTAGTTCTAATCAGAAACAAACTAGAGGGAAAAGATGAGAAGGGGACAGGAACTTTGACATTAGCAGTGTGGCTTAACTATTCCCCAGGAGAAAGTGTGTAAGTGGGGAGCCAGGGCCATAGACAGCAGTGACCGACTCTGGGGTCAAATTCCATAATCACTATAGATGACTTCCTACTGCATGCAACTCTTTCTGCTGCTTCTAATGAATCATAATTCCCTCTTAAGCTTTATAAAATACACATACTGACACATGGTAATTCATGTTTATTGTTGTAATTTGGTCATACAAACAAGGGCAACTTCAGTCAATTGAAAGTTATTACCAGAATGTGTCAAGCACCAAAACCAATACTTAGAGCTGAGTATGCTTTCTTTTTTGTCTAATATACAATGGCATAGAATAACTGCACCGTGAAATTTTACTGAAAAAAGTAAAATTAGATTTTATAGAAGGCTCAGTGGCGTAACACATGCTTGGATTTTACTGAAGCCTAACGTTGTCCTCAGCTTCTCAGACATAGTATGTTTCAGTGACCACTATATTATTCCAAATAACTATTGTGAACAGATTCTGGTGAAGGCTTGTATAGCATTTATAGTCCTCAGCAAGCCAGTATTCCCAACAGAATTTCTCAGTTTCTCCACATTTAAAATGCTTTTGTGCTTCAATAAATGTTGAGTCAGCTCTACTTAGGTTATGCAAGATATTTTATGAGAAAGCATATGGATTGAGCTAATAAAATCTCAGCACTTGATTAGAGGCACAGATCAAGTTTATTCTGGTAAATGTTAATGTTATATATTGTAGCCTTTGCTAGTGCCCCATATGAGCCTGCATTTCCCTCATTCTAAAGTACTGTATGTAAATTTAACAATGGCACTAATGACACTATCTCATGTAATCAGGATTACCTGATTTTTTTTTCAACACCTAGCTTTGTACATGCCATTCTAAATATGGCTGTTTTGTAGAATGCTCTTCAGAGGACTTTGTTTCTCAGTCAGTGTCCCTGTCGATGTGTACAATAAGGCTGAACAGGTTGGGAGAACAGGATGGAGTTTCAGCTAGCCTTGGGAAATGAGATACAGCTGTTTCCAAGTTTTATGAATCTCTGAGTTATGCAAGCAATTTTTCATGACACACATAGCTCCATGGTTTGCTTTTTGTGTGACCCTGCTGGAGCAGAAATAAAATTGTCAGGGACTTGGATTATTTTGTCTGCTCTTGGTAGGCAGAAGGGAATGACTCTTTTGAGATAAAGTGGCAGTAATAGTCAGGAGCATATCACAAACAAATACCAGGCAATGCACAGGAACCAATCTGTAGATTAAGGCCTCCTCAAAACCATGTGCAGAGCACAATCTTCCCCCTGGCATCCTCCTGCTGTTTTTTTTTTTTTTCCCGAAAGTTCTTCCTATGACTTGTGATGAGGCAAAGCAGAAAGGAGAGAATGATGGTGTTAATTCTTAACATGCTGATCTTAACGTGCTGAATATGTTTCAAGTATCTTGCATTATGCAAGGTCCTTACACAAGCTGAATTTTTGCAATAAATCCAAATATGTGTGAATAAAGATTTGTGATACTAGACTGTCCTGTGTGTCTGTATCCTCCTAGTGCTGATACTTGAAGAAACTGTACTTGCGGTGGCCCTGTAGGGTTCTTTGTGCTGTGGAAATCTGTGTGCGCTGACATGCTGGCATTGTATTAATGCCCTTCAAACCTCCATGGAGTCTCCTTCTCCTGCAGTCTCTGACAAGCACTCTGCTGGAACAATGCCTACGACAATATAAAGGGTAAAAATTAGATACAGAATCGCTCTTTTTGGTAGAAGGAACTGCAGTTTGGCTTAATGGAGTTCATCCCAGACGATGCGGTGTAAGAAGAGAAACCTATTTAACTTCTCCTTTTTTATGCTACTTATATTTTCAAAGTATGCAGCTTCTTGCACTGAAGCCTTTGAAATTCTAGTTAAAGGAATTCCCCTTAGCACAGCTTGACCAAAGGAATGCTTGTTACTCTTCTTTCACATTATTTTCCAGTTCCCGGCTGCCCTTCTGTGCAGGAACACCAGGAGGAGCTTCTGGTTGTTAGGCTGCGGGTGGTGAGGAGGAGGAAAATGAGGCAGAGGCAAGGGAGGGGAGGGCAGGCAGACTGCTGAGGCCCTTGTAGGACAGGGGTGATTTTGATCCGGCAGCTTGTGGAAATTCTGAGCTTATGAGCCAGTCTCTTGCTGCTGAGACAGCCTCACGCGCTTTTCCTTTGCCATACACGCTGCTTGCCAAGGGCATGCTGCTTTGCTTCCAAGAGGCATTTGCTTTCTTGCAGCTTATGTTAAATGTTACCAGTGAAAAGGGAAGCAAACAGAAGATTTGTGTTAACTGTTTAAGGAGAAAATTGTATTTGCAAAAAGCCTAAATGGATTTTACATTTTGCTCTGTTTATATGTGAAAACATTCAGTACTTTATTTTTAACATATTTCTAAGGCAACCAAACAGTAATTTGTCTTTGGAAAGACTTGATAGACAATCAAAGAAAAATCTCATTAATGAAATTGTTTGACTAATGCTGAGACTAAAGGGCAGGAGGATGCCATGCTCCTGACACTCAGCTTTGTTTGCACAACAGGCTTCTGCGTTGTGGTGCAGTGTCAAGTTTGGGGAGACTATATCAGCCAGATATGGGGACAGTAAGAAGAAAATTGCAACATTTACAGAAAAGCACATTTCTACAATGTAATATGACAGTCAGCCTCAATTCTTTCGCGTAAGAAAATTCCACAGAATAGTTAAGGTCAGAGATGAAACCACAGGTATGTGTTTGTGGTATGTTTTAGGCAGATGTGAGCTGGTTCAGGAGAACAGTAGCCAGACATCATGTAAAAATGCTGATCTAGCCCAAGTGCAAGGTAATATGTCCAGCTTGACAGCAATGGCTGGACTGGAACTTTGGAGTTGCCAGTTTGCAGGGGCTCTACATACAGGTGACTTGGCATACTGTCAAAGTGACCTTGCAAAATAGCAGATAGATATACTCTTACTGCAGGAAATTGTAGGTGGCACTAACTGAGATTTTGAACCTAAGGCCCATATTCTGCCGTCAGCTGTACACTTAGAAGTTCCTTTCAAATCTGGGAGACTGCTAAGCTCTCTGTGTCTGCAGGATGTGTTATTGGAAAAAATACTGGTCTTTAGTGGTCTGCCAAAAGAGAAGTCCCTCTCACCCTGATCTAGCCATTTAAATACTCTCCTGATCTCTTCTGAGTGCCTGTTAAAGTTTCTGCCTAAAATTGTGGCTATCTCAAATTCACTGAATTTGGCTTTTTGAAAATAACTTTTTGGGAGTCTCAATTGTGCTTGCATTCTCTTAAAAATCTTACCATTATTCTCCGTGTGTCTTAATAATCTGTCTTTGTGTCAGCCTGCAAAAGACAGGAAAGTCTTTTACTCTGCAGGTATGTAAGACTTCATGCATATGTCCATAGGATAACTGGGATTCCTACATACCACCATCTTAGAAATAAATACCAGTGACTCTCACAGAATTTTCCTGACTGTGTATTGCTTCATCTACCACCCAACTATTGCATTTAGCACATAGCTTACAAACACATAAAAACTATTACTTGGAAACAGTTTGTATTCCTGTCTTTGCCCTAATCGTAAACCCCCTTTATTCATGCTAAGCCACTGGCAAAAATATGATCCTAATCCTGTCCTATCATCTTCAGTACAGAACCTCTTTCAAAATTATTGCTCTGGGCTTTTGTTGGCTTTCCGCAGTTCTAATTATGCTGTTTTCTCTTTCCCACTGATAAAAGCCATTATATATGCCATTTCTCCTTCTTGAAAATGGAAGTTGGTCTCTTTTCCTTGGGACACTGTCCTCTTTTCTGCTGAAACAATGAGGCTAAGGAATAGTTTAAGCCCCGGGCAACATTGTTATTATGTACATAGTGCTTCAGTTTAAAATGTCTTGTTCTCCACTGTTCACTGTTTGTTTCCATGCCTATTGTGTGCATTACTGACAGGAACCTGCATTCCCCTGCAAACAACGTATTTTATTTAACCATCCCACAATTTCCTCTGTTTCTCATTCTCCTTTATGCAATACCATTTGTTTTTAACTGGCATATTCTAAATCCTATTCAAATGACCTTTTCCTCTCTCATCAACTTGGAAATTGCAATATGCCACAGTCCAATAAGCTGTTCCATGCAGCTGAGCTCAGATCTGTTTAAAAACCACCATGTGTTTGTCAGTATCTCCTCGTGGGCAGTGAGTTGTACCCTCACAAAACAGTCTGTGTGGCTGGTGCCGGTGTCTTAGGCAGGAAACTACTCCATTTCAAAAAGGAACAAAGGAGTCTCTTTAATATCAAGTTATAACTACTTCTACTGACACAGCTACCATGATAGGGCGGGACTTTAGCTAACACAGGATCCAGACCTCAAACGCCCACTGGAGAAAATGGGTCCAAACTGAGCTGGGTGGTGCTGCTACTGTCACAAGGCAGACAGAAGCAAGGGACAACATTGTTCTCTCAGGCTTGACCACCTTGGGAACAGGTCCCTGGCATGGCAGGTATCTCCCAACCAATTCACTGCTTTGGGAGTTAGCACAGGCTGGGACTGTTCCCAACAGGAAGTTTGGGCACTGTCACAGCGTTTTGGAGGCTGTTTCACCATGTAGGTGCAGCCAACACATGCCCTATGGTCAAAGGATGGGTTCTGGAAATGTTTAGGTTATGTAGTTGTTTTTCCCTCCATTTTGTTGTAATTTTTTTCTTTCTAATCTGCCTTTCAGCTCTTCAAGTGAAGAAGGAAATGCAAATCACTTTTCTGTTAATTTTCAATCCTGTTCTTTTATCACCAAGATTTTTGTCATTCTCTTATGTGAAAGAAATGATATACATGGTTTCCATATATGTTGCATAGATATAGAATTTTATATATAATTCCTAGATGATTTGCTTGTAATCCCTTTGAGTATCCATGCAAATATGCTGGGTTATTACACAGTAATACATTTGTTAGCTGGGATATTTATTTACAGCATAACAAACACTGAAGTGTAGCTGTGACATCAGTACTTGGAACAAAAGAGCCATTAATCAAGAAAGCAGCCTGAACTTCTCTATTTGCGTGGTACTGTTGTCCCCAAGGCTTCTGCATTTCCAAGTCCCAATTGCTGACTTAAAAGCTGTAGCCATAATTATGGAGAAAAGTAGATCGACTATATAAAACATGCTTAATCCAACATAATTCTTCTTCATAATAACTGTACTTAAGAAATTGATGGTTGAACGACATTCCTATTGCACAGGCAGTCATAGTAAATGACAGCTTAAAATGTAGACAGCTAAGGAGTGCATTACCAGTAGATGCGGTATGACTGGACAAAGATATTTGTCCAGTTTACATAGTAATTAGGTGGTAATTCATAGAAAAAAAAAGATAAACAATATGTGATCCATATGTGATAGATGTTTTCCAAACAGAGAAGTGAGCATATTTCTGCCCTTGCGGCCAGAACACCAGAGCCTGAACACAAAATGAGAGAGCAAGAGGAAGGGTAGTTTTGCTTCCGGTGGGCTTCCGTTGGACAAGACCTGTTCATATGCATCTATTACTTTGCTTAGTTGTATTCCTTTTCACCGCATTTCCTCATTATTTTTGTAGAACTGGTAGCTCTTTGGGTTGGAAATTTTCATTAACAATAAGACATGGGGAATTTCTCTATGGTGAGGGCCTCAGAAAATGTGGTCATTTACACATTTGGCACTGAAGACCACAGCTTGGGCAGTCTCCATGAACTAAGAGAATATAAATGTTGATTCATATATGTATCAAGAATGAAGAAAAGGGAAATAAATAACAGGAAAAGACCCAAATTTACAAAAACATAATGACATATAGGATGTATCATCCATCCTTTTGTCAATATAAATTCCTTACGGCTAGTCTTCCTCTAAATAAAGAAAGATCTGATAAGACTGCCAACGATACTTTATTTATACATCAGAAAACACATGATTTTTGTCTGTAAATCCAAGGAAGTCTTGATTGCTTTTGTTTCATACAGTGAGAGTTTTTTTAATTCAGAACTTTACTCAAAGCAAAAATAGTCATGTTTAAGAGGAAGCACACAAAATGTACCTACACTTTATAGGAAATGCTAATTTTTCATGTTACCTGGTGTGATGGTATTCAAGATGAGATGGAACAGCATTCTTTCATGGCTTATTAAAACTGAAGTGGAATCTGACAAAGACTTGCTGTGAAATAGAGCTGCACTGCCAAATCTGTAGCCTGTCCTTGGCAGAAGTATATTTCCTGACCGTGGCTGATAACTAACTTTCTTTCTTTCTTTCTTGCTTTCTTTCTTTCTTGCTTTCTTTCTTTCTTGCTTTCTTTCTTTTTCTTTCTTGCTTGCTTTCTTGCTTTCTTTCTTCCTTCCTTTCTTTCTTTATTCTTGCTTTCTTTCCTTCTTTCTTTCTTTCTTTCTTTGTCTTTCTTTCTTTCTGTCTTTCTTTCTGTCTTCCTTCCTTCCTGTCTTTCTTTCTGTCTTTCTTCCTTTTTACCTCTCTCTTTCTCTTTCTCTTTCTCTTTCTCTTTCTCTTTCTCTTTCTCTTTCTCTTTCTCTTTCTCTTTCTCTCTCTCTCTCTCTCTCTCTTTCTCTCCTAAGTCAGAAAGCAAGCATGATATTTCTAATTGTCTCTTTGCAGGGAAGAAAACTTATACCTTACTAAAAAGAACAGAATCATATGCTCTAGAAGCTACAGGGTAACTTGGAAATTTTTACCTTCCATTACTCTATCAGCCATCATAACTCTTCCACTACTGTAATTGCTTTGCTAACTCTCATTTTGCCCAGGAGAGTGTATGAAATATAAGCTGCAGCTCAAGGGGGAAAGTACTGTTCTTCAGCTTATTATGTGGATGCCAGTGCTTGATCAAGCCTGCCTCACTAACTTATCCCTGAAGAGAAGAAATGCATCTCCTCTCTCCGATTTTTTCTTTCCTCCTGTCCTCTCACCACATTTATTGAATTGACATTTTTACTGTTATTTAGACAAGCAAGCTCAAATAGAGCACATAATCTCTGATTTTCATTTCTGTGTCACATCCTCATCTGAGGTAAATCAACAACAATCTGCTGCTGTCAGAAAAGCTAAACAAGTCTTTGCTTGATAATGATTAATTGTTGGGGTTTTTTTAGAATTAAATAGGATAAGGATCTAGAAATATGAAAAGCAGAGATTTTTTTTCTTGTTCTTATGTTTTTATGTTTATAATGCTGCTGTATTCTTTGTACATAATTTGCATGAATGCAGCGATGTTTTCAGACAAATACCATATATTCTTCTGATAGATCTTCTTACCATATTTATTCATGAGCACATCTGCCTCAGTAGCACGTATATAAAAGCATTGCTGTTTGTGAAATCTGCATTAGAATACCGGGACACCTGGAAAGAAGAAAAAAGGAGGAGGGGTCTTCTAAAGTCTTTTTCCAACTGTAATGACATCATACCATATAGAAAAAAAAGTCCTCTTAATTTATAAAAGGATACAATATAAAATACATAACAAAACATGTCCCTCTGTTTGGTACAGAAAAGACAGGTCATTAAAAAGATATCTTATGGGAGATACAGTTGGATTCTATTGGGATAACACATGAATTTTAAAATAACAGAAATTAGACAATTAAATTGTAAAAGAATGCAGGCTAGAGAATTAGACTTTGCAGGAAATATTCATGTAGTTTTGCAAAAAATTCGCCCATCAAATAACTTCAGTGGTTTTACTTTTTTATACTAACCATTGAAAAATAAACACATGTACAGGTACAGAAGAAAGCATCATATTAGATGTGGATATTATTATGTGTATTATACCCTGATAAAATGTGTGACATGCTTTTTTTTCAAGTACTATGATAACACATTTTTGTTCCTTTCAGAAATATTTCTTGTTGTTTATATTATTTATGTGTTGCTTCTGATCCTTTGCTCCTTATAGATAAATTCAAACTTGCTAGCATACCAGGGCACATCATCTCCCCTTTTTACACGAACTGTTCTTAGTAACTTGTACTGTGTTGGGGAATAGTAGAAGAGAGGCAATCACTGACAATCACTTCACCATGAATCAGGGAAATCCTATATCTCTTTGTTGGCTGCTTTGGCTTGTCATCTCTATTTGCTAAATCTGTGAACAGACACTGCAGGAAAAACAATATTCCTCTCAGCAAAGATTTCAACAAAAAGACATCTCTTGGCTTTTGTCTGAAGATATTTGAATATAGTATTCCCAACCCAACCCATGTCTGTCCAGTGAGTTGAAAGAATTGCTCCTAAAATACATGAAGTAAATCCTGGCAAGTGTGGCCAATTTCGAGTTGAGCAGGAGGGTGCAGACGAAGTTTCCAGGGCTGATGGTGAGCACACCTGCTTTGTGCCAACGACTGGGGAAGATATTAGCTGGAGAGCTACTATGCTTCTGTCTAAATACAGAAAAGCAATCTAAGACCTTCTGATGGTGTTCCTCAGATAGAACCTAACCTTCAAAAGTGCTTTGCAACTTGTTTCACTATCAACATCTTCCCTTGAGCACACCAGTCTCATTGTTGCACAGATGTGGCAATTGGCGTTTCATTTTCAGCACTCATGAGAAAAGAAGAAAGTATTTTAATTGCATTTGCTTCTCATAAATTTTCCTAGTAGCCTTCATAGAGAATAACAGCAACAAGTACTTGACCTCAACAAGGAAAAGAAAAAATGAAAAGGATGTGGTTTCATTAATGTCATTTCTTCTGGAAATCTCACATGGTACTAAATCGTATGATTTTTTTAAAGAAGGTTCTTTCCAATCCCTATTATCCTGATCTGGTCCCTGCTGAGACCTTATTACTTTCCTGTCTGAGAAGGCTCATAGTTAAAACATGCTCTTCCATGGAGCGAAAGTGTCTCCTTTGTGCTCAGTACCAGAAAACACCTTCCCCTATTTTCCTAATTATCTATTTTGAGCTGCATTTCCAAATCAGGTTTACCCTCAAACCAAAGATGCATATGCATCAAACACCTGTCCTGGATTCCTGCCCTTTATTGTGGCAATTTCAAGAAATTACCTCTTGGGAAAAAAAAAAAAATAGTCCAGTGGAACTTTGATATACAGGGGTAGCACAGTTGGCCAACAGTTCAAAATCACAATCAGCAATCCATCTTCCAATCAGCACTGAATATCATTTATGATCCATGAGTGAGGAATATGAAGAGGCTCACATGGAAAATCACCTGATGATGGTCACCAGCAAAGGATTCCAGAAATAGTGGCACTTCAAAAAGGGGAAAAAATATTCTAGCAGCAAGGTTAGATTCCTGCTTCTCAGTGATACTTTTAACAAGATAAACTGTCAATAAGTAGATAACATTATATCATAAAAACCCTCTTAAATTTATGGCTACATTATAAGCAGCCAGGAGTGATTGCCAAATAAAGTATATTAACTGTTTAACTGTAAATCAACTTTATAGTTTGCATGTGTTAAAACTGTTTCTGTTAAACTACAAATAACACTTGAAATGTCCCCATTTGGCAGTAACAAGGCATGATTTTCAACCAAGAGAACACTGGGCCAAGTGAACAAGTTCTAAAGTACATTTTATATTCCACAGAAACTCCACTGAAGAGAAAGCGATGAAAGTGTCTGAACATAGGACACTCATGGGTTGGTGTACTGCTTAGTTAATGTGTTTGCTTTCCAATAGTTCAATAGTTTCAACATATGTATTTTTTCAGTCTGGAAGCAATAAGTTTATTAGGTTTAAAACTTAAGATGAAAGGAAGGTGTACCTTTTCTCTGGACCCCACAGACTCAATATTATTCATTTACCTGTGTGGAAAGATAAATTTTTGGCAAACTTTAGTAAATGAAAAAAATATGTGTAAAAATGATAGAGAGATCCAGAACCTGAATGCTAAAGAATGAATTTTTGAATAGCACTATGTAAGCAAGTGCATCTGCTTAGTTCAATTAGATATTTTGCAGTTCATGAGAGCTGTTATACAGATTTCCATTTTTTAAGGGCGGGTGTTTAGAATCTAAGTTTCAGTATCTTAGTTTCTTAAAAGAAATTTAAATAAGTTGTCATGATTTACATAACAATAAAAATGGCAATGAATTAGCTATTTAATCTAACTTCTAGTATATGAACATAACAGCTTTGGACATAGAACTGAAAAAAAAAAAGCAGCTGTGTACAAAGTCTTTGAAGAAGAAAATTTAACAAAATTTAATTTGGCTTTGGGTAAGATGGCTTAGAAGACATCTAAAGACACACATTGGAAAAACGTGTCTCATTGTTCTTTTTTATGGGTGTGGCAAAGAACCATGACCACCAAGAATTGAATGTGCCTTCCTTCATGAAAATGTAACTAGCGATGCAAAAATTAGATGAAATAAGAAAAATGTGCAATATTCAGAATGAGTAATTTCTGAAAGAAAACCTCTTTAGGGATTCCCATTATGTATGAATGAGTCTTGAAGATGGCTTTTCTCTGTGGTCCTGCTCCTGGCAGTAATATATCTATGCTTGGTAATGTGTGAATTAACATTTGAGCTCCTGCTGACACATTGTAGATAGTGTAAGAGTCCATATAATATCCTAAGAGAGCAGTGTTGAAATCCAGAAAAAATGTGTTAAATGAAGGATGACTTTGTACATCTGGGCTATTTCAGGAAGAGATGACACAGACTTCTTAAACCAGCACGATTACACTTTCAGGCATCAGTAGTAAGATAATCGCAGAAACTTAAAGGAGGTTTCTGGGTTATTTCATAGTCTATCAGTAAACTGCTTGTGATTTTCAACTATTTATTCCTTCCCCTGCATCTACAGATTTTTCAAAACACCTTGAAGTTCTTGAACAAAATACTTGCCTATTGTTGCTGTAAAACTGAAGACAGTGTGTGGTTATAGTTAAACTAAGCCTGGCTTCAAGAGCTGTGACAGATATTTGCTGGGTGCCTAAGGTTCTGAAGTTACGAAAAAATGAAGACACATGTAAGTTAAGAGATACTCATATGAACCAGGTTACAAAAGAGAGTTGAAATTTAAACTAGGGACATCAGAATTTCCAACATTCACATCTGAACAGTCAGCTGGCCCCAAAGTCACAGGAGCCAAACTCAGAGAAGATTCAAATAAAGTTCCAGAGTAGGATAAATTTTCTGCTGCATCACAGTCTTGGGATGTTAATTTTAGTATTTTTATTTGAGATTTAATTCAGTAAGCTTTCATAGTTACAGAAAACCTCCATCTTACAAACATATAGCAGAATATGGAGTATTAACCTCTTGTGACTCAGAAGATTTTTACTCCCTTGCCTCTGTGCGAGTTAAAATGCTGTGAAAGTGTCTATTAAAACATGAGTCATCTCATTATAAAAGGATATCAGATTAGTCAGGCTTGATTTATCCTAGGCAAATTCATGCTTAGTCTTTGCAAATACTGTCTTTCATGTGTTTAAAAATGGCTTCCCAGAGGACATAGTCCTTGTCTTCATGAGGTTAGGCTGAGTAAGCCTGTATCTTCCTGATTTTCACCCTTGCCCTTCTTGAAGACGGATATGATATTTGCCTTCTTTCTTGTTGTCAGGAAGCTTCTGTGATTGCTATCACCTTTCAAAGATTATTGAGAGTGGCTTTGTGATGATATCTACAAGAACCCACAGGGATTCATCTTGTCTCATCCTGTGGACTTGTTCATGTCCAAACGGCTTAAGTGTTCCCTAGCTGTTATCTTCATCAACACTGACTGCTGCTACATTCCCACAGATTCTGTGGTGCCACCACATCTCAGTATTTCCAGTGATGTCATAGACGTCTGACTTTGCATGGCCTCTAATTCCTCCTACTTATTTCTCATGTGCATGTATCTGTGTACAAACACTTGAGATAGGCTTCACCGTCTAAAGCAGAGTGAGAGAGATGGCCTTGTCATTTGAGTGTTTCCTCTCTACGTTCCCTTCACCTGCTTCACTTTGGACACCATCCTTGATGCACCTAGTTTAAAATCCTTCTCATTAGGGTAGCAAAGCAAGTTGGCAAACATGCTCATATACCCCTTTGTCAGGTGGATTTCATGTCTCCCAGCAATTCTCATTCCCTGGTCAGAAAAACGAATGCTTTGCCTGCCATGTCAGCTATGCATACAGGTGTTGGTCTGCAGGATGTGTCCACTCCTGTGTTCCTCACCCTAGCTGCTAGAGCTGCCTGATCCATTCAAAGTTTCCCTTTGTGATGTCATTTTTTCCCACGGAATGAGTTGCAAAAAGCCTGAGGATGACAGGATCTTTCCACAGCTCATGCACCTTTCCACATCGCAACACTTTCCCATAGCATTCCACAGCAACAGACTTCCCTCCCACATGGTGCTCCACAAAGTTGTGCTCCCCTCCTGCAAGGTGATTCTCCAGTAGCCGCATCAGAGGCAGCAGCAGAGTCAGGTCAGCCAGCCAAAAGCCTCCCAGAACAAAATCTATATTGCATTCTTGTATGAGTGATGTGCAGTATGGTTGACAGATCACAGTCCTGTTTCTCCTCACATACCACCTACTCATACCATTGCTGCAACAGGAAACAATGTCACTCCAGTGTGATTTTAACTGTATGTCCTCTGCTAGCTTTCCTAATGACAGGTAAACTTCGGCCTTTCCTCTTTTGTGTGCAATAAACAAGGATGTCTTACAAATCTTTTTGATTATGTTTGGATTTTTTTTCAAAATTTCTGTGAAGGAAAACTGCAACTATTTTCTAATTAGAAGTTGGTTAGAGTTCCTTATGGCACCTCAACAAACTAGAGATCCAAAATGCTGTCATATCCAGGTTTACTCTCTGAAATACTAAAAAAACCCACCCCATCCATTTCATAATTCATGTATTTTGCAAACTGAGTAAAACTACAAAAATGAGCCAAACAAAAAAACAGTTAGCAGATGCTAGGCTTATGGTGTACAACATACAAATATTTTCCTTCTGAGGGCACTTCTATTATTTACAAAAGAAAGTTTAGAAAATAAGTGGTGGTAAGCTTCTGGGTTGCTAAGAATTCCTAAGGACTGAGCTAAAGATTTTAGTTTTGTCCCCATAGCAACTATTTCAAGGGGGCCTCACTATTCTTGCAATCATTTTAATTAGGAATTTACTTCACTGAAGATAAAAAGCCCAATGTAAGATATATATATATATTTATATATAAATAGATAAAATATATTCCTACTGGGAGTCATCTGTAAAAACGATAATTGTTTTTGTGTTGTTACAAAGGTCTATTTAATAGGTAGATTTTCACATCAAGCCCCAGGTTTCTACAGACTTATTGTGTCAAAGTCTCTCTAGGATTCACAGAAGACCAGCTTCTGACTGTGCTGACAATGAAGGTTCCCTGTGCTGATCTGTGTGATTGCTAGCAATTATTTGTGACTCTGCCACTCCGCAGTAATTGTTGGAAGAGTAAAAAGAAGGGCATGCAAACACCAAATATTCATCTAATTTCTCCCCTTATTAAAATAATTCTCAAAAAATAATGAATAGCCCGTAATCATCAAGGATCATCACAGTAAACAATAGTTCAGAAAGTCAGAGAAATATAGAGCTGCAAAACCTAGAATGGGTAGCAGTCTGTTCCAGGACTTGCAGTCTATTGACCTGTATATACATAGAGCCTTTTGGACAATTAACAATCTGTATGAATTTAGGAACACGAGAGCACAGCTAAAAGAAATACATGGAACAGCACCATGAAAGTTGTAGTAAAGGACTTTGGAAGCTATTTGAGAAATGCATTTCAGTGCATGCAGCTGAACACTGATGACAATACACATACATCCCAAAAATTTACATCCTTGCAAATAGTGCACGGCGGCGAAGATCAGTGATAACCTAGAGCAAACAGTGTTGTGTGTTGGCTGTGGAGGAACAGTTACAGGCATGGAAAAGAGCCTGCTCTGACACAACTGATGCAAGAATGAATCCAGGAACAGGAAGATTTTCCATGGGTCTGAAAGGTCTGTAACATCCCACAGCTGCAGCTTTTGTTTGAATACACACTTGTTTTCTGAGTGCAATTACTTAGTAAAAATGCTTGTGCAAACAACAAAGGCAACTAATTTTATATCAGAGATTTGTAGCCGGCTTTGCATAGCTGGGCACCCACAGCTGTGACAGCAATCAAGTGTACAAGGTTTTCTTTTCCTTGGTTAATTGTTGTGACAAAATTGTTTCTAAAGCTTGGAGAAGTCAGTAGAAAGCAACTGGGAGTAAGGAAAATGGTCACAGACTCCTGGCAATTAATAAAACAGAGATTAAATGCACAGCACAGTGTAGGTAGAGACGTTTGTTGCTAATCTTCCTGTGATTCTTCAGGAAAATACATAGCCTTTTTCCCAGGGTAATGCTCTGAGGTAATGGTTTTAGAAGTGTTTTTCCAAGACCTAATGCATCAGAGAAGAGACACGCGAGCTTGTAGCATAAGTGCTGAAGCAGGTAATTGACACGCTAGTGGTGACCATGCTAGATGGCTGAAACAGAGGTTCATGAGCTCACCACAAAACAGGTAAGAGTGCTAAGAGTCCCAAAATCTACTTCTGAAGATAACTGGCTTTTTTGGCCTGAATGCTAGTACTATTCTGATGGTTCATTCAAAGGGGATGGAAGAAGAACTGGAGAACGGGTCAGTGAAATGCTCAAAAGGGACATACTGAATTATGAAAACATTGTTTTTTGAAGTCATTCTCTTTCCTTTTTGCTATCCCAGTGTTTCTTCAAGCTTTTCACCTTTTTCTTCCTCCTTCAGTATTTGAATGCTAGTCCTACCATAAACACAATAAAATGCAATGCATAAAGGTGTATTCTGTACTGCAAGATGACAGAAGTAGCATTAAAAAACCCAGTCTCCTCAAATCTCCATTGCTTTGTTAGGTATATAGTCCAGCAGGAATGTTCTGTTTTTCCATACCTGGGTGGTACCCAAGCAAAACCTTCACAAACACACCACCATATGGCTTCTCTCAGGCTGTAGGGATGCCAGCACAGATCTGCCCAGCTTCCTTTCCTCGGTCTCTTGTTTTGATCTGCAGCCTGAGCACCAAGTGACTGTCCTATTCACTGCCACCTTTCTAGGAGCCTGGTACACATAGAGAGCACTTGATTTTGGGTTAACTTTGCCAATTAATTTCTTTAGTTCCTTCCTCTGTTTTAGTCTTTAAAGACTTTGCTTCTTATATTCACCTATATTTAATATTATAATATATTATCACAATTTATATCCTCATAACTCCCTGGTTCTGTATCTCTCCATTATATTCTCTTTTTTCTTTGCTGACACTCTGCCTCTTTGCTGGTATTTTCTGAGAATGGCTTGTTATTTAGGTAGCTCTCTTACTTTCTTTCATTATTCTAACTGTACCCTGAGCTATTTGGTTAGAATTTTTTTTTCCCCTCAGTCAACACTATGGATATGACAAATGTTTGGTGATTGGATACTGGGTTGATAGACATCTGACACCAGACACCATAGAGACAGATATCTGATAAATGTTACAATTCTGGAAAGAAGATTTTTTGGGATTAGCAAACAGCTATTCTACACAAATCCCCAGCAATTACTTCCTTGCTTCCGGTATTCAGAGGATGGACCTTAATTTAGTCCAACAAAGTTAGAAAAACATTGAGAAAGTTGGTTTTAGTAACTTACAGAAGATAAATTTTATTTGGCTATAATTATTTAGTTATTAATATTATTGTTCTTGGCCTTGTGATGCTGGCAGTTGGCAAATTTCATGGTTTTCCATGGAATTGAGGAAAGGCTCAGTAGACTGATTCCCCTTCTCTTACATTTGTGCAAATAAAGAACAATGGAAGAAGAAAGTCCAGTCAAAAACAGTCAGGACTGAGGAGGAAACATTGGTAGCAAATTTCTTTTTTTTGGAATCACTCTTTCTCTTGCAACCCTGGGGAAAACTGCGGTCAAAGAAACATTGGCATATTGTGCATTTAAAAAAACTGTTCAAGCTTCACTCTGCTCTTCCTTTCTAAGCTCAACAAAGTTGGTGGCACACTCTGTAAGCTGTCTGCCAGTTGAAGACATCACAAATGTTAAATTTTGCCTAGGAATGCTACCTCTCTTTCCCCTCTGGATAAAAATTCAGGACAGAGCCCAATTTTAAGCTTTTTGATTTTTTTCTGTCTTCACTCACTGTAAAGAGAGATTAGGATTAAGCCTTTTGACTATCCCTTCCTTCATGCTATCATCTAGTTTAAACATGCAACAAGTCATTAAATTTCCCCCAGTCAGTCTTATGCTTGAGCCAAACAACTTTTGTTTTATGAGAAAAAAATCTTTAAGAAAGACATCTTGTCTTGATTTGGAGAAGACAAAAGATGGGAAATCCAGCAGACTATCCTAGTGCACTAGAAATAGCCAGTGAGCTTCATTGGTAAAGCGTTTGGTGTTTTTACCTGAAGTAGCTGAGCTCAGAGCCCTTCCATCACCCTTCTCTGCCTCTTTCTCTTAGATTAGAGAGCCCTGTAGTGTTTGGTTATTTCCCTTAAAGAAAATAATGATTCCACCTTTCACTTGAACCAAGCAGGAAGCCCATTAGCTCTTCCTGACACAATATTCAATTGGGAGCTGTGAATTAATTTTGTTCAAGTCTGACATCGTTTCTGGAGTCACTGCTTTCTCCATTCTATGTATTTGAACTGTTTTTCTAGTTTCTTGGTTTAGAACTCTTTACTTAGGTCCATTAATTTTTTTTATTTTTTTTTTTTTCTTTGCAAAATCTGTACTTACTGCTTGATGAACATGTACCTGAGTTCACGGGCAAATCACTGTTTCTGCCTGATGTGTCATCTTCTCTATTTTCCTTTCCACCAGTCTTAATGTTATTGTCAAAGCTTATCAGCAATGATTCAATATGATAATCCTGTGTAATTGTGGAAATCCTGTATAGCATTTGCTATGTCAAATGCTTTAGGCCCTCAGGTTCAGTACCAGTCCCTATGATGCTATAGTACAAATTCACTGATTCATTTGAAGTTTATTATTTGTCATTCTATTTTAGTTAATAATACTGGTTATACTTGGTAGTGTTGTCATCTGAGCAAAATAATTTTCCCTAACTGAGGTTTATGTCTCTAACAAAGATTACAGAGAGATAAAAAGGGCATTTGGGAGCCTCTGACTGTAAATTTTCAGTGATGGAAGCCAGCCCAGTTTTTTCATCATTAAGCAAGAAAACGAAGGTGTTGATTTCCCAGGTCAGCTGCACTGCCCTTGTACCTTTATTCCAATATTATTAAGAAATTTTTAGCCAGGTGGGAAGAAGGGAAGAGGTTGACGTGTTCCCAAGTGTGAAGGCATCCCAAGCTAGCAGAAAGCCATCTTTAGGCCAGTGATCTGTCACTGCTGTCACAGAAGGTAATTTGCGAAAGGCGAAAGTTGGAGTGCGCTGCATTCCTCCAGCCTTTAGCAAAGGAGCAATGCCTATGTGATATTCCCCACAGAACAATTTCTACCAACCTTCACACTCAAAAGTGAACCAAACTGGGGTTGGCTTTTCTCTCTTACATTGCTTTTCCCCATTAAGCTTGTTTGAGTTGCTTTTGATTTATACTGACATATACATGAGGACTGAAAGTACAAATGGGATTCTCAGAAATTCAAGGGTCACTTCCATGAGTCAAAAATACAGAATAAAGCCCTATAAAGGTATAAGGCCATATAGATAGGCAGATTCGAAACTAGATGAAATACTCACCTATAAAACTTGGTGGAAAGTGATTCCAGAACAAAAAATGTTAACTTGTCAGTATCCGTGAGGAAGAACTTTGGTCATTATGCATGTTTTTGAAGAGGCCAATCTCAGTGCTGCTATTAACATTTACAATATATAAGTGCTAATGATACAGTTGTGTAATGAACTGAAAATTCTTCCAGATAATTATCTTTGAGATATTTTAAATATTTTATCTATATTTCTACCTAATAAGCTTCATACTGCACTTAATTTGCCTGGGTTTTGCATCAGAAATTCCTCCTATTTTGGACATGAAAAGAACATAGATATTAAGCTTTGTGAAAAAAAATAATTCATTTAAGTAAATGTGACCTTCAAGAGCTATGTAAAATCACTGCTTCTAGGGAGCCCACTTCAGTAAAATATGTTATAACGTTGCATACATTAACTCTTCATGGTGTTGAAGCTTGGCACAGCATCTGAACATACTTTTTTCTCTGCATCTGGCCCCTAAATTACTCCAAATACAGGCTTTGTTGTGTTGTAGAATACAGACCAAAACTTACTACCATTTCATGTTAGAGACTGAAATATAAAGCATAAATATTCAGAACTATAAATATTAATATTAAATTACTCTTTCCAAATGGCTTCAATTTTTAATGGTTTCAGTTGTAAAGCCTTTTTCCCTCCCATATGCTTTTGGCATATGATCAGTGTTGTAGATCAGTCATGAAAGGATGGGGATTGTGCAAAAATCAGGTACAGGCATAGTTCTCCTCTAGATCTGTGCACCTGAAATATTTAAATTTATTGTTAATGAATTTTAACAGCTAAGCAGCCAATTCAGTGTTCACAGGAGTCTGAGAAAGCTGCTCTGAAGCAGCACAGAAACACTGAAGAGAGCAGCTCTTTACACAGCTCTTATTTCTTTGAAGTGTTACACTACTGTTGTCTTACCAAAAAATGGCAGTGAAGTAAAAAGAGAATATTAATAGGCTAGGATAAATCTATGATGAAGGAAAAACCAAAAACCCAAACCAAATGTGTGGATTTAGGGAAATTTGTTTTTAAACTGTTCAGCTCTGCCCTTGGATACTTTTCAGTGGCCTTTCCTCTTAAGACTGCAAAGGATTTTGCAATTAAATTGTGTTTGTTGTGAGATAACGAAATCACCCTAAATGAACACAGTTCAGCACCAGCACGGTGCAGGGATGGCTGTTGGGCCGTTAGGCATGCTTACAGGGAGGGAGGCTTGACCCAGCTCTTTTCCCTTGGGAATTCTGCTTGGCATCTCAAGGACTGCAAGCAAGTTGGTCCTTCCTTGGCCCACACTTGACGAAACAGACATGTTAGGGAGCTTATGCTACTGCAGTTTTCTCAGAATACTTTCTGTGGGGCCCCTCTATCATGAGTTTGGCCAAAAGAACCAAGGGCTTAGAAAGGAAAGCTTTGCTAGGGAAAAAACCTTAGAAGTTCTTCCATGAACTCTGCTAGTAAAATTTATTTTAAAAAGTCCTTCTAGTTGAAATTCTCTTAAAAATAAGAGGTAGAATCTAAAGCAACTAAGACACAACATCTTTTCCTACAGATACAGAAAATGCAGCTGTGCTAGGCCTTATAGAAAGCAATTCTTGTCATTCAAATGCACATCCAGTCATTTTTATATTTTTGTTCCATTGTTACTAGTAATCGTGTTCCTCCCAGGGCCATCTAGGAAGACAAATGATTGTATCAAGAAGGGTTTCTACAGAAAAGGGATACAGAGATGAAGAATTTCTGTTTATACAATTTATGAAGAGAGAGGTTTTACAGGTGTTCCATATTATACACTTGGATTTCCAAATCTGCACCTAATATTTTTTCTTTCCATAGTGAGTATGGTAGCTTAATCTTTATCCAAATATCTTTAAAAAGAACATTCTGATTCACTTGCCAAAATTGGATATGAATTTTGAAACAGAGAAAATGTTCATGTTTGCTGAAAGAATTGGCACCCCTTCTGTATCACTCTAGGAATGGTTCCTGCACTAATAGGCTGAGAAAAGGATAAAACTTAGTTTTAAAGAAAAATCCATTTATAAGAGCTGAGATTTATTTAGTTTTTAGGGCTTATTAAGCAGAAGTGGCTTTCTCCTTCTTTATTGAAATTAGTTTTTTCATCCATTCTTGTCTACTAGTGCTGAAAAAAAAAATATTGATTTTGGCATCACCAGTCCTCTCTCTGTAGCTTGCAGAGGAAAGCATAAGCCGAATTCAGGCATGGTGTGTATATGATATAAGCAGCTCTCTGAAATCCAATGTAATGGCCTGAGTGTAACTTGATGGGCTGTACATGCAAAGGGTATAGAAGAACAGGCTGATGGCAAGAAAAAAACATCAAGAAAAGTTTTCATTTTATAGTGAGACTTTCTGGCTTTTGAGGTAATAAATAATCTCGACCCTTCAGTAGCATTTAGCCGCATACTGGCTTGTCTTGCTCAGAATGTGGTCAGCTTGGTCCCCTGGGGGCAAGGGCTCAAAACTGTAGGAGCGATGGTGAGTTCAGCCAGAAGGAAGGATGAGGATCATGCCTCCTGCCAGTAGGGAGCTGTGCCATCCAGAACTGGCATGATGGACTGTGGGTTTGTCTCATGATGAAAGGAAATGGGTTTGATGACAGTCATGGGCTGTCTGAGGGATACACTTTTATGACAGATCTGCTATGTATTACTTCACAGCAGCAGTGATGTTAATGGGATCAAATACAGCATTTCTAATGTGATTTGCACAGTAACAGCACACCAATGTTTTTCAAACAAGACTGAGAAGCTGTGTAGCAGATACCTGGCTTCCTTTATGAACAGTGCTTCCTAATCCTTCTTTCTTGATCCACTATTAGGGAAATAAAACTGTTATTTTCAAAATGTTACAAGCTTCACTGTATTAGCATGTATATTCACGCTAATTTTCATTAGCACACCTTTCAGAGTGCGATGGATAAATTAGATTGACTGGAGATTTTTTGATAGCTGGAGTGATAAAAATAAGCACAGAAGGGGAACTTGGAAGATTTTGTTTTAAACAAAGCACTAGGAAATTACTATCTACCTCCTCTGAATTCCTTTCCCGATGATTAAATTCATGATTAAATTCCTAGAATTGCATATTAACCTTAACAGCTGTACTTAGACTTCCCTTCTGAGGAAAGAACTTACCTGTGACATGGTAACGCACAACGCACGTCACTTCCAACTCCTTAAAAATGCACAGAACTAAGGATTTTCAGTGATGATAAACTTAAATTGTTGTTGAATCATTTGGTGGAGATGTATACAGTGACATGACATGCTTCTTGACTTATTTTAGTTCAGATCAGAATTAGAATTTTGGAAACCTGGTGGAGAATTTATGAACTCGGATTATTTCCTGAGGTAGCCTCATTCATTGTCACATAAAAATTTGAATAATATGATTATATATTCAATATTTAATATAGTAAATATATAGAGAAAAAAATTGTCTTTTTCACAGGGAAATTCTTTTAGTCACTCTTTCACTGTGACTGGCAAAACTTTTCTCAGTCCTTGAAGTAGTGAACTTTTGTAACAGCTCCTGGTTATATTATTATTATTATAGCACAGATTCACTAGGGAATGCCACGGGGCATTTTGTGTATCTCCAAAGGAAGTGANTTTTTCTTTTAATAACATGAAATAAAGTAGTCAGCTGAAATAACCAAAACTCATTAGAAAAAAACTGTTCCAAAAAAAAAGAACTCTGGGAAATTAAGTTGTCTTTAGAGAAGCTATCTGTTCACTCTTCCACATTTATTCTTCTGAATTTGATTGAAAATTGATGGTACTTTTTGGATGTTTACTATATTTGACATCACTCCTAGTATGATCATAATATACACTTCACTCAATCTCACTGTTCCATTGGATTCTGGTTTTTGTTGCTTTCCTATCAGTCTTTTTCACTTGTGAAAAATGTATACAAGTATGTGGTTATGTATAAGCCCATTACATGGGCCACTTGTATTATACTTATTTCTAAGTATGTGCATGGGGGAGAATGATTTCTCCCTCTCAGTGTGTTTATTCCTGCAAAGAACTATTTATGTACATACTAAAGAATGCAGTGATGGCTGGAGAAAATTATGCAAGCTGAAAATAATTTTGTTTCAGTGAAAGCTGAATAAAGATGAGTGCATAGTTAAGTTTAGGTAATACTTTAATTTTGGGGCTGAGTATAAACTAGTAATAATAAGATCCTTCTAACTTTAGCTTGAAAAATATTGAATTGTGGAAATACATAAAGATCTTAAATTAGTTTTGTGAGATCCTGAGATTGTAATTTCTCTCCTACGCTTTCATCAATTAGGATATCTTTAGTGAAATTTGAAACACAGCCTACTCTGATTACACTAAGTTCATATTCCTTCATCCAACATATATACGGTGAGTCATTGGCTACTTGGGTGAAATGCACCAATCCATTTTTGATCAGACATTTCTCAACCCAATATCAACTGTCAAAATAGTTCAGAAAGCCAGTTACCAGTAATGGTGTGTTTGACAGCTAATAACAATTGCATAATCAGCTTTCATTTTCCATTATTGTCCAGTGATCTAACAGAAAAAGCATTTGATGCCATAGGCTGGTTTTTTTTTCCTTCTAACTATTTTCAAATTATTATTTAGTAAATTACTGTACAGCAAAGGTAATAAATAACCATGTTCTCAGGTAATTGCTTGAATACAGTTAGTAAACTCTTATGTTTATAAACTGTTTCCCAACTTGTGTCAGACTCCTAATTTTTCACAAGTCACACATGACCAAATAGTACTGCACACTGGGGATAAATAGTTTTGCTATGGAGTAAAAGGACTTCTCTGGCAGCTTTGTACCTAGCCTGTTTTGTCAGACAAGAGGCATGGGCTGTTCCCCAAGATTGTTCCTACTGTTCATAAACATATCCAATATAAACATGCTAGATGAGAGTATTCAAGGACAAGGAAATCTGACATTCACAGAACAACCAACCCTCAGATAAATCTACAGAGGGAGAAAGGCATGAAAGCTGGAAAGCAAGAAAAAGAAGACATCCTTGTAATACCAGCTAAAGGTGGACAAAGAAAATAAAGTTTTAAAAAGGGAAAGAAATCCAGAAATTACAGGACCTGTTCATACATTGCTTTTCCCGATATATACATGAAAATGTGAATGGCATGGATTTTTCTTGGAAAGGTTTATTCAATTTACTTCTCCCTTCTTCTCCCACTTCCTTGTCCCCTTTAAGCTTCATGATATTCCTTTAGGACTCTCCTCTTCCTCCTCCTGTTTTTTCCACGCTTCCTCTACTTCCCCAGAGCATAGTCTCCCCCCATACATTCTTCTTCAGAGGCTCGATTCTAGAGCCTTGTTTTCATCCTTCAAGTCCAACTTCCTTATCCCATAATTCTATCTTATACCATAAAATTTGAGACTTCAGAAGTACCTTTCAATTCAGCTACAGACATTTTTCCCCTAGCCCACCTTGTTGCCAACAGTTAGTTAATGTACATGTAACAAGAATGGACTGCGTGGTTGAAACACTCCCTTTCTGAATGTAGATAGGAAGTTTTTTTTTAAATTGAAACCATCCCACAGAATCAAATTTGGTCGTAAACAGTGGAATTCCTCAGTTGCATTCTGCTTATATCTGATACATGCAGGACTATTGCCTAAAATGCATCTATATTGCATAAATCTACTTGGAGCATAATGAATAAGTGAAACAAAACATAAGGATACCTTTTCTTGGATCAGAATTAAAGTATTAAAATGTATTTGGATGTACTAAGATAAATCAATCAAAAATTAAATTTCAAGTTATCAGGTTGGGAAAGAAGATAAAATGTAACATCCACTGAATTAAACTTCTATTTTCACTCTGGTTGTAGCTGGTTTAGGTCTAGAGTGACATGCTGATTTTGGGTAAGTGGAGGGATGGAACACAAAGAATACACTGTCCAGAGCGGGCTTGAATTATTTATTACTAAATAAATAATAATAAAAAATTTTCCTAAGCTAAACCCAAACAAAAATAAACAAGCATACAGCTGAAATAGAGAGGGTATGTTAAAAATCTATATTGCATTTTGAATTAATCAGAGGACTAGATGCATTCTAAATAAGGTCATACTTAAACTGCAATATCTTCAGTCATTCAGTCTTACTAAAGTCAATCCTTCCATCTAACTGATCTGTTAGACAACTTTTTTTGAACAAAAACATTTAAAGTAATCGCTTAGTATTAAAAATTCAGTAAGAGTGCTTGCCTGTATTTAGTATCTTGAAGTATTATTTATGTATACACTCCTCTGTATTTTATTGTCACTTAGGTTAGTCTCCCTGCTAATTAGCTTAACTGCCCCAGGGCCCATTTTCTGGCTTTAATGCCAATTGGCACAGTTTGACCATACTTTTAAACTCCCTTGGTTTCCAAATCACATCTGAGTTACCTTTCGGGAATGGCCTGTGGCCCATTCTAACTCCTGATCTGTGTTAGGGAATTGTTATTATATGTCCCAGGGGAGGGGGGGAAAAAAAAAAAGAAAAAAATCCAACAGATTATTACATTTTAAGAGAGTAGTTATTTGAGTTCCAGTGTCTGGTTCTTTGCCATAGCAAATAGACATGACTGAAGAGTACTAGAACAGGAATCATTGGCCCACTTACACTGAGCAGACATAAGATTTTCAGAAAGAAGAGGAAAAACTTTGCTTTTAAATCAAATAGAAGCTGTGCTGGCCTATGCACTTTAATAGTTTTTTATATTAAAAACCGAAGAAAACTTTGGAATGGAAAGAACAGCAGAGCTATCTATTAAACCCTTGCTGGGTTTAATTTTTGTCATTTGATGCATTTTTGTTTTGTTTTGTTTTGTTTTGTTTTGCTTTGTTTTGTTTGCTTGATACTTTGCAATGCCTGGGATTCGCTTAAAGCTGCAGATCTGTTAAAAACCAGTGTGCTAAAGGCAATACTTTAAACTAAACTGAACTGCAGCCTTTATACTGTATTTTCTTCTTGCAGAATCTCCAGAATACACAGAACTTGCCCCCAAACCCTCCTGCTTACTAAGATAAGGTTCATTGGAAACGCAAACAAGCCTGTGAAAAAACCCATCCACACAGGCTGCACTGAATCAGATGGTTTGCTCCAATTTTTCAAACGGGATGTTGAAGTCACAGCTGGTTCATGAATACCTTGTTATGAATCTCCTTATGCCCTGTTCCTCGTTGCTCCTGCCACTTTTCCATAATCAAACCAGTTACACTTGGTTTAGCAAGGAGCTCTTCTCTCTTCTCTTGCCCCTCAGACATTGTGTCCTTTCCATCCTCCTCCTCCTGGTGGGATCCCCAGTCCCTGACAGCTGCCTGGGCTTACTGCTACGCTTGACCTTACTCCTACATAAACTGGCCTTAGCTGGGTAATACTGAACAGGCACGGCATCTTTGTCTTTGGCTCTAACAAGTGTTAAGTGCTGTCCCAAATCTTAGAATCAGAACTCTAATCCTAATGGCCAATAGGTCATTTGGATTTAACGATGAATTATCTGGATTCATATGTGGCACCACTTTGAATTGGCACAAACCTCCAGTAAATATATTCCAGCTTTCTTCGCTGTTTTGCAAATGACAAATTTCCAAAAAGTTCTCTTTTACAATTTTTGGTGCCGTTTAAATGTTTCTTAGAAAAGTTACAGGTCACACTCACACACATATAAAACAGAAACAAGTCCCCCCGGAGACATACTTTGTTGTTTAGGAAGCAGCAGGTCTCCCACGACAGAAACCCTACCACTGTTACAGGTTTAAATGATGTAAGAACAAAGATCTTCATTCCAATGAAACAGATGAATGACACCTTAAATTTTGAGGTCATAACTCAGCTGACAATAACATTCTGTAAATCTGCAATATAGGCAGAAACCAGCACATATTTAAAAATTAATATCTAAAAGCGACAAGTAAAGATGCACTTTTTATAAGGAGCAGAAACAGCTGCTTTTGCCTATTTCACAAATCATTCACAATTCCAGCACAGCAGGAATTTCCATTTCAAATTCTCTTTTACCCACAGAGAGAGAGAGAGAGATTGAAGAGAAGGCTCAGGGGGGAATTCATCAATGTTTATAAATAGCTGACAGGAGAATGCAGAGAGGATGGAGCCAGGCTCTTTTCAGTGGTTCCCAGTAACAGGACTAGAGGCAATGGGCACAAACTGAAGCACAGGAGGTTCTCTCTGAACATCAGGGAAAACTTTTTTACTGCGAGGGTGACTGAGCACTGGGACAGGTTGCCCAGGGAGATTGTGGAGTCTCCATGTCTGAAGATACATTCAAAAGCTGTCTGGACACAGTCCTGGGCAATCTGCTTTAGGTGGCCCTGACTGAGCAGGGGATTGGACAAAATGGCCTCCAGAGGTCTCCTCCAACCTCAACCATTCTGTGATGCTGTGATCAGAGAATGGGAACAAGGAGTCTCTTTTTCTGGGAAAAAGGAGGCAAAGAATCAGCTAACTTACATGGTGGAAAAGACCACTGCAGCATATGGACAGCGTATGAGCAGAAAATGTTAAGTCAAAAGAGTACATGAACGGAAAAAGAGAGCATGCGTGTAAAAACACTTAGGCCAGTCTTTCATCAAATGCAGACATTGTGCGAGGGTTAGTAGCAAAGGATCACAGAGCAGTTGAGGGTGGGAGGGACCTCTGGAGGTCATCTGGTCTAACGTCCTGCTCAAAGCAGGGTCAGAAAATCCATGTTGCTCTAATAAAGTTCTAGTAGAGAGCGCATTTTAATTATGTTTGATCCATACTAACCAGAGAAGTAGAGAAGAAGCCATCTCTGCTTTTCTGTTGGCTGAAATTCGACTTAGTCCATACAGAGCCATTGGCAGCCAGAACTTTCCTCAAGGTCTGTGATCCTTTGACAATGGCCTTTTTGTTCTTAACTATTTCCTGTCCATTAAACCATCATTTTCTTCTCATTTTCCCTCTTGCTTGACATTTTTCTTCAAAATTTTCAAGGTCCACCTTGGGGAAGAACTGCTTCAGCAGGGCTGAGGTTTTCAAAGTGATGCAATCCTTGATAAGAGCACAAGCATAGCAGTTGCCAGTTGCCAGTGAGCAAACAGGCCTTCAAGGAAGGGAACAAGTTTCATTTATTGATAAGAGCTAAAGAAAGGAAACCATGCTAAAGAAGTATAAGGGGAATCAAGGACTACAGATTTGTTCCCCCTTTTTTTATTTTATTCAAGCTAATTTCCACTGTAGAATTCAGGGACAACTATTCTGCAAAAAAAATAATTTAGTAGAAGGACGTAGTCACAATTCTTTGTCTGTGGTTTGCAGGCACTTTTTAATGTATTCTTTGTGAAATTTCTGATTTCTCTAGTGGTCACCCATGCATACCTTTGATATTTCTGCTTATTCTTTCGTGTTCCATGGTACTACCATTTCATGTGTCATGTTTCCCCTTCAATCAACTTTTTTTTGCTTGTAGTCACCCTTCTCTAAATTAATTTGATCACTTTCAGTTAGTTTTCTCATTCTATATTTGCACACTGGAATCTGTCTCTCACAAGGAAACAACAAACCTGTGTTAACCTTGAAACAACTATAAAGACTAAAAAGATTTTAAAAATGTTTTACAAGCAAGGCTGAAGTTGTACATACTTCAAGAACATTCAAACATTGAGTTATAACTTGACATAATATAAAAAAGAAGACTGTCATTCTTGTAAGTTTAAAATATTAAATAAATATTTTAATAAATATTTAATATTTTAATAAATATTAAAACTATGACAAGTTAATATGAGCACAGTTATAATACACTCACACAAGCAAATAATTATTTAATATTGACAAGAAATTGGGAGACAATAGTGGATTTGATGGTAAAGTATGCTATTCTGGAGGAAGGTTTGGAGTGGATTTTAGTTTAATATTGTCATTTATGACAATAGCAAAAAAAAAAAAGTTGAATAGAAGCTGCTTGTAGATATTATCAGTAAGAGAGATATCACAATAAATACAGGAGGAACTGAATTGTTTTGAGCATAAAAGTGTGTGATGGAAAGATAACAAAAGCAAACTGATTTCCATAAATTATCAGATTAAGGATTCCCGGTATTCCTGTACACTGGAAAATTATGAACAATTCTGACCTCACACATTCAGAAAACACATTCAACCTGGAAACTGAAAGTTTGTAGAGTGGATTCGTAGATGATTTAACAAATACAGAGCATAGAGCAAGCAGAGAAAAAGAATTTAGCATTCAAAATGAAGATATGTCAGTTTTTATAAACATGATCAGGGTAAACACTAAGGAATGGAGGGGGAGAAGGGAAAAAGAAGTAAACTATTAGTACACACTAGTCATTCATAATTTTAGGGACCCTTTTAGAAAGTTCTGTTCTAAATCCTCTGTACATACATTTATGCCAAGAAAACAAAGTTTATTCCACAGCACAACAGTTTAATAATTCTGTATTGGCACTGCAATTATTATTTTCAAAAAACAGAAGTAAAACAATTATTTTCATGATTTGAATTATAAAATACCCTCTGACTTTAGCCTTTTTACTTTGCTTTCTAAAGCCATGAAAACCGATAATAGCTAACCTCTTGATTTTATTTGGTTTAGACAGTGTAATTAACATAGTCAGTATTCCAGAAATATTGAAATGCTTTGGTTACTGTAATCTGGAATCAAAGCTGTGCGAAAAATCAAAAATTACATTAAAACATGCTCCATGCACATCACACGCTCCAGTCCAACTTCCTGTTCATTTATGATTTCTCTTCACTTTTTAGCATCAAACAAGTTCCTTTTGTTCTTTTGTCATCAGAGATGCAATGGGGAGATGTTCAAAAGTCAACTTCCAAACTGGACTGCTTTATGAGAAGTAGAGACTCTTAGGTTACGTGATAAAAGCTCTTCTGCACACAAAGGAATGCAGAAAAGCAATGCAGGAACAGGATGCCAAACATTACCCTGCTGAGCTGCTCCCAGGCCCATCACAGGAGCCATCAGATGGATTTGGAGGTGACATCCAAATTAAGAACTCAGAAGAGACAACCTGTACAGGCCCCTCCCACTCAGCCCAAGTGTCCAAGGGTGACACCCATCACAATAGGTCAACCAAGAGACACCTTTTGGACTGAGGGGGTTCTGCTGTATGGTACACATCATGGTGTACAGAGCAAGAGCACTTCAGGATCACACAGGACTATGGGATATTTGGGGGAGGGAAGGGATGGGTTTAGGTGATTTGGAGAAGGACAAGTGTAGAAAAATAGAGGGGTAAGGGGAAAGTATGCAAAACTATATATAAATTATATGAAAGGAAAAATATATGAACTCGTAATGAAGTAACTATTACTGTCAAAAGTGCTAAAAAACTTTAAATACTAATGGTAATGGATAGAGCTGGAGTAGTTAATTCTATATAGTTAGACTTTGACAATTTAGTCCAAATCTAACAACCAGTATTAAAGAACCTGCAAAAGCATGCATTGCTTATGGATTTCCCCATTTTCCATTAAAAATTTTAGAATAGTTTCAAATTTCCGCTAAGTCTTTCCTATGTACCTGCAGATACATTTATTTTTCCTTTCACAGTGTAACAAGTATAGTTCAAGATAATAAAATAATAGAATCTATAAGTATGAAAGCAAGCCAAAAAATTTGGAAAGAAACAACGATTCAGACACAAGCTAGCTTTTGGGAAAATATGAGTGTAATATATGAGAAGTGAAGATGGGTCAAAAATGACTGTTTGCAGATGTGAAAGATGTCAACACCGGGGATGAAAAGCTGGGAAAACATTCATCCGGTGAAAGATATTAGTGAAAACAAAAAGTCAGAGGAATTAGGTCCAAGTCATTTTAATAAGAAACAAACTGCTGTTCATGACTGTGTCTTCTTCTGTACGTTATCTTTTTGTCACAAAAAGTACAATAAGGAATAATTCCAGATCCTGGAAATAATTGTCTTGAAACCAATTCTCATCTTATACTGACACAAATGTCCACCGTGTGGAGTAAAAAGTTGAAACATGCTCAGATTTCTTTAAATAGAATAATAGTTCATCTGCAAAGATGAAAAAAAGTTGAGATTTCTGGCTTCTGCGGCTGAGCAGTACGTGTTACAGCATTATGTTTGCATTTCCTGGTTTACCCACTTTCTACATTTCCTTTAGGTCTATCTTGACCTTACTGCCATTGGCAGGGGGTAAGATTTACAATTAATGTATATATAAACTTGCTGAAACAGTATGCATACATTGCAAACTTGATGAGAATATATATTTTCTGGTTTATAAAAGGAAAAAAATAAATATTTCATAGAACTGTTTTCCTTGATGTAGATCTGACACATATAAAAGTTAGCAAGGAAATATTATAAGCTATTTCTTTTATCCATAATGATGTTCTTTGGTTGCTGACAAAAGCAAAATGTCATCCTTTGAAAGTGCAACAACATGTGCCTAAGGAACACCAGGTTCATTTCTGTACTACCTGTTATGGAGCATTCAATGAATCTTTATTCTGGAAGCTTTATAACATTGAAGGATTGTTTTAAGAAAAGAAAAAATAAATTTAAAAACCCCCAAACAAACCAAAACACATGAGAAACAAAACAGTGGGCTGCTTCCACTTAAAGATCCTTTTGTAAGGAGTTTGGAGTCACTGAAATGTACTGACATTTAGGACTCTCTCTCTCCTTTCCATTTATATTGATCTCCATTGTCCCTAACCACTGTTGCATATTGTGGTGATATTTCTGTAAAATTTCTGCCAAACATCCACTTGAACCTGCTGATGATTTTAGTAGGATAATGTGAGCTATAAATGACATGACAAGCACTAAAAATGGCATAAGATCTCTATTGTTTTCAGTATTCATCTGTTGATGTCATCAATCTTTACATAAAACCTTCAACATAATTTAGCTCTGAATTAAACACCAGATAAGTCTTTGTGGAAGCAGATGCTTTCTGTTCCTTGCTTTTTCTGACTCCCTGCAAAGTCCGTTTTTGTTTAACTCTTTCTCTTCTCTAACTTTCCAGTAGACCATGCAGCCTGATGACTCCACAGTAACCCTATGCTCACCTTGTGTGCACTGCTGTCGGCTACGTTTTTGTCTGTTGCAATATTCTTGGAGATATTAAGTGTAAGTTGCGGTGCTGTGATTAACCTCCTTCTGATACAAATCTGACCATAGTATGTTCAGTCTCAGAGATTACAAAAAACATTAGATCACATGACCCTGAAACCATGAGGCTTTTAATATGAAAGCTATTTTGGATTATATTTAAAAAAAAAAAATCTTTGTCTACTAAGACTTTCAGAAAGAACAGGGTCATAGCTTTCAGATTCTCTTTGAAATCATAGACTTAGAAGTGCAATGACCTCTTAATGATATAGACACTCATTTGCAATCATTGGTCTCGGGGTCTTTAGTCATAGTAAATGCCATGAAATCTGTGATTAAATTGTCAGTGCTCACAATGCTGTGGCTGCCTCTAGTAAGACAAACTAGAACTAATTACAAGAAGATACTTTTGAGTGTGCGTAAGATTCTTGGCATCGTACAGGATCAGAGTGGTGAAAGAAGAAAGGGCTTAGCAGAGCTCCGGTGGGCTGTCATGGTTCACAGAGCTTTTAGGAGCCGTTCAAGTATGGGCAGTGTGTGGTAGGATGACAAATTAGGGATGAGGCACTGCAGCATGCTGCTGTGTTACAGGGTGCCGACATGGATGAATGATTGTAGGGAAGGAGACATCGAGGAAGGGTCAAAGTGAGAAGAGAGCAAGCAATTTCCAAAAGATTAGTTAATTGTGAAAAGATTGGCATAATTTAACATCTGAATGTTGATATTTATCCAAAGCGAAGGGTGGAACTTTCCATAGTCAGTCCATCACAAGTTCAGATCCCTTTCTATGCTGTCATAGATGGCTCCATGGCAACGAGGTGTGAAGTTGCAAACAAACTGATGGCTTCAGGTGGAAATAAGCAGAATGCATACTTTTAAGGCAATACTCTGATGATAAATGATGTAGTAAGTCTAGGTTCAAAGACATAGCCTCTCAACAGAATTTTTCTCAAAATTCATGTTTCAAATTTTGCAGGAGACATCTTTCAACAGTATTAAATAGAAACTAGATCTTTTGTGCAATACTTTCTTGTTCTTAAAGGTGCTGACTACAAATAGATGATCTCTATTTGCCTACCTTTTCCTGAGTGTATAATAGACTTTCACTTGTGTGTTTTCCCCTGTAGCTCATTCCATGTAAGCAATAGTTGAAAGTCTATCACTCAAAACTTGATTTCCATAAGAAGGAAAATGAAAAGGATCACTTTTTCATGCTTGTATTATTGGGCACTTCTTTTTGCCTCCTAAAATTGCTGAGGCAGCTGGAAATATGCCTGGACCTCTATCACTGTGGAAACTTTTTTATTTTCTTATTGACAAAAGTGTCTTTTCAACCCAAAGGATTCATGAAGAACTTTCAGTTTCATGTGAATACCTTTTTGTTTCCTTACCTGTCCTTCAGTTTCTTTTCTATTCTTTTTTTTCTTTTTTTTTTTTTTTTTAACTTGAGAGGGGAGAAGTCTTTCAATTCCTTCTTCTGATCTTCTGTCTCATCATTAATATCCAGTTTCTTCCACTTGTTTTCCCAGGCCTAAAAGGTGCAGCATTAAGACCGATGAATTCATAAAACACTGAAGGTCACTGAAGAGAACTGACTGCAGTTCTGGAGTGCTCTTTGTTTGGAAGAGAGAGTGAACACTTGGATGCTTTGCTCAAGCTCCCACTGCACTCAGGTCCCTTCTACGGTGTCCAAAGGATACCTGGCTCCTAGGAAGAGATGTAGAAAGTGAGGGTGGCAGCTCATGCCTGGGGCAGTGAAGTGGCACTTGAAATTAGAGCCTTGGAGTAGAGGGTGTGAAAGACCAGACAAATGGGGGAAGTTCTGAAAGTGCAACAGTCTGAAAGACTCTTACATAAACAAACCTGTGTATTCACCTCTACTTGCTGCCCTGCAAAATCTTTGGATGAGTATTTTGAGGCACACAACTAGAATGGCATATACAGTCGTATTATCTGTTGTATTGCAGTACAGATTCTGTTACTTTCCTTTTTCCCACCTCTTCTTCACCTTTTTACCCAAACATCTCCTCCCTCTGCTTCAACCCCATTTTCTTGTTGCTGTGACCCATGCAAACAAAGTCATCTGACAGGCATAATGTAGTGCTTGATTCCTGGATGTATTCTTACAAATGCATCTGAACCTTATGTTTTGCTTGACTCTGTGTCTTTACTATGACAGAATGACATATTGCACATTATATATAGCAGCAAGGATTGATATGTGTATGTTTCTTTTTCTTCTGTGAGAAGAGTAAAGATACATTCTAGGAGAACAGTAAATCTCTGTGGCAGTCCTTCGCCCTGAATGCATTTATTCTGCCTACAGAGAACAGCAGTAGCAACATCCAAGCCAGTAGAAAATGAAGCTGAATGTAAATATATTAAGTGGCCATGACACTTTCATAATGTAATTTAACCTCCCTGAGGAATGTAAATATGTTCTTTTTTTTTTTTTGCAAGTTCCAAGAGAAGGAAGGCTAGGCGTATCACAGAGTTTATTTTAATTTGAGCATAAAGGAAGCACTTTTCTTGGTAAAAGGAACATAAAAGTTATCTGAGAGAGTATGAAAGTAAGAATGAAAAAAGCAATGAAATACAATGAAAATTGTATTATTTAAATTTCCCTTAGAAAATATCAATTTTTATCAATCAAAATTAAATTAAACTAAAGTTAAATTTTATCAATCAAAATTTAACTGTAATGCCTATAAAACAATATTCTACACTAAACTTCACATGAGGCTTAAGATTCTATTTTGTATTAGTATTATTCCCCAATAAAAGCCACAATATTGGAAGGTTTTTTTCCTTGTTTTGGGCTAAACCTTATGGACAGGGTTGTTCTGCATATAAATTTGTGGCATATAGAGCTCTAACCTTTGGTGAAGTGGCTTCAGAATACTTGTAGAGATGAGTTGACCGACTAATAACAAAAAACCCCAAAATTTGACATACCAAAGTTTTGAATATTACATCCACAAATTGATTCTCCTTCCAGAAATGAATTGTTGAGGTATCAATACAATAAAAGTGACAAAAAATGTGGGAGACCCTCACACTCATACCTAGAAGTTCTACACGGTATTTTGCAGACATTTTCCCTTTGTTTCCAGAAGCCAGTGGAAGCGGGGCGTGGAAGTTCATTATAGTAAGAGTAGACATGTAACAAGTTTACAGGGTTAGTATTTTACCTTTTCACAATGGTTCTCAACTGAACACAGAAGACCACCGTCTAGTTATATAATCTTGCCTTTTGCTTATCTTTTCAAAGTAGGTTTTTTTCCCCATCTTCAAATCCAAGCAAGTTTAATTTCTCTTAGTGTTAACTACATGATTAGGTGAACTAATGATATATTTTGAGAGAATGACCATTGTCCTGGAGCTGGGACTTTCAAATTACTGCTGATATTTGGCCAGCAAAGCATAGTTTATCACATCACAGCTGGGGCAGAGATGAAGTATGAGCTAATCAGGATGAAGGAGAAAAATGTTCTCATGATCTTTCTAAAAATCAAATTAATGAAGAGAAATGCAGAAACCACTAAACCAGTCAAACATTCCTGAAACCAAAATTGAAGAACAATAACAGCAATAATCCATCCTGCAGCTCTGGAAACTTGAACTTGATTGTTTTGGTTTAATTTGTTCTATTTTCCCAGGCTTTAATTTCCTTCTGTTATTTGTTTTTGGTTTCCCTCCCACATCAACTCTTTTCTTCACTCATTTCAGAAGAGACTTATTTTTGGTAACACAAATTTTCTTTTAATAGAAACCATTTTCTGAAAAATCTGTTACAGTGTCAAACCATAAATCACTATTTTTATGTATATAGGTTTCAAAAGCTCCATGTACTGTGTTTGGGAGCTAATTTGGTTTTTCTTTTACTATATAAGGTATTAAAGAATAAATGCCTGCAAATACAAGGCAGAAGAAAAATACAGGCAGAGGGCATAGACTTTTTCCTTCTGCATGTCCTGTACATTTACAACTTAGAAATACTAAAAATTGACAAACTAACTTCGCTGGGAGAGCAGTCTAAAGAACCTGTAACCACTGAAGTTCCCTAATTATTTTACCTTACAGTGAGAGCAGGATCTGCAGATTGCCTATACCAGGTGTCAAGAACCAGATCTGCAATCCATTACATTCACTATCCATGGGTCAGTAAACTCGTCTGTGTGATTTACAGCAGCAGTAGGACTTAGATCAGGTTTTCTCCTACTCCAAAACTGGAGTGTAGCAAACTGAGCCTTAATTTTTTGTACTACAGCTCTGTATTAGGCTGGCAATACATATCTAACCCATGATCTCAAACTCTCTCTAGACCAGTTTTTATTTTTTTGTCATGCACTGGTGAAAGTCTAGATTAATTGTAACACCAGTAGTGGAATTTCTCATGTGTCGTGTAACTATGCAGGCTGGTAGACCAAAGCCTGGGCAAGAGGACCTGTTGCTCCCCAGAGACTGGAAAAACCATCTTCCCAAGGGTGCTGAGGGTAATGGTGAAAAACATAGCGGGGAGGTGGCTAGAGTGGGACAATACACAGGCAGAAACAAGTCCAACTTTCACACAGCTTGGCAATAGTATGTGACACTTTATGAAGAACAGTTCTGTTAACAAAGTTGAGGGAATGATATGATGTCGTCCATAATCAGGTTGTGAAAAGCATAGGCAAACAATTTCCAGAGAGTCTGGGGTGAGGGTTTGCAGTGTGATCTATGGCTGCAACCTGCAGCCTGGCCCAAAGAAAAATTGAACAAAGAGATCTGAGAATTGTTTTTTTGGGAAAAAGAGGAAATACTTCATACTGAACATGTCAACTGTGGCATGGGTGCCGAATGGACCATGCCTACCAGTGCCCCCTTTCTCAGCAGGTGAAATACTGCCAGGGGCTTCTATGCAAGGAATGGCTCAACAAGCCATGGTAGCAGCAGAGCAGGAGTCCAGCCAACACAGCGGATGTTAAAGCAATGTGGTGAACCTGGCTAACTTAAATAACCGCAAAAGACCATGGCCAGCGAGGATGATTAGAAGAGAATATGATTTACAGGAATACCAGAAATCTCAGCTAGAGACGATTGGTAGGGAACTGGTGAAGGGGAGGAACCAGCAGCAGCAGCAGCAGCTTTGAGCAGAAATAACAGCTGGTTTATGAGGATGAGAGCTACACAGTGAGGTTCTCCCCTCCCTGAAGCCTCAATTGGGGCAGGTTGCTGACGGACTCCAAAACACAACCTCTTCCCTTTCTCAGGGCAGCCAGTAGCGAGTGAGCTGTGAGAGGGAACAGGAGGAGGAAACTGCTGCCCACTGCTGCCCGGTCACACAGTTTTCAGAGAAGGACTTGGTTTTGGACAACTACCACAAAGCTTTGTTGAAGCTAATGGTAATTTGCCACTTGCGAATTGTTACTGCTTTTTTTTTTTTTTTCTTCCCCTCTGCCCTCTGTACACCCAATGAACTCCTACTTGTTTAAGTCCATTTGTTGAACTCACTGCCTCACTGAGCATTCAGATGATTTAATTTCCTCAGTCTTTGGAAGCTCAAGCCAATGACTTTTTAGTAAGGACTTCTTGAGAGATGCAGACTGTCAAAGGTGAATGGGGAAGAGAAACAGAGCAGAGGAATGGAGATTTTAGATGTGAGTACTCCACAGACTGTGGGACTAAGGCCGCTTTGGAGGCTCTCACTGGGGTCATGATGGCCATGAACTGATAATACACAGGTGTGGATTTGGGTAGATGTGTGCAGGATTAGGGGATTTGTGAAATGGACACAGTATTGCTACATTTAATTTATTTCCTGAATGAGCAGCATTTGGTTTCTGGTGACTGATGACACTTTGCCTTGACTGTCTCTGACTGTTCTCAGGTATATTTCCAGCAGAAGGAGTACTCGTTCCTCCATGGGAATGTGGGAACAGCAAGCATGCAAAATAGTTCTATGGCATACAAAATTCAAGTTTTCTGATCTATGGCTGCAGCCTGCAGCCTGCAGCCTCGCTGGAAGAAAAACTGCACAAAGAATTCTGTGAATTGTTTTTTTGGAAAAAAGAGAAAATACTTCATGGTAAACATGAAGTGCACAGAACTGGGTACATATTTTGTATAGTCTGTGATATTAAAAGAGGTTAAGATAAGGTTAAGCTTAAGCACAAATGCTAAAATATGCAAGACTGCAAAAATTTACAACATAAATATGATAACTGTGAATAACATTTAGTTCATGGTATGTCCACCATGAAGCCCACGAGCACTCTGAGCAGTACGCATTGATGATCTCTAACAGTTTTCTACTTTATTCCAGAAAAGTTTGTTTTCAGTTGAGAGGAAGTAAAAGGTTACTTAGATTCAATTGCTGTGGTCCTAACAGTCTAAACTTTTATGCCTTCTCACTGAGACCACATAAATATTGTTCGTAGGAAGTGAAACTTACAGTAATAAAAATGGCAAGTTAATGTGTTTTTCTGCTTAGGTCACAAGTAGAAATGGCTGCAATGATCTCATCAAAGTCCCAAGTGGACATTTGTCTCCATCAGAAACAATTTCAGTTTGACATGTTTTGAAAATTATGTGAAGACGACAACCAAGGCTGGAACAGCAGGCATTTAGCAAATGAGACTTTGTTTTGATAAAAATTTATCATGGAAGAATATTGTATAACATACAGTTCTTCCAAAGAAAGACAGAAAGAAATTTTAAAATAGGTTAAGCTTGTTGCTTCTCCTTGTCACATATAAATATATTTCATTTAAATACAGGTGATTGATAGCCTCTTCTAGATTAAATTAACGAAGATCATTTGGTTTAGATAAATTTAGCTTCATTGACTTCAGAAAGCTGCACTAACAGCACAATAGCTGACTGGGTGGGCATATATACAAATCACTGATACAAAAATTGAAACTTTTGTAGTAAAGATAGGCAAAATATATTAACGTTAAAGACCGAGTCCTGTGCAATCTGAGTCTGTGGGACTGTTGCCAATATTTTCAATGGATCTGAGATTAAATCCTGTGAGGCAGATGGCCAGTGAACTCTTTGGTCGAAATCCCTGTGCATGGCAGTGGGGTGGGGGGTTGGGGGGGGCTGGTGGATGAGACCTGTGATCATGCTGGGGCTGCTGCTGGGCAAAGCCTTCCTAGGAGATGATTTCCCAGGATGAGCTCCTGCATCCCCTCCTTGTCCACAGTCTTCCAGCATCTTGTCTGCAATGAAGACACTGCTACTGGAAGACAATGCTTAGATCTTGTTTTTTAATGGTATAGTAAAGACAAGACACTTTAATATGAAACTCTGGCATTAGGTGTCTCCTCCATATTGTGCCCAAGGAAGTTCAAACCTTGGCAGTGGGTACATAATACTTATAATGCTGTGAATTTTGTGGAATCCTGTGTATATATATATATACACACACCTTTACACTTACTGAGGGCACAACTTACATCCTTGCATATATTTTCCAGCCCAACAGGGAGTCATGACAAGAACCAAATGGCTGTCAAAACACATGTCATACTGAAACATATGCCTTCTGAAGTAGTTATCTATCGGCTGTAAATGCCTCCATCAACCATATGAAATTCTAAACTATTACTGTTTGAGTTAATTTTTTTACTTGGAGCAATTTCCTTCTTAGCATATCACAACACTGTAAAAATATTCTAAACCAGGAAGGTAACCTGTAAGTCCCAATGGGCATTTGCTTACAGAAAGCTACAGCTAAGCTACATAAATAATATACTTTTTTCCCTCAGGGTGGTGGGGGAATGATATATGGCATGTGTGCTACACAGGTAAATCTTAAGTGTCCAATTTGAAATAAAAGACTGACTCTGTTTCCTCTTTGCAAACGAGCTCTGGGTTTTAGAGGAAAAGACAATTTTCATTTATTTATTTATTTATTAACACTAGGATATTTTTGGAATAACAGTGATCATATACGTCTTAAATAGGGATGGCTATAATGTGACCCAAATACAGTAATGATACAGGTGTGTGAATCCAAAATACTTTTGATGTACATGAGATATTGTTAGAAAGTGTTTTTGAGACTGAGCCTCATATTAAAAAGTTAACACTGAAAAAAAAAAAAAGAGCAGGGAGAAAAGATAGTAGCATAGAGATAAGTATAGAGACTTTCTGTTTTTTATATTAGCTTGAGGGTTTTTTTATATTAGTTTGTATTTAAATTTATATCCTAGTTTGTGCCAATTATAGTACGTAATCTACAGCTAAAGAGTTGCTATCTGAGGAGAGGCATGATGGTAGGGCTGGAGCCAATTAGCTTCCACTTTTTAGGTAAAAACATTAGAAGCTAAGGTGTGTCATGAAAGTATATATGCATTAGATAGCTTTGAGATAAATCTATCTGAATTTAGTTAGAGATTAACTGTTTTCTAAAGAAGACGTCAAATATTCAGCATCAATCTTGTCTTTACTAAGCTATTGGGATTTTGACTATGCTAATAAATTATCAGTATATATTTGCTAGAATATTTATATGGTATTTTTAAGAATGCAAAGGTTATTTCTTCTTGGTTTTACAGTGCAAGCATATGATATTTCATATAGTAACTTTTATCACATTTGTGTGACCATATAGAAAGATGATCCTAATAAAATCAGGACTTAACAGCCTTATCTTCATTTTACCATCTGTAAGGAAAACTAGATTCAGACCTTTGTTAAACGTACTGTTAATCCCTGAGTCTTTCAACACATGTAACTCAACTTGAATTTGATACAGTAACCAACAGCTGCAGGTAGGAATGGAAGATGGCTATGGAGTATTTGCAGGTAAGATATACCAAAAGATCTTGAGCCTGGGTTGAGATTCACAAATGTTGAATGCTTCACACCCAATTATATTACATAGCTGCAGGCTAGCCTTGAAGGAATGAAGGCATGTTTTACTGAGATAGGCAGGCATGGAGGATACAAAAAAGCTGAAAAAAAGATTAAAATAGTATTTGTAAAATTTCTCTAGAAGTGAGAAGCATCTGTCAGCAGCTGCCAGTACTGAATTTGCTGTCTGTGCATGTTCAACAAAAGGAAGTTGTCAGGTGGTTCCAAATTCTCTGAAATTTCCAATAACAAATTTTTTTTGATTCGGATTCAACAAGCAGTTCTTCCACAAGCTAAACCCTGAATTGTCTTGCTATGGTTGTTGATACATTTGTACTGAAGGATGCTTTTGTTATGGCTGCACTTGATGTTCCTTTTCTGTTTCAAACAGCAAACTGTTACGGCATTTCCCTTCATATGGAGCTGAATTTCAGTGCCAGTGAAATAATCACAATGCGGCCACCGTCTAAGTCTGCAGTCCTCACAATGCCTCTTCTATATGCTGATCAAGTCAATTCCCATAGCATCCAGCACCTCAATAGTTTGAAAAGTCCTTTGGGGCCAGAGAAACAGCAACATAGGAGTATATGTCACCATCATACCATCATTTCTAGACTAGTATTAGAGAATGAAGATTAAAATAAAAATATTTTTTCATACTGAGCACAGAAGGAATTTAAGCATGGTTAAAAAAAAGCAGAGGTTTGATTATGTTTTCAGAAACCATAAGATCAGCCAGCTTAAATATTGGAGCATGAAAGCTATTATCAAAAACAGAGGAACTGAGAAGACTGATTGATCTTATGTGCTCTGTAGCAACTCACAAATACATGAATAATATCTCCTCACTCATGAATTGTTTCACTCATGTTACAAGCATACAACTTGGTAATGATTACATGCAAGCCTCAGAGGCTGATTATCACATTTCCATAGAATCTAGTATCTTCTGCAGAAGGCAAACTGTTAAAGTTAGTTACTCGGAGTCTGTAGAAACTATATTTCCTTTTGAAGATCTTGGGGCAAATTTTGACACTCCTTACTACTAAACTAATCTGAACTGCAAAGAAATCTCCTCTTTTGAGCAAAGGATGAGAACATAGTATTACACTCTAGTCTATACACTACAGTATTACACTATAGTCACAGGACATCGAAATAGATTAGTAAGAGCATGTTACGCCACTTCTGAAATTGAGCAGAAATTCTCAAATGAAATTTCATGTATCAGAAACCATGAATTGAGAGAAACCAGAACTTTTGCTGTACTGCATGTGTTTGGATGGCAAAACCAACAGCAGCTGCAATAATTGTTTTCAGGCCCTAGACAGAATATCTGGTCAAAAAATCCAACAGAAAACAGACCCAGTAAGGGAGACTGAAGGGCCAGGTAGGGGTTCTTTGATCATTTAATAAAGTAAGATGATATAATCATGACAAAAATCTTGCCCCAAACCAGACAAAGCAGAGCCTTTTCCTGACCTGCGTGTAGCCTGGCACAAGTCGACTGCCCGCTGTGTAATCAGCTCATGAATGAAGTGACTCTCTTTATCTTGTGAATTTGGTTTCCTTCTGACAGGAAAAGAAAAAATACCAGGCCTGGAATTTTTTCACCAAATGGGATTCCTGTTTTCTGAATACTTCTGATGCTTCCCTGAATGATTTAATCACACTGTAGGTTTACTCAGAGATCAGAAAATCACAGAACTGTTGGCTGAAAGAGAACTCAGGAGTTTGTCTTATCTACTCACTACGTCTGACAGCATCAGTTTTGTCTTTGCTATTCCTGACAGATGTTGGAAATGTTTCCAAACATTCCTGATGCTGCAGAGCCCACAGCATGCCCAGGTTACACTTTTAATCCCCCTTTTTCCTATTGCAGTTTAAGACCGTTATTTCTTAATCTATCTGTTCATAGCCAACAAGTTTGTTTAAATGAATTCAGTTTTTTCTTTCATATTAATACTCCTAGCATAAAAAACAGCCCATCAAATTTTCTCTAGCAATTAAATCCTGGTTTGGGTTATGTACTTGGACTTTCTACTTCTAAATTTTACTTCCCCTGTCTCTTGCATTGGAATAAAGGCAAATATGATTAACAGGTGATGCACTATCACAATTTCTCTCTCTTTGATTCTGTTGTGAAAACCTTTGTCCCACCACCTTTTAAGCTTCTGTCCTGTTTATACTTACCTGGAGGTATTTGCTCCCTCTCCCCTAAATCCTAATTTAAAACGTTCCTCATTGCACTTGCCAGTGTGCAAAGATGCTCATCTTCGTCTTCTTTTGGGGGCGTCCATCCTCACTCAGTAGTTCACAGAACATCATTCCATGGTTAAGGAAAGCAAAGTCCCACTGCTGACACTATTGGCATGGCCACATTTACCCTCAGGCTATGTTTGTCCCTGTTTGAACCCTGATTTTTTTCCTGGGAGGGCTGCTAAGAGTAACCCTTGCCACTGCCAGAGCACTTTAGTCACTTGTGGTCTGCTGAGGCGCTCTCTGGCTGAGGCATTTGTCTTTGCATGAGGCAGAAAGTGTACCAGGAGCCCAGATGTGCCTCTTTATACTGACAACAGCATTTTAGATAGCAATAATCAGGGCTGGGAGACAGATGGGTCTCTTCACTGCCAGCAGGGGGAAGTCACCAACTACTTTTATGTTTTGGTTTTCCTCCTGAGAATGAGGGTAGTGAATCTCCCAGTATTTCAGGTTTGTGCCTTTTCTTCCTCTGCCATTGGCATTGCAGCTTCCTGTGTTACCTGAGCTATGTATTTATTTCTGGAAGGATTAGAAAAGAATAGCAGCCCTCCTCTGAAGAGGTGAAGTAGTCGCTACTAGGTGGTGTGACAGTAGCCTTGCCCAAAGTTTTGCTTTCGTGGCAAACTTTTAGGCTTGTTTTCTAGCTTGAAATGGTGACTTAAAAGGTCTGCAGTATCTCCTTGTAAAGGGACTCTACTCCTGCTTTTCTATTCTGTTCTGGGGAAAGAAAGGATCAAGTACTGTGTTCTCATCTTTTACCCACAGACCATGTGCTGCCGTTATATTATAGAGCGTTCTGCCGGGAAAATACAAATACCTGCAGGTGTTCATGTATAATTTAAAACGTTATTAATGAAACATTGACACTTCAAAGTTTAAATAGCAAAATAAAGATGCATAAAGTAAGTGCTAGCTCATGTAATTTTTTAGGTTTATTTTATTATTGTCTTTTCAATGTCAAATAGGTCTTCGTGGCACTCTTATATGTATAATCAGTATTGATTTATTGCAAAACAGTACTACTCATGAGATTAAGCTAGCTAAATAGCACCAACAATGAATTGAAGATACTTCTGTGAATAAACATGAAAATTTTGCTGCATATTTGCACTGGTCCATCATTTGGTGATCATGAGTGTTCACATAGTTTTGAGGTTATTCATAAGAATATTAATTTTTCACACATAAACTGTGTGAAAATTTATCTCAGAAATAATTTTTACTATTTGCAGTTTTTAAGGCAAGCTTTCTTACCTATTCACTCAAAAAGCAGAAGCAGTACATGACTGAAGTGATTAGTCACACTTCACTAGAAATCGATCACATGCAAGTGAATTTGTTTTATGAATCAAGAAACCTGAAAGCTGAAATGAGTGTGATCACTCACACAAAATATCTGACAATAGTGATCTCCAGCAAGAATGGATTTGCTGACAAAAAGAAACAGAGCTGAGTTCTTTGCATGATGTGGTCATTGTTAATAATTAAATTTCCTCTTTTGCCATGTTGCATTTTTGCTGTTGAGAAGGGAGTTGAGGTTAGTACTTCTAATCTCTTTTTCAGTTTTTGGTCTTGAGAATGTTTTTCAGTATTGATATAAGAATGCTTGCAAAATAAACACCCAATAAAAAAAAAAAGCCAGTTTGTGACTATGTTTCAAATCTTAATTGAGCAAAAACAGTTGAGGGAAGAATTTCATCTTTTGTTATGGTCCTGTTTACTTGAGAACACATGGCACCGGTAGATCTACTTGATTGCTGTGGGAGTATTTTCACAGTGGAAGAATATATTTTTATTTATGAAAATATTTTAATTTTCAGAACAGTACACAAAGGGTAAATGGAAGAGCAGAAAACATTTTTTTCATTATATTCAGAGTTCTCTGTTGTCTTGGAGATCCAGCCTCATGAGAAAAGTTCATGCAAAAGTAGGTGGGGGTTCACCCTTTACAGCTGTTCACTTGTGTGGAAAAAAATAGTTGCTGGCCTGCAGTACAGGGTCCTTTATACAAACCACGTGCTGGGTTATTCTCAAACACGAAAGGCTGGCATGTAAAATATTAAGACTCTGAAGGCAATCAGATAGGATACAGGGACTCTGTTATTTCAGTGCTTATATTTTTACAGTGCTTATATTGTATTTTTACAGTGTTTATATTACTACAGTGCTAATTTTTCTAAATCCATCTATTTGTAGCAAAACTTTTACTTGTATACTTAACTGCACCTACATGAATAATCAAATTTAAGGCTATTAAGCTCATATATTTGTTTACAGATAAGTACCTTTTTAAGCGTTTTCCTGTTGGAGAATAGCGAGTGACTCAGTTCAAGAATTAAAATTCAAAGTATTAGGACTGACAGACCCCACCCCACCCAAGCTAAGCTCCTGACACATGTTGCACCCAAGTCCAGCAAGGAGGCCAGCCGTGCCACAACCTGGCAGCCCAGGCTGGCACAACACAGAAATCAAAGAGGATTGTTGTTCTCTCTGCACTGATCAGAAGAGACTCCTTGGAAAAAAAAAGGGAAGTATACCTGCAGGAGGATAGTTTTGGTTAGTTTAGTCACTTGGCATTGTCTGTATTTTTCTGCTTGATATAGTCACGATCATTTGAGTCGGTTAGGAATGGATTTTGCAATAAACCTTAGAGGTGAGTCCATTCTCAGTGTTAAATATACCATAGTCTTTTACTATAATAATTTGTTTCAGAATTACCTCAGTTTTTAATTCAGAGGAAACAAACAAAAAAAAATCAGGTATGTAATTTCTTATGTGACTGAGACACTCCAAGACAAATGGTGGTGTAAGGAAGAGTAATCAATATTTGTCTTCAATCAAATTCACTTCAGTTTCATCTCTTGTTGAGCGTTGCCAAAATAAATGGCTAGGACAGCCAATCTCAAATGTTAGTTTAAATGAGTCACTCATATTGTTTGCATAGTAGGTCAGATAATTGTTATTCAGTTTATCAGCATCTTGTCTTGTTTCTTTGAAGCTGTGATGAATATAAATAATTTTTGAGGCAATGCAAGTGGATAATCTCCAGTGTCAGTGTGGCGTGCTTCATACAGCTCACAGGGCTCTTACTTTGCTTTCTGCCAGTGACTTAATCCATGTGTTTCAGATAGACTGCTATTTGCAATGATTTTGACAATAGGGAATAAATACCAGGAGCAAATATTTTTGGCATCAGACAGCTGTGATTTAAACAAAGATTGTAATGATTTTCTTACATTCTTGTGGTTTTCATTCTTTGAGTTCAACATGATCCAGACCTTCCCTGCCAAAAAAAAAAAGAAAAAAGAGAGAATAAAAAAAAGGGCAGGGCAGGGCAGGGCAGGGCAGGGAAAGGAAGGGAGCTTAACTTTGTAAGCCTAAAAACTACATATGAAATATAAGATAAAATACACCCTACCTTTTCACCAGAAGCTACAGTAACTACACAGAGACATTTTATACTTCTGTAAAAGGGAGCTGAAAGTGGCTGAAGCCCTAGAGGAGGGCTGGAGAGCGGATTATAACTCCTCGTGCTAGCAAGAATGCAGGAATGGTGTTGTGGCCAGCCCTGTGGCTCAGAGGGGCTGGGCAAAAAGCTACTGAAATTGCTGATGACTGCAAGCCTCTGGACACTTCACACAAGAATTGTGTCCATATGGATGTCTGAGCTTCTACACATTTAGTATTTTGAGCTAAAGCTGCTTCATACTGTAGTCAGCACTGGTGGGGCTGCAGCTTGAGTACTGTATTCAATTTTGGGCACCACAGTATAGGAGGGACATTGAGGTGCTGGAGCGTGTCCAGAGAAGGGCAACAAAGCTGGTGAGGGGTCTAGAGAACAAGCCTTATAGGAGGGGCTGAAGGAATTAGGATTGTCTTGTCTGGAGAAGAGAAGGTTGAGGGGAGACCTTATTGCTCTGTACAAGTACCTGAAAGGAGATTGTAGAGAGATGGGCGCTGATCTGTTCTCTCAAGTAACGAGCGATAGGACAAGAGGAAATGTGCTCCAGTTCTGCCAGGGGAGGTTTAGATTGGACATTAAGAACATTTTTTTCACTGAATGAGTTATCAAACACTGGAAAAAGTTGCCCAGGCAGGAGGTTGTGTCACCATCTACAGAAGTGTTTAAAAGTTGTGTAGATGTGGTGCTTAGAGACATGGTTTAGTGGTGGACCTGGTCTAGTCGAGTCAATGGTTGGAATAGATGATCTTAAAGGTCTTTTCCAACCTAAATGATTCCATGATTCTATCATGGGAGATTCTGGGTCTTCCACAAGGGGACTGTCATTGTCTGAGTACTGATGACGTATATGGTGGTTGAGTGCTGATGTGAAGATTTGTAGGAAGAGTTGGAGAAGTCTTCAGTTGCACAATGGCAGCTGAGCAGGAAAGTCTGAGGCAGAAGACAGAAAAGACCTGATGTGGTTCATGTGAGAAAGGTCTCCCTCAGTGTCACTGCTGGTGCCTGGAGAAGCAGATGAATGGCAGCACGTCCCTAAGGCTACCTCCCATGAAAGGAAAAGTCAGGCGGCAGGGTGATGAGAAGACCTATCTCCGCTGCTCTTCCATTCCCAGCTCTCCTTCAAGGACTTGTAAGATTTGTACTGAAAAAGTAATAGTCCCCACACTCAACCATTACTTTAGGTACATAACAGAAAAGAAACACCCTGAGGCATTTTCCCATGTTGGAGGCTAATGGCATACCTATGAGTGCAATAAAACTTATTGATCCATACTCCATTTTTCTAAGTACAAACAGCCAGATCATTTCTAAATTCTTGTTATTAAATTTGAATTACTGCCTTTCAAAATATTTAACACCTGACTTGTTCTTTAGAGCAAAAGACTTGTGTATTTTTTAAGTATTGTATGAGAACCAGAGTGAAACTTATGCTGTGCCCAGCACACAGACCCCATTGTCCTGGACCTGAAAGGAGAAAACAAGATGGAAGGATGTGGTTTATTTAGGCCACACGTTTATTAACTGAACTTGTCTGAGAACTGTGCAGCAGTAACCTTCACGCTGGGGATCGTGTTTCCTTACAGAGCTGTTTCTGGCTGATGAATAGCTGCCTTTCCCACTTTCCCTGACTGGGCCCCTAACACCTTTTCTCACACAGCCATGATGGGGCATCCCGGCTTCTTTTGGGGATGTCTTCCTCTTAATATCCTTCCAGCTTAGTTTTACAAGGAGGTTGGAGGTTGAGCCCCTTCTGGAAGATGAACACATATGATATCCCTGAAACCTCCTTCATGTCAACAACTGGTTGGGTACCTCCTTGGCTCTCCTGCTTTGTCCTTGACGTTACATGGGGCGGAGAAACCTTGTACTGTAGAGGCAGCTCAGTGGCATGGGGAATAATCCTTTCTGGTTTTCCCAGAAATATTATTAGAGCAATCTCTGTAATATGTCCCAAACCCACATCTCTATGTTAAGCTGAGGGTGGAATAGCAAACCTGGGTGTGACAGTTTTAGGGTGGTGAAAAACACTTCAGAACTCTCTCAAAGGCCAGCAGAAACCAACGGGGTGCCATACATCCAATGGTTCAAGTTGTGCTTCATCTCCATTTCAAATCCTAAAAGCATGAATGCTTAAGGAGATACTTATTCTTCTTTTCCTATGTCTATAAAGTTTGCTAACGTTTAAGCTTGTGAAATTTGTATTTATGACCCTGTAATGAAATTATACTACTAAAATACTTCACACAAAACTTGCCTCCCTTTGGTGTGCTGGGGAGTTTGCAAAAAGATGGTTGTTGACTGTGAATGTATTCTTATTTGAGTTTTCTGTAGCAGAAGATTGTAACAACTGGATTTTTTTTCTTGACAGAGAGAAACATAGCCTTTGCTCAAGCTCCTTGCAATCAGATTTTAAACATGTAAGGCATGAGTAAGGAGCCAAAGACTGGTCTCATAAAATTTGAATCTAAGACATTATTTTAAACATATTGTACTTATATCTACTATTTGTGCTGTAAGTGTGAAGAAGTTTGTATATGTATAAATTACACATAGGAGGAAAAGGACCTGTGTACTACCCCTGTAATGCTCATCTTCCAAGATGCACATAAAATAAAGCAATGACATTTGGATTGAAAATGAAATGCTCATCTTTTAAAATTCTCTACTGTAATTTCCATAAGCTGGTCAGTGACAAACAGCTCACATCTGGAATGCTGACATGGCCTCCACTGTCAGACGTCTTTCCTAATAAGGTAAATCACATAGAGTTTGGTCAGTCAAACTAAATTCAGGGAATGATCTTCAACTTAAGCTCTTTTTGCCAAAAGACACTAGCAAACCACAGGTTAAAGTTCATGTCCACCAATAATATATTGCCAATCCAACAAGAAATGCAATCAGGATGTACTTGTTACCTCTGACAAAAACTGTATTATTATTTTTAAATGGCAGCTTTTCTTTAGAGTAGTCATCTTTCTGTCATCTGAGAAAGCTTGTCTCAAACAGGTAGGAAATAACCTCACTGTTTTTTTCAGAGCATTTTGTGGATTTTTTTGGGGTCTTTTTGGTTTTTTTGTTTGTTTGTGTTTTTCCTTCTTTTTGTTTGTTTGTTTGTTTTATTTCTTAGGTGTAGGACTAAGCAGTCTGCTTTTAGTAAAGAAGGAAATGGCATGACTTTTGCATATGGCCTGTCTTTGTAAGTCTGTCCCACTGATTCTCTGGTATTTCTTGAAATTATTACAAAGCATTAAGCCATATAGTTGTATCATATGCTCTTTTTAAAATTGTACTGGTGGCTTAAATAGTATTCTCTATGAGAATATATCCATGTACAAGGTGTAGCATTGTGTAGAAATAAACAGTTCAAACTGGGTTCATACATAGCATATACATGAGTTAATAGAGGAAGAGATACGTGGGGTAACTGCAGATGCATAAAAAGGTGTGAGCTAGGCTTTTCTTTGGCTCCCTTCAGGTTAATAACTAGATATCTCTCTATCTCCCTATCTATCTAATATCTGATGGTTTTATAGTGCCATGCAATATCATACTACTTATGAATTTTCCATATAAGATCAATGTCAATGTGAAGCTGATTACTGAGCTGCTCAAAATCTCTCAACCTTCTTCCTTTTGAGAGTAAAATCTTCTCATTGACTGGTTTTCAATTTTTATAAAACTTGATTTTCACCGGTAAGGATTTGAAAGCGAGCAAAACAGGCATAATTTTTATGTTTTATGGGGTTTTTTTCCAAATAGAATTTTTTCCCACACCTGACCCATGAAGGTGCCTTATCTTCTCCAGGGGCTGGTGACATCTGTTCAGCTTAGGCTGCTCCATCCCTGGCTCCAGCATGGCTTTTGGCCAGAATCATCCCAAAGCAGAGCAATTACTAAAGGTGCTCATACGGAAAACTGCAAAACTGGGCATTGTGAAATTCCTCTGAAAACCATGATTCATGTTTTAAATGTGTGCCAGAGGATCATGGGGAGCCAGGGAATGGATTTAGAAGTCCTACGCCTGGATCTTTAAGAAAGTGGGCAGAGTCACAAGATATAGACTAGAATGTGAGCTTAATGCACTCAGATATTGATAACTGAATTAAGACTATTATTAATATGTCACTAATTAACAACACATTTAGCATTCATGCAGTAAAATTAATGAAAGAATATTGATATCCACACAAGAATCACTATGCTTATAATGAAGCAACAAAAATAATTCCTTTTCATGCTTAGAGGGAAAAGAAATCTTCTTATATATTAATGCTACTTGTCACCAAGTCCTAATGGAAAGGGAAATTCTACTTTGAGGCTCCAAACAATTTGATAAAAAAAAGCTTTGATGAAATCTGAGAGGGTCAAACCAAGTGAGAAATGGAATAGTCTGAAGAGGCAGCAGTTCAAAAGATGAATGCTTAAGCAGGGCAAAAGAATAGTTAAATATGCACAGAGCTGAGATTTGGTCCATTACATTTCCTGCTGTGTTATACTGTGTCTGTCTTTGAAAGTCTGAAGAATTGTGGGTGGTTTTAATAATTTAAGCCAAAAATAGCTGTCTTCGGACTCAGTTAAATAAATCATGCATCACAAAATACAAAATATTTTTGGTGCTTCCCGTATAGCTTTCGGTCTATAAGCTACCGAGTGACTTCCTGAAACTGGTATATTCAAGATAAACTTTCTGCAAGAATATGGATAACTTCAGAAGAAGTCAGAAGATGACACATGAATATGGAAATTAAGCATTTGGAGTATCTCATTCTGGGACACAGTACCAAGAGGTTCGTGGGATTCAAAACAGGACAAAGATCTAAATAACTGTGCATGTGAATCCTCTTTTTGATCATCAGCCAGGAGGACCAATCCTATAGTGTGGTTCAGCTGCAATTGCATAGCTATGTGGTAGTATGGAAGACACAGCAGGGAAAAGGAGTGAATGCTGAGTACTTTGTCAGCCACCTGTTCAAAACATCAGCTTTTTCTCTGCTTCTGTGGTTTGCACCCCTGAGAAGACCCTGGTCTTGTGAATGGATCTGTGCATGGGGTTTGTTGTGTGAACCTATGTCCAAGTGATTAAACAGAAACAAATCAGCAACTTCCCTTGGAAACAAAATTTCAGTTTTATGTGTCATCTGTACTACTTGCTTAAGCATGAAAAAGATCTTATTGCTCCCTCTCCTAGAACAGATGCCAAGAGTAGACTATTTGGTCAAAACTACAGAAATGCAGTTTCTTTTCCCACAGGGCTGAAATAGGAGGGTGGATGCTGCTCCTTGATAAAAGGAATCCAAGCTTCAGGCCTTTTCAAATGCATGTAAGCATCTCTTGCCTTTATGAACTACAATTTAAACAAAGAAAGAAAGGGAAAAAGATTAAGTAGCTGAAGACCTGAGAGTACAATCCAATATTCACTTTGCATAATTGTGGTATAGCTATGATTTCCTTTGAAATTATATGGTACATTTGCCAGCCATGTAAATACAGATTCAATTTATAGTGTTCACTGTCAATCCTGTATCAAACAGATTTGTCAAAACTATCACAAATTTAACACTTGGAGCTTCTTAACTCTGCATTCATTAAACCTCTGCAGAAGAAAAAATATTCAATGCAAGGAGGAAGGAAGTATGGATCTCACAAAAATCTATAGGAATTGGCAGATACATGACAAAATTTTTTCCTTATGATCAGACACTAAAAATGCATCTTTAACCAACTTTTCCATAAATCCTTCATCTGTATTGATTTTGTCTATTATTGGTCAGAGTACTTATTTGTTTTAACAATTACTAAAAAGTTGGATATCTTCTTTATGAAAAAATCTATTTGTTTACATAGCTTGCGGTTTCCTGTCATAGCTGGGAACTCAGTTCAACCTGGGAGGAGCCTTCCAGTACACATAAATTGGACTGGAATTGGGCTGCATTGGCCATTGATGGTAGAGAACCAGGCAGACTTTTTGTAGTGAATAGATAAACACTACTAAGTATTAATTAACTGTTCATGATTATGGTATGCAGTCATCTGCAAACCAGTGTACAATTTAAGTTTTACTGTGAGTAGGCAATTACAAGGAAATTGTTATATGCTGTTTTCCTGTGGCTGTTTATATTCATATTTAAAGAAGAGATAAAGTTGATCCCTTTTACTTTAATTTAATTTTATCCCTATTACTTAATTTAATTTTTTTTTTTTTTTTTTTTTTCCCTTTTTGACAAATAAGGCAGTTAACTGAGGTGTCCTATGTTTTGGATAAGTTTGGAAATCACAGAGCTTATACTCACACAGCTATGCCTCCTGCCAAATAATCAACTCTGAGCCTCTATCCACCCCACAGCAGGGCAGCGGACACAGCTGATGGCTACAGGATGGCTTTGCCATCCTTCTGCCTATGCTATTGATCTTAGGAAGATCATGACCCCACCAGTGCGTTGTTTGGTCTAAGGTGGCTAATTCTGTCCTTGCGTGGGGTAGGGATTACTTGACTCACAAGGACCAGAGGGGCTGCATATTGCAATGCCCAGGTGCAGGTCCTGGGTGCAAGGGAAAAGCCAGGCGAGACAAAAGGCTGTGGAAGGGCTGTCTGCATGGTGGTTGCTGCTGCTGGAAGAGGTGGGTGAGGACATAGGGGAGAAACTATGGCCAAGCATGAAGGGGAAGGGGTTCCCACGAAAAGCCATCCCACGAGGACTTCCTTCCCATCTTCCAAGGAATGATAAGCCCAATTCACCAGATCTCTCCAACTCCAGCCAGTCCCTTTCTCTGCTATTTCACTTCTTGTTGCTGAAGATTTGACCCTCCATCTAAAACTGACGAAGTTCCGATTTCGTTTATAGTCCTGAGAAGGATTGAATTGGCTACGAAAAGTCCAACAAACAAACATTCTCAACGAAATACAGATTTGGTGAAGCAGAATTACTTGGCTTTTTTCTTCATCTAAAAATCTAACTGTCATAAAACTGAAGTGTCTTAAGAAAACCTTTTAAAAATCTGTTAAAGAACATTATTCTGTTGTCATTGTGCTATTTTTTTTTCTCCCCCCCCTTTTGTTTTTTTTTTTTTTTTAGAAATAAGAACTCTTCTTTGGCTTGCCTGAAGCTGTTCAATCCTCTCTACAGACCACAGTCCATCTGACGCTGTGTTACATAAACTGCAGACCATGGAGGGAAGAGGCACAAAAAGGGAATACATATTTCTTTGTGATAGTTTTCAGCACATGTTTGCAGTTGTCAAGAGTCTTACCTTCTTTTTATTCTCACTTCCCTGGAAAAACCTTTTTGGGAGGTGGGGTGTTTGTCAAAGAACAAGAAAGGCAATACCCAGACAGTTAGATATATCTCAACTAGTCAGACCAGATTGTATGTAAATTAAGTAGTTATACAGTGAAGTAATAACCTTTTCAAATGACTGATAATAACACTTAGAAATTCTTGGAACAGTCCTGCTGGCTGAAAAGAAGTAAATCAAACTGAAAAACAGAAGACAACCAGCATGACAAATAGTGTCCAGTCTATCACATTTCTTTTCTCAGGAAAATACTTCCATTAATGCAAATGTAGGTATAATTTAATATTGAAAACTTCCAGAAGGGTAAAAAGTAAATAAAGGACAAACTGTACCAGGAAAATATGACTGGCTGATTTGACAGCATTACAGAAATAGTCGGATTAAGAAAACATTCCATTTGAGGGACCATTACTTGGAAGTGATCTGATTCATTGTTTTTGTTTTGTTTTTCTTTCATAGCATTTGGGTCAAAAGGGATCACTGGAAAATCCAGGCCATCGTCCTGTTTGCGAAGAAACTTTACATTTCACCCAAAAGCTTACACGTAAACCCCTTTGTTTCTTTTGTTGTTGTTGTTGTATTCCCTGTGTTTGGCTGATGTGTATTCAGAATTACATTCAGTCTTGAGCTGAAGAACCAAGGGAGGGTGATTCCATCATCCCCTTTGGGAGTTCATCTCAATGGTTTGTCATTTACACACAGAAATATCTTTGCCAATTTTTTTACTTTGACTTTCACCGATGACATGACATAATTAGATTTTTAGTAAGGCATTTAATAAAGCATTTAATACTGGAATAATCTTATTTAGAAGATAAACTCTGAGATTTTGGGGTGTATTAGGAAAGGCTTGTTTCTGCCTTCCAAGGAATATTTTTTTCTTTCCAGACAAGTATTCTCTAATATTGTGCAACTTCTCCTTCTATTTTCACATGTTGTTCTGTATCTTAAATACAGGCTATATTTCAGCAGGTTTCACAAGCCATTTGCAAAGTGCAAGTCCGAGGCAATACCTTTGCCTGATGCTCTATTTGGACAAGAATTTATGAAAAAAGGGAGGAGGGGAAAAAGTAGAAGGTGAGATGCTGTGCCCAAATTGGTAAGCAGTGTTCTGCCATCTGATAGATGGTTTGAAATATTTGTTGTACTTTATTCAGCTGAGAGACTGGGACTCGGGCATCTTGTAGTTCACCCTGGCCTGGTCTAATGGTTGGCATTTATAAACCAGCTGCCTTGTTTCTGTCTTTTGGAGCTGTTTCAGTTTCCAAACGTGAATAAATAAGCACTAATGTCAAGGCTTGATCTTAGCTCTCCCACATGGAAGAGAATTGCACCAGCTGAAGTGCACCACCTGTCAATGCCTTCTTCCTCCTTTTTTATACCAAAAACTAATCTTAAGAGTACAGACGTATCATCACACATAATTAAATTATTTCACCTTAGTGAGATATCCGCACTCCAGAATGTGGTGTTGGAGTGTCCCAGCTGTGAGTTAAAATGCAGTAGTTTAAATGACAGTGGAGTTGAGATATACTCACAAATTTCACTTCACACCTAAGATAATGAACAAAGGCAGCCCTGAAATGACCTTGCAGTCAACTAGGAAGAGGTAATCTCTCAAACTGTCACAACTGGAGTACTTTTGTTTTCATGTCTATGTACCAGGTTTCATCCTACTCCAGAAAATAAAATTTTATGAAAGTTTAAAGATTTTATAGGACTGAGAATTTGCTTTCACTTCAACTTACTGTACAATTGTTTCTCTACTTAATTACATTTTCCTCAAAATTCTTTTATTCATGCAAAATGGCTGGCAAACAACATATGTAAACACAATTTAAAACCTTTTATAAAAAACTTTTCTACATGATTTCTCACTTTCTAATGAAGGCACAGTCTTGGAAATAGCTTGGGCCACATGAAACTGTTAACTACAGGCACCTGATTCAAATTTAGATTGAATAAGAGTTAATCAGTAATGGATTAATACTTTGTAGTGGCAAATATTTTTCTCATTCATTGCTTATTGACAGAACTGCCAGGCAGTGAGTGATTTCTTCTCTCTCCCCATCCCTCCCCCAGGTACAGGCTGAACCCAAATGTTGGCTCCAAATATTCCCACAGTGTTTCAGGGGCGGGGGAATGTAATTTTGGATTGAAAAGTTATGGCCGAAGCCAATCCCATGAGTAGTCCAATCTTCTTTCAAAAAGAGATGTTCTAGCTCATGTCAGAATTTCCTTGTTTTCGCACATTGTGACCGACGATATAAAGATTTAGTTTGTGCTCGGTTTAGTGTATGTGCACCATATGTTCTGCTTTACTAAAGATGTGTTGTTAATCAAGTTAGATGCTGGAATTATTCGGCCTGTCCTGTTCTGGGTCAGGTAGAAACATCAGGCAGGTGAGGGGGGTTGCACCTTTCTGGGGAGGAGACCAGCGTGTGCATGCAGAAAGAATGGTGGCTGACACACCAGAAGGTCATGCTGCCATTCAGTGCGACCTGGATAGGCTTGAGAGTTGGTCAGGGAAAAACCTAATGTAATTCAACAAAGGCAAGTGTAGGGTCCTGTGCCTGGGGAGGAATAACCCCATGCACCAGTACAGGCTAGGGCTTGTTGATCTGCTAGAAAGCAGCTTTGCAGAGAAGGACCTGGAAGTCCTGGTGGACAGCAGGATGACCATGAGCCAGCAATGTGCCCTTGTGGCCAAGAAGGCCAATGGCATCCTGGGGTGCATCAAGAGGAGTGTAGCAAGCAGGTCGAGGGAGGTCATCCTCCCCCTTTACTCTGCCCTTGGTGAGGCCGCATCCGGAGTACTGTGTCCAGTTCTGGGCTCCCCAGTTCAACAAGGACAGGGAACTGCTGGAGGGGGGACAGCAAAGGGCTACAAATATGATTTGTAGGAGCTGGAGCATCTTTCTTATAAGGAAAGGCTGAGGGAGTTGGGTCTTTTTAGTCTAGAGAAGGGAAGACTGAGGGGGGATCTCGTCAATGCTTATAAGTACTTAAGGGAGGGTGCTGGGAGGAGGGGCCCACTCTTTTTTCAGTGGTGCCCAGTGATAGGACTAGAGGTGTTGGGCACAAACTTGACTATGAGGAGGAACTTCTTTCCTTTGGGGGTGGCAGAGCACTGGAACATGCTGCCCAGAGAGGTGGTGGAGTCTCAAACTCGTGAGACATTCAAAACCCACTTGGAAGCCATCCTGTGCAACCTGTGTAGGTGGACCTGCTCTGTCAGGGACATTGGACTAGATGATCTCCAGAGGTCCCTTCCAACCCCCAACATTATGTGACTCTATGATTCTATGATTCTAAGCCATGTGCTCAGGAAGCAGGGAGATGGCAACGTGCGTTGGTGGGGGAGGCGCCTGAGTCATGGGCAGGACACAGACCGACATCCAGCCTTTGGAAGTGCTTGGAAAAAGTCGCTTTGCAGCTCAGACAGGACAACATGAACACTGGCACAACTCAGGAAGGTGCTGAACGTTGCTGGGCTGAGGACAAGTCTGGGGTGAAGAGCCGGTCCTGAACGGTGGAGTACACAGAGGGGAGATGGGTTTTCTAACGTTCTTGCTTGCCCAGAAGAGCTGAGTTTTCTCTGTTAGAAAAGTTATAAGTTAGAGAGTACTGGGGATTTAAAATAATTTTGATTGCTTTACATTGGTCGTTATGAAGAAAAAGTGTGTAAAGTCAACCTTAAAGCTCTGTCAGATAAGTATGTAGTCTGTATTTCATGTAAGCTGCAGTGCTTTAAAAGAATTTCCTTTAAAGTAATTTCCTCAGATAATCCTTACTGAATATAACCTGGAGCAGGAGGGAGCAGCGTCAGGGAAATTTTTCTGGGATAAAGTTCCCATTGTGCTTTAACATTCCTAACTATTTCTAATACTTATTAACACTATTTTTGCTCTTGGTTTTTTTTTTTTTTTTTTTTACAAATAACCGTAGGGTAGTAGGTCTCAATAAATAATAATAAATTAGGAAAGACCTACCACTTGTGTTACACATGTGGCCAGATTAAGTGATAGTAATGGTCCTCTTTCAACTACTGAATCTGATATCATGGAGCTTTGCAGCTGTACGAGGTGTGAACTTATCTGAAACCTCCATTTAAAACAAGCAGAACATAAAAAAGGAAATGGCCTGGAAACGTTTTGTTGCTCTTTGCTTTTTCCACAATTCCTCTCCTATTTGTATTTAATGGCAAACGGTATTAAGGATCTGAACAACTTGATCTAACTTTGAAGTTAGCCCTTTACTGAACAGGGCTAGATAAGGTGACTTGCAGAGGTCCTGTCAAACCTAAATTATTTTCTGATCCTATAACTCAAATTGTCCTCTCACCCAGTGAATTTACTTTTTCACATCTAAATTTCATAGAATTAAAAACCCTAAAAGCATAGTTTACCCAAAATAAAAATGTAACTTTCCAAGACTGTAGGGTGCTGAGTTAAGACAATCATGATGACAATTTTTCATTATTAGAATTCCAGTTAATATCTGTTACCTAAAAAGAATCAAAGATGAAAGAAATCTTACAATTCTTTAGGTTGGAAATTTATTTATTTGTATCTCTGTTCTCTTATTAGTATAAATTTACCACACAAAGAAGATGCATGTTCTCGTATTGTCATTGCTTAGAATACAGCTATACATCTATGCTGTTGTGTGCTAATTACAGAAAGAGAAGCCCATGAGATTATTTGAGCTATACTGTTTCAACCAAACAGAATCTTTTATGTCATTCTATGTCCAATATTATTTCCAGTATTTGGGAATTAAGATGCTTAATATGTGCTATATCTCTCATATACCAGAGAAGTTTCTTTTGCTACTTCATTTTTGCTATCTAAATTGCCAAATATCTCAGCTTGGCCGATTGACAAATCTCTAGATTTTTCTATGTACAAAAAGAAAATATTTTATATAAAATACTGAAGAAAAAACTTTTATTTCCAGTATGTACCAGTTTTTCACTGTATATCCGAAAATACACTACAATGTGTGAAGGATAATAAAATATTTAGTATGTGCCATTGCTTCACTTCACTTGTGACACATGCCATAGTCTTCTGTCACTTCCTTTCTGCATCCAGTCAATCTTCGCCATAAATATTTTGTAAAGCTACATAAAAATATTCAAGATTTTTTTTTTTACAGTTTAACTCCTTTACCTAAATTTTCAAAGGGTTTTTTTTGTCCAGAGATTATCTCTAAACTCTCTTTTAATCTTTCTGTATCTGTATTTGTTCTCCACATTTCAATTTATAACAAAATGCACGCTAGGGTTACATTCAGCACCAACAGCGGTAACATCCCTATTCAGGGTGATTTCCCTGAGGTTTCCATTCCAAACTGAATTTTGGACTTTCTCTACCATTTAATAAAAGTTCTTTGAGCATCAAATGTATTCTTCTGGAGCATGGCCAGGAGCAAATTGTTGTCTGTTTCTTTGGAAAACAGATTCAAGTTACTTTTAACAAGTCGATTTTAAAAAGAAACATTAATTACAGCTGCTTGTAACCCAGTTTTGCCACATCCTACATCCAAAGCAGTTTGCTAGCAGCACTTCAAATGAAGTCTGTCTGAAAGATTACTGCGAGGTAAAATGTGTGAGATTAAATGGATAACACCATTCAAGGCCAAATTAGGAACAGTTGAAAGGCACCAGTTTCACAAAGGTCACTGAGGTTCCAGAAATGAGGTTTACAAAACTGCTGAGATTAATAAAATTTGCCAGACCTCCAGCTAGACTCCTGCTTTCCAAACTACCTACAAAACACCCACACGTTACTGGAGAGCAACACCTCGGAATAATTCCACATGTGTCTCTGAGTAGTAGCTTGGACCTCATAAATCTCCCTTGTTTCAGCTGTTTCAGCACTCCTACTGAAGACCTTAGCTGATCCAGAGGAACGTGCAAATTTTCTAACTTAAGCAGATGACATTTTCAACGTTGTAATGATTCCCAATTTGTTCTTCTCAAAAAAACTATCTCTTCCAGTTCATGGCAGGGCTGGTCTGGGACGCTCCTGTTTCATGTCCTTAAATCAGGGTGAGTACCAGGACAAAAACATGAGGGTCTTGCTTCTAGCCTGCTGCAGCCTACACTCTGCCCTGGCTTGGCACACAGGGCCCCTCATCTGATGGACTCCCCTGTTGGTCTGCTTCGGTGAACAGTTTTCTATCTTTTACTGTACATAATATATTGTGATATACAGCCACAGCTGTAAATTTACCTTGCAATGTGGTAAATGCTTTGTCACAGTAATAATTTTCCTTGAAATCCATCATGACTTAACTTTCTTTCCATGAACTTTGTGATGTCCCTAAAGACATTTTATTAGTATGGAAATTCTTTACATATTTTTAAGAAGAACATGTAGGATTTCCTTTGAAGTGTTTTGTGGCATCAATAATATATATGCCTTTTCCTTCTTTGTGCTGTGCACACAGTGAAGTAATCAAAACTCCTATCAAAAGGTGTAGAAATAATTGCATGTATCACTATTAGTGCTGCTTTGATCAAAGATTAGATCAGTGAAATAACATTTAAATAATTTGATTACAGTTTCTAGAAATAAATAATTGAAATGGAAGCACAATTTATAAAAATCAACCGATGACAAAAATCAACATTAACTTCACTGTCTGAACATTTATGTACCTGATCAGCCACTGCAAATGTTCATCACCTCGTGGAATAAATAACACACACATCCTCACAAAGTTGTCATTTTGAGGGCGGTAATTCAAGTAGATATAAATGAACTTTGGAAATTAACTGATGAATCGAGACTACAATATTAAAGAATATCCACTATAAATTTCACTCTACATGGCATACACGGCTCGCATTCCTATTAACACACAAGTGTATCTTGTTTCTCAATTTGCCTTAACTGACTTATTAACCCAAATAAACAAAAGAAGAACTAAGAGAAAAGTGACCTGCCTGTTCCCACAGAACATTGTAAAAACTGGAAAGCAAAGCTTTGAGTCATAGCAGTTAAGCGGATAGAAAAATCATATATCATCTGAATCCAACAACAATTCAATTATTATCGTAGGTATGTGGTAACTCTAAGCAGAAAGAAAAGGCTGTACAGAAAGATAACGCAGATTTACCAGACTAAATGTGAAAGACTGTGTTTAAAGAACATGTTTAAACTATATTAACAATTTCTTACTTTTCAAATTTAAAAAACAGTTCTAGATAATTTTTCTTTTATAAAGTTTTTTCCTAGTATATACTAGATTAAGTCACATTCTTGGCATTTTTATTCCTCAAGGCAGAACTACTCTGAAAAAAAAAAATTCTCATCCTTCATGGTAAGAAGTCACTTACCATGAAGAAGAAGGCAAAGTAAGAAGACAGCCAAATATTTTAAAATAAAACCAAGTTCCTTTAAAATACCTAGTTACTCAAAAGTAGAGTAAATTAGTATATGTAGTATGTGATGATGTGAGTAAAATGAGTTATGCAAACCAGTGATAATGAATGCATAGCAAAGTACAGAGAGGAAAATAACTAAATATACCATAAATAACTAAACTAGCTACCTACACGCACACACACATACATACATGCATATTTGGTGACAGGCTCTGAGTTACAGATTAGTATTCAAGAAAAAGCTTTTGGAGTTCATATTTCATATTTCTGTGAATAGTTCAGTAGCAGCCATGGAAACAGTCCGAGCAGTAGGAGTTACAGGGAAAGGCACAGTGAAAAAGAAACTGTTTCCTTATGTGACTCTGAGTCCACAGCACAGCCCTGTCTTGACTACAGGGTACTGTTCTCTGCTCCACATGTCAAAAAGACTGAGGCAGAATTGAGAAAGGATTCAGAGGAAGGTGACGAGGGTGACAAAGGGTCTGGAAAGCTGCCATGAAAGGAATGATTCGATAAGGTATGTCTCTTCAGCCAGGAAGAGAGACAGCTGAGAGAGGTCTGTAAAATCTCAAGAGGGCACAGAAAACATGAACAGAAAACAGTTGTTCATTATTTTTCTCCATATGGGAACTAAGAGCCATCAAATCAGATTACCAACTGTCAAAGTGCAAAATGGACAAGCAAGTATCAAAAGGATGGGATTTATTTCCTCAAGACAATGTGGATGTCAAAAATTTATGTTGTTTCAAAATACATGGAATAAATCCGTCTAAGGCAAGCTGGAAGACATCTAAACCCAAAAGGACAATTTAGGGACTATTAGTTATGGATCTGGTGAATCATAGGTGACTACAAGTTAACGTATTTCTGGGAAGATTATCTTCTATCCTTTGCTACGTATCTATTGGTGTTGGTAAGGGTATCAATCAGGACAGCCATTCCTGTGGAAAGTATGACTGTGTGGTATCAGGTCTATTTGAAAGAGAAATTTGTAATAAATTGCTCAATATTACAGCTAGATTGGACAATAATCAGAAAGATATAGCGAAAGCCATTAACATAAATGTCTGATTGAATTCTGACTGAATATTTTCTGACATACTGAGATAAATTCATTCTAGCAATGCCCACACTCTTCGATATTATACTTTCTGAATGTTTATGCCCTTCAAGCTTTAAAATGTAACGAAAAATAACTTTTCTATTGTTCCTGGTGGAAACAGAGCTTAAATGAGCATATTATTACCAAATTGACTTGTGTTCACCTAGTTAGAAACACTGCTTTGTACGCATTAGATGACTCTTAAATAGATAATTCAATCCAACATCTGAATATCAAGTCATTTGTTCAGTGAATTATTACCTACTTTCATGAAAGAAAAACTAATAATGCAAAACCCCCTTATACTTAAAGAAAGAAAGACTTTGCATTCAACTTCTGGATACTCACTGAGTGTGAAGAAACTCAAATTTCGACACTGCAAATATTAGAGTCATATAACTTAATTATGTAATCTCCCCTTGAATTCTGAACTCAGTTTTGTCAAGTAGTATGGTTGTAGAAGAAAAGGGAAAATACACAGTAAGGCTGTATTAGAAATGAGAAGACATAGAGAAGCACTTCACAAAATGATAAAAGATGAACTGTTGTGTGGGAAAAAAATTTCAGAAGATAAATAGGTAGCTCAAATGATTAATCTGAATGGTTTGGACTCCTATGAGGAGTCCAAAAATCCATAAATCTGTACCAAAAACTTGTAGCCTTGTAGCCTGTAGTGTTGCCGTTGCTTGTAACATGCCACAGACTTTTTCCAAATCTCTTAATGACATAGCTTTATTTTATTCTTAGTTATTTTAATCCTCAACCTCATAGAAACTAATTTTAAGCACATTTCTCATTAGTCTTTTATCATAATACTGTGACCATTTTTCCTATCCTGTCAAAGATGTCCCACCATTTACAAACAGATGATGTTCCAACAAAATGAAAGATCAAACTATTTTAAGTACTCAAACTTTCATTATTCTCTTTAGTATTTCTGCTGTGTTTATCATCACCTATATTGACGCCCTCTGATTTGATAGGCCTTTATGAAGATCTTGAAATAGGAATTAACTTTTGGCACTTGGACAGATTTTGTAGAGGAAAGTCAGTTGTCTGGTAAACCTTTTTTAATTATAAGAATATATTCTAGGTAGAATAAAAATGAGCTATTTTGTATTGTTTGTTTCAGTTTGCTTCTTGTTATTATTATGAGAATAAAATTTGGCAGCAGAATGAGGAGCTCTTGCTTCTTTTTGTATGGTGTAATGAGAGAAATAAAACCCTGGTGAAAGGGAAAGATGTTTTAATACTTTTGAAACTAAGAACACTGTACTTGTGCCAACATTTCCTGAGCCCAAAAGATGCATACAAGTTTGAATAATGAAACCACTAAAAAATAGCTCAAAATGGATTGAATCAGTCTCAAACTCAGCCAAAACAAACTGACCGGTTTTAATGATTTTTACTAAATAATAGGCAAATGATTCTTGAGAGAGTCCTTCAGACAGAGAAGAGAGGGCAAGTGTTAGTATTAGGGTCCCATGTTCTCCTTCTTAGCTTTTAAAAGCTTCCTGTGCCAGATGTCTGTGCACATGGAAGAAGGGGCTACAACTGGGGGAATCTGTTTGTTTTTCCATTTAAGTAGAATACTTTCTCAGAATTGTAAATTCAGAGACCAGCAACACAACTTGGCTAGGAAACTTCATGCTTGCTTGAATTTCTCTGGAAACACTTATGCTATGCTTTTTAAAAAAAACCACGTACTTGGCCTACTGATAGACTTGGACTAAAGCTGGAAGCACCCGTGGGGTTGATTTGTGGGCTGCACAGTGGAGCAACTGCCCCCTCTTACATTTCCTTGTGATGCTCCAATAAATCCATCTCTCCCAATGCCTGATGCTACGTAGAAGCCACAGAACGATGGTATTACAGAAGACCCTTGACTACACTGCATTTTTAAAAATGAGTTTTTTAAAACTTGGGACACTTCAAGGGTAAAAGAAATTGAAAGCTCTTCCAGTACACTCCCTATGTCCTAAAGAGTTATTTTGGGGGAGAAAAAAAAGGTCTCTCTCCTATCAATTGACACTACATTTTCAATTAAGTTTAAGAGATACAGCAGTAATATTATTCTGTGATGTCAGAAGCTGAAAAATTACTTTACTCTTTCTATAAATTGTGTATTAGAATTCTAAAAGGCTCCCACAAGAATCTGCCACCTAATTATGTTTAAGGAACAATATTTCACAACTGCTATTTATTCTGGCCGTTCTAAGCTGTTTTGGAGGTGGTTGAAGATTTCCGTTACAGTAGCCAGAATATGTCTGATTTGTAAGATTAGACTGTTAGAGTCGGTTATCTCAGAGCATTATAATGACATTAATAAAAATGATCTCACACAGAATGACCAGTGTGATTGTCCATTATGCAGCACTTGTTCCATAAATGTGGCTTTAAGAATGTGCTTTTTATGCTCACTTAGGCAAGCTTTAAAATTTCTTAATAGAGTAATGTTGCCATTTTAGAAAACTTCTTTATGTTGTTAAAAGATTCAGTCTTCTTCATCACTTTACCAGTTTTGGGGGAAAAAGATTACGAGGATATATAATGAGTTTAAATAATGACCTTAATTCAAATATGCTGAAGACAAATATCAGTGTTACAGTACAGGAAAGTAAGATAATTGAAATATGTATCTAATTCTTATTTCTCATTAGAGAAGGGAAATAAAAACTCTATTTCATTAACAGTTTATAACTGCTGGGCACATTATGCCTGTACTTTCTAAAAGAACCAGACTTACGCACTGTCCCACCTGCTACTTATGTAGAAAGATGAGATCATTCTCTATTTGCCCAATAAAATGTCCCTACAGCTTTGCCTATACTTTATGTTGGAGTTCTGGGACGCTGTTATTGACAGTGGTATTGTCTGTTCAGAATAAAGAGAACAATATCTGGATGAGTGCGTGTCAGTAACTCTGAATACATGCCATTTATTTCAGAGAAGTTTATTTTGATTATTCTAAAGTGTGTTTCATTAAGATCTCTAGCCATGCTGAAATTTCAGCAACAACAGCTGTAGCACTTTCTAGGCAAGAGAAAGGATGTGATACCCAAGCAATGACATTTTGGAGCACCATTTAAATAAAGCTGCAGAGGTTACATGCTTATCCCAGCAACATTAAGGGGAAATTTTTCAGAGTTTGGAGGCTGAGCTATAAGCAAATAAATCCTAAAGACAACAGATGTGTATGTATACTTAGTCCAATGTTAAATGAACATCTGCACCTTTTAACTAATTTCTCTTTTCATGACATCTAGAAGTTCAAAGTCATTGCACTTATTCCCGTGTAAGCTAAGGCTATAGCTCCTAAGGAATGTAATGAAAATAAAGGAGTCTTGTTTACCACCAGGGTGGATCCAGCAATGCGGGACTGGAAACTCAGCTTCCCCCAGAGCATAAATCAGCAGTAACAGTAAAGTACAGGCAATGCACTGATGGTCAGCCTGAATTTAAGAGGCTAAAGTCAGAACAAACAATTATCTAGAATAATCCTCAGAAGAGACTTTTCTGGAAATACAAGAATCCTTCAGGAGTAGCCACTTTCTCACTGCCAGAATTTGCTTGCCACTGGGCTCTGCAAGATCTGCCTCACCGAGCAGGACCTGTCTTCTACCCTCTGATCACCAAGGTGTTCCTGAAAGCACAGAAGTATCTTAAATTACTCCTTTCTTTGCACCTCAACCAAGACATTTGTACCGCTACTTGGCTCTTTTCCTCATACCTAGTTTTAGAGTAAGGATTGTCATAACAAGGATCATTGGTAACATGGAAGCAAAGGGTTTTAAATAGGCTGTATGGAGAAATGACAACTAATTTCTACCCAGGAGAAAGTTCTAGTACTGACTATGTGGTTCTAGTGCTAAATCAGGCTCAAAATCTGAAATATCACCAGAGTAGAAATTTGGATTTAAAAGCTACTGGTTTACTATTAAGAATAGGTTTTGGCATTGCTGAATACAACTGTGTTCTTTCTGACTGTTGCCTGAAATCAAAATGATTTCATCCCCCCTGAGCCTCCAGGCTGTGCTGTGAGCTCTGTCCCTGAAGCAGTGCCTGTGTCGGTGCTACTCTGGGACAATGTGCCCTGTGCATCGGTTATCATTACTGGCCCCATGACTGTCAGTCCCTATACCCTGTCTGTCCACCTGTAGGTACCCTCCCTCTCACACTTGTTCTTCTTCAAAATCCCTGTAGAAGACACAGGAATTCTGTGCCTGAGAGAAGGTTGGAGGTGCAAACATCCTGCAGTGTTTTTACACACAGGAGAGGAGCACTAGCTTTTTTCATACTTCACTAAGTATCATTATGACAGAAAATCATCCAGCTGAAGGGTTTATATATAGCTAGTGAGAGTGTACATTTTGAGACTGTATATTAAAGAAGAATGGTTGCAAGTAACTTTCTTTTTTCCAAAGGAAAAAGGCTTGGGGTTTTTTTGTTTGGGTTGTTGGGAGTTTTTTTCCTTTTTTTTTTTTCCCCTTTTTTTTCAGAAAATTGCAATCAGCTGTAATCCAAATGAGATTTTATCTTATGTGGTTGCCTCAGGAATAAAAAGTTTAAAAACTGCTGTTCAGTAGGTATGACTCAAAGTGTAGACACCTGCTGGGAAGCTATATTTGTAACTATTCAGTGAATGTAATTTCCATACGTGTGAACATTTAATAAACCAGATTCACTACTTCACAGTAAAGGAAGTACATGGAGCAGATTCAAATAGGAACAAAAAGTATCCTATTAAACTGTTATGGTCCTTCTAACAAAATGAAGTTTTAACAGTGGTATATCTCTCCCAGGAATCATGAGATATGACTTTTTATCATTTTGCAATCCAGAACTGTGGAAATAATTTTTGCAATTTGGTTTAATATTTTTTGTAATTTTTAAGCTCTGCCATACAGTAGAAAAGTCACATCTTTCTACAGTTTATGTTTTTTCTGAAGTTTATAAGTGAACAGATGAGTTTAAAATCTACTTGTTTTGCTACTGCTCGTTGAAGAAAATCTAAATTGCAACAGGATACTGTTCATCTTTATAATGTCCAAAGTGTCTTTTAGCTTAGACCATTAATATTTCATAGCTGATCCCCAAAAACAAACTGAAAATTGATTTTTTAGGACATATTTATAGATGCACTAAACAACTTCTTAGAAATAGCCATGACAATTTTAAAATTAATGTCTCTTTTTTGCCTGAAGTAATGAGAAGGGATGTTTTAACTGAAATAATGCAGCTACTTAATTTGCCTAGAAGTAATCTGCAGGATAAGTTGGTTGACTTTACTTCGAAGGTATATAACTGCATTACAGATGACTGCCCATGCCATGCAGAATGATACAGGTGGTTTGCAATCTGCATAGTATGTGTAATAGTATAAGGATTTTTCCATTAACTCTTCTATGTCATTTAGAAGCAATGAAGGAATTCAAAGAAACCCCTACATTTTTACTTTGTTGTTTTCAGTAAGAAGGACAAAGAACTTGCTTCATATAGAGAGATAATCAAAGGCAAATTTTTAGAAAATGAAAATAAAAATCTGTACGAAATGAAAACAATATTATGCATAAACTATATATTTTAAGTGTATAAGACTTCAAAATAAAAATTGGCTATCTGCTTTCTTTCTACCCATGTGTTGATGTTTGTGTACGTCAGTTATCTTTTAATACATTTAGGGTTTAAGAATAACTCACTTGCACTGATAATCTTTTAAGCAATGCATACGAGGAGCCATTTAAACCACTTCAGTTTAATATCAAATGATCTCTATGTCTCAGGCTTAGAACAAATACTTGTTTTCAAACAAACTTACTGCCTCTGCTACTAGCGGAGGTATGACTAGAAGTCTGTTGTCTCCATGCATTCCCAGTGCATGAATTCACATACTTTTTTTATGCTGTTGAAAAACAGTGACATAGATGCAAGCGTAGTCAGCATAGAGGATTTTCTTTAGCTTTGCTGCCAGTTTAAGTGAATCTTTATTTAAAGCCTTCAAAACAGTATGAGGCTTTTTAGATTTAAAGCCCTCAATACTTGCAACCCGTTATTTAGCCTCCATAGCATGTCTAGTTTGATAAATGTGGTCCCAGCAGCTCCAGACAATGACATCAGCCCAGTGCCTTTCTCCGTTGTTCCTGGCTGGGCTTCAGCAGGAAGAACAGTAGTAAGCTTTTAATCTCTACACGTCTTAGTGAAGATCACTAAAGTTTCACTCCATTAGCCCGTCAGGCCAAAGCAAAGACCTTTTGCTCTGTTCAGCCACATGAGCTTAGTCCAGGTTTATGTACTTTGAGAATATATGAAGCTCTTTGAAACACTTTATATTTGCATAATAATTGAAAGCTTGGCCTTGTGAAGATTCAGTTGTAGCCTGTAGTACTATTCTCTAGAGATTCTACATTGACGCTTGGAGACCCATTAAAATATTTGTCTCATCACACAACAATTGGACTTACACCTTCTTTGTTTATAATTGCTTGAAAACTATTGCCAACAGCTTCAGAAGTCTCTTCATGACTCTAATGGAATTACTCTTGTTTTATTTACTCCAGGCCAAGTGCATGTTGGCTGAATACACTCTTATATAATCTCTCGATGTTATCCTGAATTGCAAGCTGCCTTCTTTCGCCTTCTTTATAAAGAATAGGGATTTTTGATCTAGATACTGAGTTTGATCCTTCTGATACAACCATAGTGAGACTGAAAAAAATCTCCACAGCTTTCAACACCCAAATTACAGGCAATGCAAGCTTCAAAGACCGTTTTAAGAGTGATTGAGTCTGAATTTATATTCTACAAAGTGGACGCTCTGGGAAGGCCCTACTTCTCCCCTCTAGCTTAGCCTACGCCCATGGGGGTCCTTCCTAACTTCTGCCATTTGTATGGTGTCCTCAGGAAGGAGAAGAGTCTTTTCTATGCAAGTTTAGTGGGTAGCCTATGACCCTACGTAGCAGCTTCGGAAAGTGTATAACTCTACCTCTGATGCATCCCAAAGCTACTGAAGGATGGTGAAAATACCTACTATGCACAGCCTCTCTACAAACATCTCCATGAATCAGAATTAAAACATTCTCCCAATGTCTGACGTGTTATCTAAAAAACCCTTGAGCCGTCTGCCCTGTGTACTAACCCTAGTCATTTCACCTTTCTTACTGCTCTCAGGGAGGTTGTGGTTCCCCATCCCTACTGTCTTTAACACTCTGGAAAAATAACCAGACTGAGGCTGTGGGACCCCTTGAAGGATGAAATAGTCTTAGACAACAGTTAGGAGGGAATAAGGACAAAAAAGAGAGAGTCCAGAGCACAGCCTGGCTTGCATACCTATGTTACAAAGAGTAAACATGAGCAGAGGGAAGGGATGAATTCATCAGAGATGCTGCAGTGTCTTTACAAGTCAGTAAAATTTCAAACCCAATTTGATTTGTCAAAGCTTTGGTGTTCGAAGGGAGCTCTCCATGTTGTGCTAATATATACAAGCTCCTCAGAAGCAACATCGGTGAGGTACAATGCAAAGCCCACAGCTCACGCTCATGTCACACAAATACTGCTGTTGTAGTTATTTTCAACCTCAAAAAGGCAAATCTTCTGCCAAAAGCCATGGCAAGAACAAGAAGTACCATTATTATAAGCAGTCATGAAAGGGCACAACATGCCATTGCCCACAATATCCCTTGCAGCCAGATCTCCGTTTGGATGAGTGCTTTGAAAAATATCACTTTCCGTAGTCTAAGTAAAACTGTTCTCTTAGGCTTATGGAGTGGTAAGGGAGGGTTGAGTTTTGCAGCCAGCATTGTAAATAGGCCATAACTAACATTAGGCGAAGTCTGTTTTCAGTTCATCTGGCAAACTATTTTATTCACCACGACTTCTTGCTGTAGACTGCTGGAGCAGAAATAGAAAAAGGAGACAGTGCGGCAAGTGCTCTTTTAAGTCTTCATAAAAGAGGAAGGTTTCATAGATGAGCTAGTACTTCAGCATACCATTCACCCTCTGCAATCTCTTTCTAGATTATTTTTAGAAGCAGAAGTAATCAGGGCAATTTAAATGTAAGGGCCAAGCCCTGATCTCAGCTGCATGAACTAATAACTATAGAGACATCTGCCCATACTGTAGGCCTGACGGTTTTACTACCAAATGACCAACTGCTGAAATCATTACAGATTGCTGATTTACTGTTAGAGGAGCAAAATTCACATTCAGTGTATATTTCTCCAGGACAAGGATATTTGCACTGTCTGCCTACTTACTGTCCCTCATCATCATAATAACTGTATATATTAGAAACACAGAACTGAACGCTGCAGCATCCTAACAATGTTATCCCTTATTTGGGGAATTATTTTGAGGAATAAGGATGCAAAGAAATTGAATAGCATGCCATTTTTATCATAAAGTGTCAGTGGCAGAGCTGGGAAATTATCCTATGTTTACTGTATACCAATCCACAGCCTTAATGACAAATCTACCCCTTTCAAAATGTAGTCCAGTGCAAGTGCCCATTAAGGATACAGAGAAGCTAAAGAAACTTGTCAACTGGTCAGATTCTTGACAAAGCTAGACAATGTGCTTAGTTAGGGACTAAACCCTGACAGCGCTCTCCTTTGGGATTTAGAGGTGCCTGTTTAGAACCTTTGCTTTTTAATTCAGTTTTTCCAATTAAGCTCCGTTTCGTTAAGGGGACTGAGACAGTCCCCACGTATAAACATGGTGGTTCTGCCTGATCACCACTTTCTGCCAGCTGCAGGTAGCAGCCAGCGAGAGCCAGGCACTAAAATAGGTGTATGCTGAACCCCGGCATTCAGAGATAGCCCTGTCAGCCCCAGGATGAACAAAGGAACAAAGGAAGTCCTCCAAATCCATGGAGTGCCAAGGATTCAGAAAGCCATTATGTTACGCCAGCACTGTGGGGTAATAGGGAGGAACGTCTCGTATTGTATATTCTGGTTTAGATTACTCAGGCATGGAAAGCACGCATAGTCTGCTGGGTCCACACATTCCTAAATCATTCTACACATTTCTGATATTTCTGCCACGCACACTATCTGAAGAATGCAGAGATGCTTGCCTCTTCAGAACTGAATTGGAATTCCTATAGAAAGGAACATTTAGCTAAATATAAATCAGCTCTCAAGCTGGCTAAGAAGAAAAGTGTCCTAAAATGTACTAGTACGTGTTTTGATTAGGAATGAAGGAACATTTTATTTCTATACAGATACAGACAATTCAAAACATATGCTCTGTATGCGGTGTTTTGGGACAAAGTTTCATCAGTAAAGCAAACTTAACCTACACTGAGTGACTTACTGAGGTGACTGACAAAAGGAAACCTGTATGGTTTTCATGTTGTGTCTGAGAAATAACTGATTATGGAAACTTTTTTTGCTGGCAAACAGGGACAACTGGTTGGTTGACTGACAGGATTAGGCTACGAATATAAAAAATTTGTTCATGGATGATACAAGATTTTGAAGTAGTTATTTTCCAAGCATCCATGGATCCACTGAGGAATCATGTAGTTTGGAAGGGACATGCTTCATGATATGATTGGTCATTTGTGTGATATATACGCAAAATATCTTCAAAACTTTGGTTATGAAGAGTATATATCTAAATTCCAACCTGCGAATTACAGATTTTTGAGAACTCTGACCAGAAACTGAGAATCATTTTTAAGCTTTCAGTGTGGTTCATAAGAAAGAAAGGAAAAATGTTCTAAGTAAGTGGGGATTGTGAAAAAGTCTTTAAAAGTTCATTTTTATATTCTTAAAGTGCTGAAAGACAATTTGCTAATAATTTTACAGCTGACAGATCTTAATTCAGTTTATATCTGGGAGAACCTGGCAAAGCAGAGGAGATGTCTAAAGGTCTGTTAGTCTCTGTTATATGTGAAATAACTGGGCATAGCGGGGAAGTGAGTGTTATCCTAGAGATACAGTTTAGCAATTCACTTCTTTAGCTTCAGTGGAGTTTGGAATAGTCCTAACTGCTTGAGTTAAGAGAAATCAGAAAATTATATGGCACTAATATCACTTCCATTTCCACTGAACTCATGGGGCAAGAAGTCTGGATGCAGACTCTGACAGCTAGCTCTGTAGATGTCTGAAAATCTCATGTAAAATCATGGGAATTTAGGTTTGCTTCTTTATTCACTTTGTTTCTAATTGTCATTAGTCCAGGCATAATGTTAAAGTAAAAAGGACAAGGCATGCACCTAACCCGAAATCAGGAACTGATAACAGGCTACCCTCCAAGACTGTTCTACTTTCCATCTAGCTACCAAGTATTAACAACTGTGTTAGAAATTAACACTATGATTCAAGCCTGATCACAGTAACCTTCACCGTAAATAATGACCTTGAGTAAAACCTTATCCTTTCCACTGCCTTTAGTTAAGCAATGTTTCAAAACATTCTCTCATTTTTGAAGCAAATAAGAGGTGTGGTTCAGATGTCAGATTGATATGAGAGCCAAAGCAGACTTTACAGGGGTCTTACGCCTTACACACCTGAATGCAGTCATTTTTCAAAAAATCTTTTAGAGTAAACTGTTGGACACAGTATTGGTAAACATTAATAAGCCTGAAGTGACAGTAATGGCCAAAGGTGATTGACTTGGAAACAACAGCAAAGAATTTGTATGGGTGATAAGTATTTTTCACATGCTATGCCACTTCTTGCAAGAAGTCAAAAGTGAACCCTTTCTCTTACATAGTATTGTCCGTGCTACTTAATTACATTATCATATTGTACTATGTGGCTATTAAAATAGCCAAAAAATTATATTTTGAGTCACACTTTTATAGATTTCATGGACTTGGAGGGATGTTACAATTGTGCTCTCTTACATCATCCTTTTCTGTAATGGATATTGCAAATTCATTTCCAAAGTCTCAAACTTCTAATAAAATTATAATTTGATGGGAGTGACTTTTTTTTGTGTTTTGTTTTATTGGAGAAGGTTTTGATTTATACTTCACAGCAGCCTTATTTTGATTAGTCATTTTAGAGTATAGATGTAAGGAGTTTGGTAGATGAGACAGCTCTATGTTATACTTACATAGCAATGGATACCTGTAGAGACTTTTCCTGCATTTGCAGAATTAAACAAAGATGGAGTCATTAACACACTGAGAACATCATTCTGGCACATGCCAATTAGCTGTCGTGCTTGCAGAGCCTAATGATAACCCAGTGTAGATGTAGACCAGGGTATCATGATTTAATATCATCGCAATTGTTTCTTTATTCTCCTCTCTAAACAAGTCAGGGAAGTTACTCTTTAATACTAAACAGAATCTGATGATGTTATTAGCATTGTCATTTCATATAAACAACAGACCATATGAAATATACAAAACACTTGAAAATAAGTCAGCCAGGCCCTTCTAAATGTTTATTACTCTCAACATCTGATTTTCTACCATATGCTGTAACATGAAAATAGGAGAAAGAGGAACTTAGCTACCACTGTCTCTCCTACACCCAGTACTCACTAGATTTTCTTACCAGCTAGCAAAATACATACCTTTAAAGTTGGAAGAAATGAATAATAAGAAAAGTGACAAAGAGCTGCCACCAGGTAGGGATGGTATTCTGTGTCATAAGGCACATCTGCAGGTTGTACTACACTACAAGCTGTGTAGTGAATGTAGTGAAGTGGCAACAAAATTGCTTAAATGCAATTTTCAAATATTAACTTACATTACAGAAATAGTTTGCTGGCTCTGACAGCTTCTGTGTTCCCATTCCATGACTCTGAGTCTAAGAGAGAAGGGAGTGGTATGTGGGAATTGCACTGGGACTAACCAATGCAACCCAAATTAGCCTGGGAGGTTCACACCTATGCTCAACTTGGGCAGCATGTTTGTGATTCATAAACAACTTATAACATTCCCTATGGAAACTGGCCACCACAAAGAATTAAAACCTTCTCCAGCAGGCCTTTTTTTGTCTGATCCAAGAGAGGAGAGTACTGTTTGGTGCCAAAGCCGTCTTTCTGATATTACTATTCAGAGCTTTACTTGTGTGCTTATTTTTGCTGAGGTTTTCACTGGTAAGGTCAGCCTTCAGACCTTCCACAGTCCTAAGCCTAATACCAGAGCAGTGAAGTATTACCCACAGTAGAGAAAGACCAAGTCTCGGAGCACTAAGCCAACTGTAAAAAGGCAAGCCCATGCAGCAGGATGCATCCAGTGGTGCTGAGGAAGCTGGACCAGGAAATGGTCTGGATTTTATGGTAACAGTGGATTGTGGTGGAAGTTGAATGTGGTATGAAATGGGGTATTGTAAGAATGCAAGATTCATTAAGTTAAGAAGGACAGTCAACAGGAGGTTGCATAATACATTTGCAAAGACCTGGGACATCCAAGTTGCTTCTGTTCCTCTAAGGGCAAAGGAACTGAACTTCCCTGTTTGGTGCTTTGATTCATAGGTCAAGAAAAATTGTAATTACTTTGGCCATGTTTTTGAAGAATGAGCTTCTTTGAGCTAGATGTCTTGTGTTAGTAGAGAACCCTAGGCTCTGTCTCAAGGGAATAACATGAAATTACGAGTAATCAAGTAAGCCTCAAAGGAGGAGAGAATTCAGATATAAAAGTGTATTTAGCTTTTCCCAACATCTGGCTCTGGATGTCTCCTCGATGAACATGTGAGAAAACCAAATTGTTCCATGGAGTCTTCTAATCCAACCTGTTTTAGAATATAAATTCTTCTCTATGGGTTGTTGCTGCAATATGATACTGATGTCTATGGTCTGCAGGTGGCCAGAGTAGATGATCTGGCAGTCCTTCAGCAAGTCATAGTATATGATGTATATATTGTATCCCATTACAGGCTTTTTCTCTTTGTGACTTGCCCATAAATCAATCAAGATAGTTATTAATTTGCTTGCTATGCATGGTTGCTCAAGGGATTGTATTTACAACCATTCTTTGGACAGCAGCAATTTGACAGCTACTACTGTAAGAGCTCATTTGATTATCAACATTAAGTATTTGACTGGTGAAATGATTGCTTAAATCCCACAGAAAAGCTTTTATTGCAACTGAGTGAGAGAAACAGTTTAATGTGAGCATTGAATAAAAAGATTGATAGGGTTTGCTCTCTTGGAAAGAAGAGTGGTCCTGTCTGGAATAAGCAGACCAAGGATTTTGGGGATCAATCACAATAAATCTGCTATTATCCCAAACCGTTGACTACATTTATGCCTGCTCTTAGTCTAAAAACAGAAATAAGCTAAGTGCATTACTCTGATACTGATGTTGTCAACATATCTGTTTATGTGCAAGCTGATATACGTACAAGGTTGAGCAGATGGATGTCATTCACATTGAAATGTATATACTGAGGCTGGGATCATCTATTGTATCTTAGACATCTGAATTTCCCCATATGGCCAGTGGAGAAAAATAGGTGTTTCTAGAAGGTGAGTCCTCCTAAGAGAGACTTCTTAGGATAGGTTATATAAATAAGTTTTGGTATTATAATTTTCTCTTGGGTTGACTTAAAGGGGTAGCCAATGTTAAAGCTTCCTCACACAAGCACGCGATGGCAAATCAAGCAAATGAACACATTAAGAAGCGGCCAGCTTTTCAACATACTACAAAGTCTAGATTCTCTATCCAAGCTGAACATTCCAATCTGTCTGTTGGCATTTCAGAAATCAAGTGAAGAGGAAATGTGGTCCAGTGATCAGTGGTATCCAAGACGTGGCAATTTCTGATATGTTATGAGATCATGGGGTCCATGCCTAAAGCCCAAGTGCACCTAAGGTGTTTGTCACACTAGGTCAAAAAGATACTTCTATATCTTCCTTTTTGTAAAGACATGTGATACTTGGGGTCTGGTTTAAGACAAGGGAAGAGGATGGGTCAGAAGGCCATTGAAGTAAGATCCTGCAGTTGTACAAACCAAAACAGTATCAGAGGGAGACAAGTAACTGTTACAGACCTTTCTATCACTGGATTTCACAGTTCTAGCCTGTAGAATTTACCCTGTAAGCCCTCATTTTCACAACCTTGAATGTAAACTATAATATTAAAAAGGAGTAGCTCATAAACAGTGGTTTGAAAGGACACATTTCAGTACTAATCTTTTCCTTGACCACCTAGTGCGGCCAAGCTATTGTCTTCAAGATTACTGCCTTGTCCTCATTTCTGAAATAGAAACAGAAACCTTAGCAACCAAATAAAACCTGAAAGCAATGCTCACAGTTTGATTAGGTGTTTGTCAAGTCATGTCTGTAAGAAAACATTATTAAAAACTTTCCAGTAAACAGGGTGTAAGTGCAGGGGTGGAGGAGTGGGGAAGAGAGACGTGTTAGTTGCCAGTGAGAAGAGAGATTATCTTGTTTGCAACTTGTGGAAGACCGTAGTGCATGGAGGGAAAGGTTACTCTATCAAAGTTTGTGGTTTGCTATTCTGTAGACTTGTGGACTTTATTCCCCACATTTTATTCCCACACATTTGTGTGCTCGCAGCCCAGGTCAACCATATCCTGGGCTGCATCACAAGAAGCGTGGCCAGCAGGTCGAGGGAGGTGATTCTGTCCCTCCGCTCTGCCCCTGTGAGACCTCACCTGGAATACTGTGGCCAGCTCTGGGGCCCGCAACATAAGAAGGACATCGACCTGTTGGAATGGGTCCAAGGGAGGGCCACGAAGACAAGAGGGCTGGAACACCTCTGCTATGAAGACAAGCTGAGAGATTTGGGGTTCTTCAGCCTGGAGAAGAGATGTTTCTAAAGAGACTTTATTCTGGCCTTTCAGTACCTAAAGGGGGCTTATAAGAAAAATGGGGACAGACTATTTATTAGGACCTGTTGTGATAGGACAAGGGGTAATGGTTTTAAACTGAAAGAGTGTAGATTCAGACTAGATATAAGGAAGAAATTTTTCGTAATGAGGGTGGTGAGACACTGGAACAGGTTGCCCATAGAGGTTGTAGATGTGCCATCCCTGGAAACATTCAAGGTCAGGTTGGATGGGGCTCTGAACAACCTGATCTAGTTGAAGATGTCCATGATCATTGCAGGGGAGGTTGGACTAGATGATCTTTAAAGATTCCTTCCAATCCAAACTATTCTATGACTAAGATTGTTTTTTTAGAAGGCATTTTATACCTCTAGGCAGAGGTGAGAGACCGGAGGTGGAGTAGTGGAATCTTTTTGCCCTTGTTGATAGCTGAGTGGCTTTGTCTTTTATCAGTCCTTTCTGTAAGAACATTCTGCTGTATTGTGGTTATTTGGTTTCACTTTCATCATTATTGTGAGGGTTTTTCAGTGCATAATAAGAGCAAAGTGCAAGTATAAGATTCAGAGATAATTTTGTTGGGTTTTTAAAGTGCTTAAACATATGCTGAACTCTACGCATTAGCTATCCAGCTTTTCCATTAAATTATTTTGAGTTTTGAAATCAGCTTAGCATGTCAGTAAGTCAAAAGAATCAGAATGTGAGATTCAGCAATAGATCTGAAACCAAAATTGCACAGAATAACTGAAAAGCTGCAGTGGAAAGCTTTCTAACTTAACATTTTAAAATCTTGCTAATGTGGCAACCCTTGCTGTAAAAAATCAAACAACAGTACTTTGTAATACGAGGTTAAAATATATCTTCTAGAACATTTCTACATAGATAGTCCAAAGATTGTCTTGACATTTAAAATCTGTAACAACATATTTCCATATTTTATATATTTCAAAATGTCTTTATTTTTTTAATTATTCATACAACGGACATTGAAAGTACTGCATTTTCGTAGGCTTTTCTAAATTGCAATGTTTAGGTATGCAATCAGAGGACTTCAGGCAAAAGTGATCAATTTCAAACTTTGTAACCGAGTAACAAATCTGTTACTAAAAAATCCCTATGAGCAATATCAGCCTGTCTGCATGCCTTTTTCATGCAGAAAATAGTGGTAAGCATATCCAGGTTACCAAGGATTAGTGCCAAGGACTGACAAAATATTAAAAATAAATAAATTAGGTATTTCTCAAGACAGTGCATAGTTTTAACTTAAATCAGAAGGTCTTAAGGACACTATACTGCTTACACATTCAAAATCCAAAGCACAAATCAGATGGAAAATATTTTTCTTAGGGAGGATTACATTTCATTCCAGTTTTAAGGAACACTTGGGTGATCTGAAATTTCCAGTGGATGAGTTGCTGACACTGATATAACAGCTGATGCAAATGTTAATTTTACACCAGAGTTCTCAGAACATTTGAGACCCATTATTTTGGTGGCTTTTATACATTTATGGTGACATCAGATGGTGCTGAGAACATAGGCCTGCTCTTCTCTTCTTGGCTACTTTTTTGAAAGCACGTATTTAAATTAATTTTAGAATTCCCATTGATTTCAGTGGTACAGAATGAGGCCGTTAGGCTGAAGGAAATTGAGAGCAATAAAAAAATGTCATTATATTAAGAAAATGACCTGGATGAAGGGATAGGGTGTACCATCAGCAAGTTTGCTGACAAAACAAAACTGGGAGGTGTGGCTGACCAGAAGGCTCTGCTGCTATTCAGCAGGACCTGGACAGGAGAGTTGGGCAGAGAGAAACCGTATGAAGCTCAACAAAGGCAAATGTAGGGTCCTGCACCTGGGGAGGAATAATCCCATGCACCAGTACAGGTTAGGTTTTGTTGACCTGCTGGAAAGCAGCTCTGCAGAGAAGGACCTGGAAGTCCTGGTGGACAACAGGATGACCATGAGCCAGCAATGTGCCCTTGTGGCCAAGAAGGCCAATGGCATCCTGGGGTGCATCAAGAGGAGTGTAGCAAGCAGGTCGAGGGAGGTCATCCTCCCCCTTTTCTCTGCCCTGATGAGGCTGCATGTGGAGTACTGTGTCCAGATGATTAGAGGGCTGGAGCATCATTCTTATGAGGAGAGGCTGAGGGAGCTGGGCCTTTTTAGTCTAGAGAAGGGAAGACTGAAGGGGAATCTCATCAATTCTTATAAGTACTTAAAGGGAGGGTGCCGGGAGGAAGGGGCCAGTCTTTTTTCAGTGGTGCCCAGTGACAGGACAAGAGGTAACAGGCACAAACTTGAATACAGGAAGTTCCATTTGAACATGAGGAGGAACTTCTTTACTTTGAGGGTGGTACAGCACTGGAACAGGCTGCCCAGAGAGGTGGTGGGGTCTCCGACTCTGGAGACATTCAAAACCGGCCTGGACGCCATCCTGTGCAACCTGCTGTAGGTGGATGTGCTCTGTCAAGGACGTTGGACTAGATAATCTCCAGAGGTCCCTTCCAACCCCTAACATTCTATGATTCTATGATTCTATGAAAAGAATCATGGGCAAACGGTCTATCACAGCAAGATTCTTTTGAAGAATTCAGTATGAAATATTACAATGTAAACATTTGAAAAATAAGTAAAAAAATAATCTACTTTCATATAACAGGGAGTTAGCTAGAAGATAGGCATGGTCTAGAACTGAGTGATGTATAAATGTCCCACCCCTTCTTTAGTACTGGGAAATGCTGCAGCACAGGGACAGAAAGATCAAGGAAATGACCAGCTAATCCTTTTTTACAAAGTTATTTAGTGGTTGGTCCCTACGAAGAGACTGACGTGGACAAGAAAAGTAAGGCAAATCCCTCACTCGTGTGTCCACAAGTCTCAGGCAATGGCCTGGCAGCGAGTGCAGAAATGCTGTGAGGGCTGAGGGTAACTCCTTTCCACCTCCTCTCTCTGCTAGCTGTTTGCTATCACTCCCTTGCTGGAAGCTATAACTCCCACAGTAAGGTCAGTGGAAGGAATTGTCTCATCCGCTTCAGCCAGATACAGAGTCAACTGCTTAATTTTACTGGGCCTTCAGAAGCAAGTTCAACTTAGAAAATGAATTTTTCACTGATGTGGGTGAGTTTTGCTCATAACTTGATCTGCAAAGGGCCTTGTCTCCAACAGAGATATGGTTAAAATAACTTGCTTAAACTTCAGAGCACAGGCATAACACAAAACAATGTGGCTATTTTCTGCAGTGACTTTTGACCGTGGTCTTATTAGCAGCGTCACTCTCAGCAGGCATGAACTACGAAACTCAGTGTAAAATGGCAGTGAGAAAAATTCTAAAAACCAAAGCCTTCTCTTTGTGGCATTTTTAGCTAGCACCCTTTGCAAATCTTATTTCTTTTGGCTTTATGCCATTAGGGATTGAAATAATGAGGAGAACTAATCTTCTAGAATATGTGAACCAAAAGTGGCAGACAAAAATATACTTCTTCCCCTGATCAATATATAAACTGGCATCAAATAGTGCAGTGCTTTCACTAAGATTATTTCTTCAGTGTTTAATTGTTTCTAGGCACATACTAGAAAGAATATGAATTATAACTTATTATTTATGATTTATGAACCATTATGGGTGTTCATGATATTGTGCTACCAATGTTCCTGGTAATAAAGATGTATAACATAATAAATTCCTGACCATTAAAATGATCATTTATGAGAAAACTCATCTCTCGAGTATTAGTATTTGCATAAAGAGTTGTCAAATTTTTTACCTATGAAGACTAGACAGAAAGAAAAACGAAAAGGGCAAATGACCCTATAACAAAGACGCATTGTGTGTAGGAATCGTTGGGGTGATGGGGCTCACATCTCCTCACTCCAGCAGTTTCATGGTTTGACAGGCCATTTGTTTATGCCTTTTCAGGTAGGTTTGGCTAATAAGTCAAATTGTTGTAACATTTTTGCAGTAAAAACTTTCATTGTCTTGGGGAATTTTAGGTTTTGTTTCTCATTTCTGTTTTCACAAGTCAAGTAATTTTTCCATTTTACTGATCTGTAAAATAGACATTATAATTTGTAAACTGCAGAAACTTTTTAACACTATTTAAAGTGTACAACATGTTGAAAATACGGAATTTTTCTAGGCTGTGTTCAGTTTATTTCCAGAAAATCCCAGAATCCCAAAACCTCAATGATGAGGAATTGCTGCTAAAAGGACCTAACAACAGGGACTCAAAACGTGGTATATTTAAGGGGGAATTAAGCTGTGCAGCCTCTAATAGAGAATTAAATTTTCCCAGATATTCCTTCAGGACTGCAGGAAAGGAGTGATTTTAATCCACCCACCAGTCTGCATGGGACCTAGAAACCTGCACTAACAAGTGTTGTTACTGTATTTTCAAAGCTTACAATAACATCTCACAGAAAGATTTTCCTTTCAAGTGAAAGACTGGAAGCTTGTAAAACTACTGACTTTGCCATGTAATGATACTGCTTCTCCAAACGTCATGAAAGTAGCAACAAAAATATACCGTGGAATAGAAAGCACCAAATCCCAATTTTTAGTATTCTCTTAAGTTTTGCTATCTTTAAAAGTTCACATCAGTGGAAAACGTGATTCAGTCTAAGTGGTATTAGCATCAGAGTATGCCTAATTCATAATTACCTACTTTGTGCACAGCAACAATTTACAAGCCCTCTATTCATTGGCAATTTGAAAAGAACTTTCAGATGGGATATTTGGTAAATTTCTATTAGACTAAAAATGCCTTGAAGGGCCAGTTACATATTGTGGTATTTATGCAGACATCAAAGATTCAGTTGTTTAGACAAGGAAGACAAAGGCTATCTGACTATTAAGAATATTTAGGAAGAGTTCTGTTTATTTCAATCTAGAATTTTACCATAAATAGATCTCTCAGTTACAAAAAGTGTTACCCATTCTGATAATCCAAACTTCTACATTGGCTGTGTCCATAACTTGCAGTCTTAAAATCTTAATTTTTTCTTTTTTTTTTTCTTTTAATGTACATTACTGCATAGATAGAATAATACCGAAGAAAATCCTGCACTGTCACTTTTGCTGTAGTTTTCATGAACAGAATTTCATAAGTATTGCTAGAGTTCAAAATAAATTAATATCTTTTAAACTTTGGAAAATGAGTAAGCTTGGATTTTTTCTAGACCATTTGATAACGATCTGAGTAGTCCATTTTCTAAAACATGTGGACGAGTTGCATTTGAATTTGGCTCTCCATGCCTGCAATGCTTTTCCTACTTGCTGTTTGTTCCTCCTTCTAAACTAATTCTAGCCTTTGCCACAAGAGGCAGCAGGCTGACTTGGGATATGGGTCAGGCGAAGAGTAAAGTCAGGACCCTGAATTTTAGGAAAGCAAGCTTCCAGCTCTTCAGGGAGTTAGTCAATAGGACCCCTGAGGATACTGACCTCAGGGACAAGGGAGCAGAACAGAGCTGGCAGATCTTTAGACACTCTCCATAAAGCACAAGAGCTCTCGATCCCCAGGTGTAAGAAATCAGGAAAGGATGGCAAGAGACCAGCATCGCTCAGTCAAGACCTGCTGGTCAAACTAAAGGGCAAGAAGGAAACATACAGGCAGTGGAAGCAGGGACAGATATCCTGGGAAGAGTAGGGGGATGCTGCCTGGTTTTGTAGGGATAGGGTCAGGAAGGCCAAGGCACAGCTGGAGCTGAACTTGGCAAGGGCCACAAAGAATAGTAAAAAAGTCTTCTAGAGGTATATCAGCCGGAAAAGGAAGATCAAAGAAAGTGTACCCCCCATGATGAACATGACTGGGAAACTGGTAATAACAGACAAGAAGAAGGTATTCAACAACATTTTTGCCTCAGTCTTCACTGGCAACCTCTCTTCCCACACCTCTGGAGTGGATGGACTGCAACGTGGGGACTGGGGGAACAAAGTCCCTCCCACTGTCAGAGAATATCAGGTTTGTGACCACCTGAGGAACCTGAATGCACGGAAGTCTATGGAACCTGAAAAGATGCCTCCCAGAGTCCTGAGGGAATTGGTTGACATAGTTGCCAAGCCACTCTGCATGATATTTGAAAAGTCATGGCAGTCAGGTGAAGTCCCCAGTGACTGGGAAAAGGGAAACCCATTTTTAAGAAGGGCAGAAAGGAGGATCCTGGGAACTACCAACCTGTCAGCCTCACCTCTGTGCCTGGGAAGATCATGGAACAAATCCTCCTAGAAGCTGTGCTAAGGCACATGGAGGACAGGGAGGTGATTTGACACAGCCAGCATGGCTTCACCAAGGGCAAGTCCTGCCTGGCAAACCTCCTAGCCTTCTATAATGGAGTAACTACATCTGTGGACAAGGGTTATCATCTATTTGGACTCTTTTGACATGGACCCCCCCAACATCCTTCTCTCTAAATTTGATTTGATGAGTGGACTGTTTAGTGGATGACGAATAAGCTGGATGGTCGTATCCAGAGAGTAGTGGTCAACAGCTCAATGTCCAGATGGAGGTCAGTGACAAGTGGTGACCCTCAGGGGTCTGTATTGGGACCAGTACAGTTTAATATCTTCATCAGTGATATAGACAGTGGGATCCAGTGCATCCTCAGCAATTCTGCAGATGACACCAAGCTGAGTGATGTGGTTGACCTGCTTCTGGGGCAGAATGCCATCCAGAGGGACCTGGACAAGCTTGAAAAGTGGGCCTGTGTGAACCTCAAATGTCTTTGCCCATGGCAGGAGGATTGGACTAGATGATCTATAAATGTCCCACATGATCAAGTAGGCCTAGAAAAAGCCATCAGATCCATTAGAGACAGGGACGGTCCCACAGCAGGCAAGATTCAAGCAAGCTTATGATTTTCTGTAACATTTGATAGCATTGAATCAAAAAAAGTTATAAGCAAAAAAATGCATGGATATATCTAATTTCATATACCCTGTGATTTGTATTTGAGACCCCATGGAGCAGAAAATAAACACGCCTGTAGAGAAATGAAAAACATTTTGGAAAATTCCTGAGTTTTACCAAAATGTGTTGTTGACTCTTCTTGTCCTACACATAAAGCCATGTCATATAAGACATTCATTTTCACATTACTACATGGCTAGTGAGAGATCAGATCTGTTTGGGGACCACATATTGGATTCGTTTAGTGGTATGGCGGCTGCTTATATATAGATCAATTGAGAATAATTTGACATGTACATGTGACATTTCTGGGCAGTAAAGAATCAAAAAAATATTCATAAAGAAAGATAGCTGTGAAACATGGGCAAAGAAGCATGCAAATGAAAAACATGACACCACAAATAACCTGGGATAAAATAAATCCATCTGCCAGTGAGTGATTTCTTTACGCTTAGTTTGGTCCAGCCCAGTTGAGTCTTTAATATCTGGCTTTATCTGGTTTAGCATGGGCTATGGGTTGTTTTCTAGCACATAGTTTAGATGTGGATATCCTGTTTCAGCAGGTAAGAAAGTTCATCTGTCCACATGGTAGAGAGCCTGGTTATGTCAGTTAGCCTCAGGGCAGATAGTGGCCCCTAAAATATGTTATTTATCTGTGTATGTCTGTGTCCTATAGGATTTGAGGTGCTAAGTAAGATTTGGCTCCTGGCTTATCATTTTGCTCATCAGCAGGGATCTGTAAATCCTGAGAAAACCAGCTGCTACTTTTGATTTTGTCCTGTTCTAAGATGCAGAACTGGACTCTAGGCTGGCTTCTGAAACTTGGGCTTAGGCACTCCTAAGTAGCTGAGCTACCCAAACTGCCCCAAAATTAGGTTCTGTGAGCTTCTTCTTAACTGGCCAGTGAAGCTAATAGTCATGAAGATACTTTAGCACTGTATTCTAATTTCACTAAAGAACTGAGGCTGCAGTAGGCTGGCTCTTGGCGGTGGGTTTTTTTGATCTACGATCTTGTTGGGTTTGGGGTTTATTTTTTTAATAGAGGTGTCAGGTCTAATTTCTGTAAATGGAAGTTGGGTTTGTTTTCAATCAGCTTGAATACTAATGAATTACAGTTAGCCACACGTGTATCACACAGTACAGATTTTCTTCAACTGAATGTCACTCCAGAGCTGATAAGCATATTTATTTTCTCAAAAGTCACATCAAGAAGACACTTCAAAATAATAATTTGAAATGTGCTGTTTCCGTGAATACCGCTTCCAGAATTAATGTTTGTTAAGATCAGGGGTTAAACAATGAAAAGAATATAGAGGAATGCAGTTCCCTGTGGTCCAGGAAGCTGTACTTCTCCATAATTCTTCCTTTGGCTGGTTCAGTGAAAGCTCCCCTTTCGTAAATATGCCATTTCCCAGAAAAGGAATGAGAAAGGTGTAGAAATGCAGCCAAAAAGAACTAATTGTTGTGGGGGTTTTCTTGACTAAGTGTTTCTGGGAAAGATTTTGTGGTGTTTGCTCAGCCCTATTAAATCATCCAAGCCATTTTATTGACACTGAAGGTTATCCATATAATCATTATAGCTGCACTGACTTCAACAGAACTACTCTCAATTTTTGCAGTTGAGGATCAAGATTAGGGAATTAACATGCTGGCAAGTATACTATCAGAAGCTCTCAGTGATACTGTATTAGATGTTTATAACACAATGAAAAGAACTGTAGGTTGATAATTTGTCTGTATTGTCCCTGTGTTTCCTTTACCCCGACTAGCCTTTGTCCATAACCATGATCACACATGTACAGCCCTCTGTCTTTGGTATTTATTCATGTTACTGTCACGTTCTTATTTCCATAGTGTAACTCTTCTGTTGTATTGCTCTTCCTTTTTAAATTCACTTCTTCCTGACACATAAATATATTTTCATGTGCTTTTCTCTGAATTCTTTCCATGTATATCCCTCTTGATCAGCAATGAAAACACCACAGGTGAAGAGAAGGACAATTTAATGTTCTCAAAATGAACTCTACTCAGAGAAGGGATTACAACACTGACACTTAGCTTTATTTTTTTTCTGGACCAATTAACAGAAAAAGGTGTCACAAGGAAATACATAGCACCAGCAAGATTCTTGTATGGGTGAAGACCATGACAATTTACCAGAAATAACTAGATTACAGCTCACAGTTCCATCAGTGCATCCACACCCCAGATAGGATTTGGGTGAGCAATCACAAGAAATGTCCTTTCCTACAGGCAGTGCCACAATTAATAGAGGGATTTCTCTACAAATGAGGTCTGCAACTCATCAAAGTTAGTGGGAATGTGTCAGGGGCTTCAGTGGAATTTGAATTGAGCCTTGATTACTCCTGAATATACTCATTTGATGACATTATAAGGAAAGACAAAGGTAAATATTAAACTAGTTTAAAATTAGTTTCCTATGTTACATGGATAGAAGTTTCTGCCATGGATAACCTCATATTCTTTCAAGTTTGAGATGACTAAAGCCACAACAAGGTTTAAGATTGGAACAAAGATAGTGGTCTTCCAGCTAGTCCAGCATAGGAGAAGCAGATAAGTGGCATATGCCTGACTTTGATATGTATCCAAGCATAGAAAAGAACAAAAAATGACCATAAATTTATACCCCCTTTTTTATAATATTATTCTACCAAGTGTGAAAAGAGATCTCACAGGGAACATGATTAATGCCCAGCAGAAAGATAAAATCAAGCAACCTATTTTGACTAAAGAAAGTCTGAAATTTGTCTAAGCAGAAGACAAACTTGACATGACTAATAAATTACCTACCTACCCCTCCCTATGCCTTTTTCAGTGTATAGACTACTTGGGTTAATGACTCAATATGATAAATCTGGGTACGGAAAGGCAAAAAGCAAATCTGGCTGTGGAAAACTCTTTCATTCCTTTGCACAAAGAATAGTTGAGTATTGTGCTTCCTCTGACTTTATATTCATAGATTTTTTTCATGGGGGCCCAGAAATAATCGTGGAGAAACTTTATGTTGATATTGTGTTTTTACTAGGTGTCTTTTACAGTATTTATGACTAATAGTCACAGATGCCACAGATTAAACATTTTGTTCTTTAACAAATAAGAACTCAGTACTTTTAGTAGCAAAAAACTTTTGTACTTAATAGCCAACTCCACACGTTTTCTAGGTAATTGCATTTTTTTTAATTGCTATTATTTTTGTCTAATGCAACCCTAGGAGCAAAGTTAGGGTAGTAAAATTGATGACCAAACTGTTTTGTTAGATCATAAACTTATTGCATAAATGTGTGTGTTTAAAGTCCAAAGACAGCACAAGTAGCAGACCTGCTCTTTCATTGGAAGTGATGTGTTGGTTTGATATCATATGGTTGATACATTATGTAACCTGCAATATAAGTGCCAATGCATAAAAAAACCCCTGGTAAGGATAGTGCATGTATGTACATAGAAGTGTATGAAGCTACCTGTATTCAACATGTAACACTTCAAAACAATCACAAAATCACAGCAGGCCCCACCTCAAATACTGTGTTCAGTTTTGGGCCCCTCACTACAAGTTAGATATTGAGGTGCTGGAGCTTGTCCAGAGAAGGGCAACAAAGCTGGTGAAGGGCCTAGAGAAGAAGTCTTATGAGAAGCAGCTGAAGGAACGGGGGCTGTTTAGCTTGGAGGAAAGGAAGCTGAGGGGAGGCTTATCGTTCTCTACAACTACCTGAAAGGAAGTTGTAGTGAAATGGGGGTCAGTCTCTTCTCCCAAGAATCAAGGGATAGGACAAGAGGAAATGGCCTCAAGTTGCACCAGGGGAGGTTTAGATTGGATATTAGGGAAAATTTCTTCACCGGAAGGGTTATCAAACATTGGACCAGGCTGCCCAGAGAAGTGGTGGAATTGTCATCCCTGGAGGTATTTAAAAGATAGGTAGATGTGGTATTAAGGGACATAGTTTAGTGGTAGTTTTGTCAGTGTTAGGTCGATGGTTGGACTCAGTGATCTCAAAGGTCTCTTCCAACCTAGGTGATTCTATGATTCTATCAGACATTCTTTACTAGCAACCAGGAGAATAACAACACAATAGTTAGAAGGCTTGGCGTTCATTGTGAAAAAAAAAACAAACAAAAACAAACATTTTCCTTGTTCAATGCTTTATCATTCCCAACCTAAGGAAGAGAGTATTCAACAGGAGTGACAAATCCAGTGGTATTTCTGGCCAGTCATTTCATTGTTCTGCACTGAGGTTTCCTCACCAATTAAATTAAATAAAGACGTGGTCTTTGAAGTACTTTGTGGTCAATGCAGTTAGCAAATGTAATCTTCAGAAAGATTTAGTATCAATTTCTAATAAAAAATTGTGAGATAATGTTACCACTATCTTTTCATGTTAATGTTCAACACTGCTGGTAGAATAAATTAACGGGCAAATTCTGCAGCCCTAACTCCCACTGAGAAGCAGCTGCTCATTTGAGTTGTCCCATACCTCCTCAGTCCTCTTTCTCTTCATCAGTTTCCCAACTCTATTATAGAGGAATGAAGGAAGCAGCTTTTGTACTCATCAGTTCCTAAACTTCTCATAGGATCTGCAGAATTTAACCCTAAGATAAAGACAGATGGCCTGTTACAGATTCATAATTTTTTAAGGCAATAAACAGATCAAAGAATTCTTCATAGTGTTTTTATATTAAGACCATAAATTCTGTTTGAAATAAAACTGTAGCTCTTAGAAAGTCACTCTGTCTTTATTTAAATACCTCGTATAATGAATCCCTGTATCCCTGAATAAATCTCACAAGTCAAAGTCCCAGTGTGGCAAGGACTCAGAGTAAGGAGTAGGAAAGTTAGAGATTATATGAGAAATAAAAATATGGGTAAGATCTAATTATAAAAATATTACAGTAGTGAAGCTATTAAATTCTGTCTTCTGAGACAGAAGCAGAGTCAAAGTCATCTGTTAACATCAACTGAACTAAAAAGTCTTCATGTCATAAATCTGCAAGGGTCTACACAATTTCATTATCTCACCCACTTCTGGTAAATTTTGTGTAACCTTTCTGATTTTGCTGTCACACATTTCAGAAACTTTTCATAACTTGAGATAAAGAGATAGAAATCTTGACAAATTAATACACGGTCACTGAGAAAAAATAGGATGAAATGCCTACTTTCATCAGAATTCAAATCCACTGAAGTTGCTCTGAGATTTTAACATGTCTCATTAATCTGCTTTGTCATTTTTGTTTGCCTTTGCTCTTCTGGGCTTTGGCCAGGTCCTGAAGCAGAACAAGCATTTGTGGGACATAGCTTATGTTTATGACATATTTAATAAGATCTATTGAAGTGTATTATAATTATATAATTTTTCAAGTGAATACTTTCAAAGCATGTTATGCTTGATTGTTATTTCAAGTCTTCCAATTTAGACCATATGTGACCTAATCATGGGGATTTGAGCATTAATATCCACTTACTGTAGCCTATTTCTAATTATTTTTGAGATGTGTTGAAATGCTAAAGGACATCACTGCGCCCTTCGGAGACATTCATAAAATAGGAGGCATCATTTGCAAAAGAAACTTATCTTGTCAAAAAAAAAGAGATTCCACCTCTACCAACACCAGTTCTATTTATTCAATTCAATATATTGACATGGAGAAGAATTTTCCGGAAGAGGAGTCACTAAGCACAAAGGTAGGTCATTTGCAGAGACCAGCGTATACCTCATGTCCTCAGGAGTGGCATTCAAAAGAAAAGAATTCTCTAAAAATACTGCTGAGCAGCAGTGCACTTAGAGTGCATGAAAATTATATTTAGGCCCATGGGTTTGTGTAGCTAGAGACATACTCAAGACACCAGTCCCCTGAACATGGATGAAGGTATGCTCTGAAAGAGACACCTTGCTCTCCAGTAAGACTTTTCTATCCTACCACTGGGATGGGCTGTTCTACCTTGAGCAGATCTCTAGGGTGTAGCTGAAGTGTTTGGGTTTTTTGGCTGAATTTGGGAGACAAAACTAATTCTTGGATTTTCTTGAGCATCTTCTTAGGCTGTAGCAACACTATGCTCCATGGCAAACAACTTGGGTGATTTTGCACCCGTATGAACGTTTTGTTCTTGATTTTGTTTCCTTTCTTCCTTTGACTTTATCCCCTCCCTACTAAAAATCTGAAGAGCTAAAGACAAAGCAAAATGGAAGTGTCATAGTTTTACAATAAGTCACTGGTGGGTTTTTCAGTGGGAGAAAGATGGAAATTTGATACGAGAATTTGTGACTCTCAGATGTCTCTCCTGACCTGTCTATATTGGCACAATAGTTTTTTTGAGGTTTTTCTCAGAGATTGTGAAGCCTTGAGGGTTTCCAGGCAAGCCAATTTTGGTGTGATATTGCCCTCTGGAAGACATATGAAAATGGTTTCTTCAAGACTGCTACAAGGCTTGAAGAGGACCCAAACCCTGAATATCATACTCCTGGATATACATCACCAGTTCCTAGGATATTATGGAAGAAACAGTCTCCACTGACAACAGCCCTAGTATTAATTATAAAAATGTGAGTCATGATAAATTAGTTAAATTCACAGAATATAATCTGGGGCTCTGAGTACCTGGATGTCCAAAGTGTAACATTGAGTCAGATGGCTGGGCTGTGCCAAGGAGCAGGATTTCAGACATAACCTCTGTGCTCAGTATTCCTTACTGGTTAGCTCTAGGCAGCCTGCAGCTCAGAGTGGCTTTGTCATGACCAACTTTTACAAGTATGTGGACAGCAGACGATAGGCTACAATAGGTGGCTTATCCATGCAGGTCAACCGCAGATCACTGCAATGGGTTTTTTTCTATGAAAGACCATCTTGTACCTACATCAACATCTGGAAAAGACTGACCCTTCATTTTATCTCTTAATTCTCTTCCTTCCCCTTTTTGAGGAAGGTTTGTGGGGTTGAGATGTCCTATTTTGGAACCTTCCCTAGTGTTCTTTGGTCTGAGTTTCTGAAGTGAACTTGTTAAAAAAAAAAAGTCTTGAAGTTATCACAGGTCTTAGTGACACAGATTATGACATTAGTGTTGCTTCATCTCTCGCTATCTAGAATTTTCAAAATTAATGTGTAGGATAAGTAGGTCAAAAGATGAAACAAGAACATTTCTATTTATTTTGTCTGAAACAATGGATTCAAGCACGTTTTCTCAGTAAGGAAATACTTGTTTTTCTTTCAATTTATGCTCTATCTTAGAAACATTTCATAAAGTTCAGGTTCTGTAAATGCAGTAGGAACTGGATAACAAGAAGCAGTATCTTTGCTCACGCTTCCAAGACTGTTTTAATACAATTCATCACTTGGCTTAGAACATTTCTCACTGAGCTTTTTTTTACAGCTGCATTTCCAGTATTCATCTCACTGTTCCTTTGCATTTTCTGCCCCTACTCTTTTTTTATTCCTACCACTCTCAAAACCACATGGATCAGGAAAGGGGCAATTATATGTTACTATAGTAATTTAGGTAACAATCATTCTTAAACCAAACTACAGCAATCATAGAAGATTTACTCTGTTACTATTATTCAAATAGATTTTTTGTTGCTAACTCAACAATCAAAACCAGTTATGTGACTTAAGGTTGATGAGAATGACTATGCTAGAATGTAGCTCACTGGAGTCTGTATGTAATTATTTATGACTGTAATTATTTTTTTTCTTGGTTTCCTGTCATTTGCCCCTGCATCCTTGGCAGCAAATGTGTCAGAATTACAGTAGGAAACTTAATAAGTAGCAAAGTGTCATGCAACAGTTTTTCAGTTTAAAAAAATCCTGTCAAATTATTACAGTTCTCATTGAAATATTTACATTTTGCATCTCGATTTTTCAGCCATTTTTTTTAGGTAAAAATAATTGCATTGCATGACATGATATGTAGAAGAATTAATTTAGTAAACAATACAGCATAATAAGCCTTTCCAAAAATTCTTAAAAAGTTCTTTTATTGGGCTATGGATAATAATAACTTTACTGTGGAAACAGCTGACTTAGCAGTTGCAAAATACATTCACGTGTTCTTTTGCTTGAAACGAGCTAGGTGGTCAGAATGTTTTTTGTATGTTTCTTTTATGCATGCCCAACGTCTGGCCTCAGCCTCATAAAACAGGTAAAAACAATATTGAAAGCAGGAATGAAACACGGGGTAACTGAATTAACAGATGGAGAGTGTTAGAACTTCCTCTGCGTAGCATGAAGTAGCAAAATAAAAACTTAAATGTAAAATGGAAATGAAAGAAAACTGGAAAAAATCTGCCCATTTAATGAAGGAATGAAGATTTTCCTTAAAGCCATTACACAAGACTTTTTAGCAGATGACTTGCTTTTGCCCTCTGGAGATTCCTCTGAAATGGAATCTCATGAAATTTTAATTGGATGCATCATTTTCTAAAAATGCAAAACTTTTTTTTTTTTTTAAGTTTCCAAACATTAAAACAAAACTTTCACCACAGCCCTTGTCCAGCTCAAACAAGAGCAGCCCTTAAGACAATGTACCTCTACTTTAAAAATGCTATGTTGAGATATTGAAGAAATACTGTGACTATTTGTAATTGTTTAGATAACTGAAATCTTCTGCAACAGAACTACAATGGTTATATCTGTACAGTTAAATAGAGTTCCAGGAAACATCCCAGTTACTGAAACTGGATTGTCTCTATAGCTAAGGATTTAGAAAGCTCCATGATACATTTTCAGTTCACAATAGCTAGCTCACTTTCTGACGGCTCCTGGTGAGGTTCAGGGACTAGACAGTCCAAGGATCATTCCAAACAGATTGTTTGTGTCCGGCTCTGTAATTTCTCGTAGGCAGTTTTGGACATGGGCTATTGAATGCCAACTGGCCTCATTGCCAATAGAACAATCCCAAGTGCCTTTAATCTACTGCTATTCACATAGTCATTGTCTCTATCTAATACTTTTCACTATGTGAAAAATCCAAGCCCATCTGTTAGCACAGGGATGACCGAAAGTGGCATTTTGGCAGATTTGCCTTCTGCCTCCATCTAGGTCCCTCTAAGAAGAGAAATTTTCTCCTCCTACTCATAGCAATCTGGAATTTCACAGCTTTTCCAGTTCTGGACTGAAGTTTGATAAAAACCTGATTAAAATTGCGTATTTTATCGCAAGCAGTCAGTACTACACAATACTACATCAATTTCTTTCTTGGACAAGTTTGTGATAAGTATTATTGCACCAGCAACATCCTTTAAATAAAAAGCTCTGTTGACAGTCAAACATTATATACACTTATAAAACAACAGTCTACACATTTGTTGACAGTCAATGTTGTGTGTTCACCCACAAGTTTCAGGAAAAAAACCTCATCAGATGATCCTCTCTTTGGAGCCCCAGTAGCAGAAGAGGTGCTGGATGTCTTCTTTTAACTATTACAGGAGCAGTGGGAATCGATGTTGTCTCTGGTTTGCTATCCATGGAATACTTACTCCAGTTCACAGTCCCTTGCTTAAGGAAAACTGCACTTTTCATAGACCTCAAGCTTCTGAGTTCCCTTACTATACACCTTCTACAAGCAGGTGTGGGTATTCAACCTTTGTACACTGTAATTATGAGCCTCGTGTCTACGTGAGAATGCTTTGAGGCCGTTTCTCCCTGCTCCCAACTAACCATGGCAAAAACACATTTTCACGTATGGATGGATATTTATCACCCAACATTCCTCTGTGTGTCACAGCCATAAGGATGCCTGCTGTGGCCAGTTCAAATATCTCTGCAGGCACATCTTTGCTTCCCTACAGTATTTCATAAATCCTTCACAAAAGTAATGATCGGAGACTTTTATATAATTTTCAGGATTCAGTTGCCCAGAGTAAGTAGTGAAAACTCCATTATTCACAATTTTAAACTAAGATGAATAAAGCACATTTAGCGTGAGAACAGTGTAACTTTGAGGAGAATGAAGTATATGACCTTCTCCATTTCAAATACCTACGATTTTTGATGTAAGTATCATCAACACTGAGTCTTTAGTAGGATGTTAAAATCTAATTTTAAAAGTTTCATTATGGCTTAGGGACATCTAAAAGGATAGGGAACTAGATAGGAGTTTTGAAAAGCATAGGAAAAAGAATATTTGAGTTGGAGCAAAAAAAACCCCCACATCAATATTTCTCACAGAAAGTTTTAAGTTGCTTTTGGTGCCCTTAAAGGTACTTATGTCTGCTAAGAACAGTATTCTTTTCAAATAACTTTTGAGGGTATAGTTGAGAAGGAGGATTTTTCAGATGTTTGATTGCTTATAATTCATTCTATCTTAAAAAAAGCTATTTTTTTGGTTTATGTGCAGGTTTTGTTTTGAAAAAAATGTACCTACCTGTATACTTAAAAGCAATCCAGCTTGCGGCAGAAAGCTCAGCTTGTTGCAGAAATTAATTAATTTACTTCACCATAACATGTATTCCTAGAAAAGTATAGACTGAAAAGTAAGCAAAAATGCTGAAAGATCTGTAGTTACCAACAAGAAACAGATTTAAAAAACGAAAAACCTCACAAAAAAATTAGTTCATTTTATTAATGAATATTATAATGAAATATTTTAGGACTCCCAGTAGAGTAAGATATATGGTAAACTATCAAGTCAGTGAAAGGGAGGTTATATTATTCTTTAACAAAACCTTGGAATAAAAGTTGTCTGGGTAGACTGTAGGTTTCCAAACAGCGTCTTCAGTGTACCAGAGTTACAACTTCAGGCACTGATGCTGCTTTCATCTGTAAGCAAAGTAATGAAAGCAAGTCCAGTAGGAAAAATAATAATGCCATCTGTCAGTAGATCCCTGAAATGCCTTGGGTTGTCTAGTGATGATGGTGTTAACCCTGAATGTCAAAGGTTATTTTAGCTAAGTTTTTTGCTGTTATTTCAATACCATACTTGTGTGTGAGAGTATGCCCAGCTGTTTCCTTGGGGGAACGCTTGTACAGCTGAAGTAAATGGATGAGCCAACTCAAGGGAACAACATCTTAACAATCATTCTCCTCTATATATTTCTGTGTGTATATGTGAGTGTAGCTCCTCACTCTGCCTATCACAAATCAACATCAACAACCAAGGACTGAAGCGTCTTTTGTGTAAGGTACACTAATTCTAACCTTAGGATACTCTCATGCTCCCAGCCTTCCTACTTGACTCGCAAACTGAAGTTCCATACAAGCCTAAAATGCATCTGTTTGCCTTTCTGCAAGTTGTGATGTATTGTTTTTGCAAGCAAATTAGTGGTAGCAGTATACTACCTGTTGTACCTGTCTGTGGGAGAATGCTCTGAGACTTCTTAATGCAACACAAGGAATGAACTATGTCACTTGAAGGCAGGTGGATGTGGCCATACAAGGATTTGCAAATAATTTTGGAAATTATGAAAGGTTGCAACTTGAGATGAACTGGAATGTCGCCAAACCAAAATGATAATATAAACTTTTACTGGTTTGGATTATGAACTTTAAATATGTCTGCATGCAGTTGCTCACAAGAAATATGGTCATTTAGACTTAGCATTGAAAAATGGAATTGAAAGGCTAAAATCTTGACTGGAAAAGACAATAATGTCAGACATGAACTTCTGCTTAGCACTGCAAGATTATGGGAGGAAGCCAATAACACAAGTTATGTCAACTGCTGATGTTTTGATTAAACCAATGAAGACCAAATATGCCTGACACTCTAATGAGTGATGCCAGAAGAAATGGAAATTTGCTAACAAAAAAAGAAGAGGTAGGTAAAGCCAAATAAATAAACACACCAATAAATGCGGTCTGGAGTCCTGAACCACTGACCTCACTTCCAAACAACAACCATACCACTGTTCGTGTTTCTGATGGAATTGGTGACTGCAGACAAGCCAGGTTTCACAGGCAGTTTTCAGTTTAAACTCTAGGGGTTTTTTTTGATGTGCGCTGTTCTGCACTTCTGAATCCTTTTCCAGATCAGGTCCTTGTTATGAACATGTCATGATCCTCTCTGAGCCGTTCACTTTAATTTCCTTAGCACAGAAACTGAGGTGTGGAGAAAAAAGAGGGAGAAGGGCCTCTTATAGACCAGCATCTTAATCTATCACAGAATTAGGATGTAGTTAGGGCACACACCTGAACCCAGACTTCCCAGATAGGAAGCATTCTTGCTAGTACAGATGCAGGCATCTTATATGACAAACAAATAGATAAAGAGTCTGACCATAGTCTGGACTACCCTTAATTGTCTGCCCTGACTGAATCCAGAAAAGAGTCCACTGTAAAGACTCATAATCTTTGAAGGATTTAAACCTAGGAACAGCAGCTCTTTTTGAAAATGGATTTGACTTTTTTCTAGACTCTATTGTTAAATTTAAAGGGAAACTCATAATGAAACCTAACATAGGACATACCTGCAGCTTTAGACTAAAAAGTGATTATTTTAAATCCCCAGAAAGAGCCTCTAAAATTATTAATGCATGTGATCCCAGGGCAGAGAGGATTAGTTTCTGTTAAGCATAAAACTCCATTCACATAATTAGGACACTGGCTTTCTGAGTAAGTTTGGCTTTACTGCTTGTTTCAACAAATTAATGAAAGGGCTGACATCATGACTGCGGTTCTTTTAATTTGGCCACCAGGGATGTGCTGAAGTTCTCATGCAAACTGCTTAGGAAAGACTACCAGCTTGTTAAAGCTGGGCCTGTAATCCCATGGGCCAGGCTGTAAATAATCACTGAAGCTGTGTTTTGTTAAGCTTGCCTACTGCCTTCAAGTCGGGAAGCAAGTCCAGCACTAAATTAACAGCCCCCCTTCTTGCCGCTTGGACCCTTCAGGACTGAAGGACTTTGTATTAGACTGTTTTTGCAAGAAGAAGTGAGGAACTGGTTCAACAAAATGTTTAAGTATAGGCTTTATTTCTGACAGCTGAATGTCAGTCCTTGGAAGTGATGCTCACATGCATAAAGGTAAGCATGTGCTGAAGGGTTTTAAGGAGTTCAGGATTCACGACACTACCCATGCTGCCCATGATGTTTTAACTTACCTCCGGGACTACTTTCTACACAAGAGGAGCCAGGATATGATACCCAGAGAGGAGACATCCTGAATCCTCCTTTTCATTCCTTCTATTGAACTCATTAGTGTAATTGAGATGGGACTCTATAATAAATTTAGCTTCTGTTTTCCAAGATGCAGACTGGATTCATCCTTAGTTGCTGTATACTGCTTTGCCACATGCACATTAACTGTGACTTAGACTGTGTAGAGCATCCTCTTGCCAAATCTACCATACATGTATTTAATAGGACTATTCCAGACAAAATCCTGGACAGCTATCTGTTGTCATTAGTATTTTTTCTTCTTTCCTTGCAAAACTTTTTCTGTTATTTAGACAATTAATTTATCTTTTTTTCTCATAAAATATGTCCAAAATTATGTTCTAATACACTTTGATTAGAATAGGTTTTGAATCTGTCTCTGATATGAGGCCCCTATACCTATAGCACTGAATTGCACTCGTCTTTTTAAAGCTGGGCTCTCACTACCCTTTGCTAAAGCAATTATGTCTTCCTTTCCTGCAGACTGAAACTAAGCTTGCGTGCCTCCAGCTTGCCAGACTTTCCCCATCAAAATTCTTTCTGACTTGAGAAATCTCTCTAGGTTTCAGCCTCCACGATGTACAACCAGGAACTATTTATCAGCAGTTGTTGGAGGCCACATACCCCAGCAGCCTGTGTCCTGCTACTGCTGCCATCTCCAGGGCTTCTCAGGAGCAGTTGCAGGCTCCCAGAACCTTGTATTTTGATCCTGCCTTCCTCCTGAGGGGAATGTTGCCCACTGCTGACAGCTGGCATGTACATACCATGCTTATACAAGATCAACAGACCTTATTGTCACCAGTGTTTTACTTGTTCTCACTGCTCACTGTTCTTACAGGAGCAGTGAAATAATGCAACCAGTTGACTGAGAGCCAGAGGTCAGGAACATTCCTGTCCACAATTTCCGCAAAAACTGAAATTCTCCAAAGTGTCTTATCTTCCAGTGGTAGGTAATGGCAAAGCACCCATTGTTAGAGAAAATCAGGGGATGAAAAACATCAGTTCACCCTCATCTGAATCCGAACGCATGAAGGGTTGAGATAGTAATTGTGCTTTACTGATTGGCGTTTCTGTGAAATTGTTAATGTATTACAAAAGTGTCTTGACCAACTCAGTAAGAGAGTCGATAGTATCATAATCTACCAGTGTAAAAGAAAAAGCTGTAAATGCATCTGCGAACAGGTTTTCATTTCGTGTGATATCTTCCATCTCTTCCTTTTCAGGTTAGCTTTTGCCTGTTTGTGTTGGCAATCGAATTGTGTAAATCGCATTATGTGGACTGGCTTACTCCAACACTCTGAAGCCCAAACTATTGAAACATCCGAACAGAATCATTCTGGCAGCCCAGAGCAAAGTGTCTTCTGTTTTCCAAGTCAAAAAACCTGCATTACCCAAGATCTTTTTCCTTCACCCAGGTAATTCTTCCCCGTGGCAATTGCAAATGTTATCACAGCACATATCAGAGCAGAGTGTTGCAGGTGCCCCTCAGACCACTTCTCTATCAGAGCATGTCCCAGTCTCTCCACTGAAGCAGCACATTCTGTGCCAAATGGGCTGGGAGCCCACGCTGAACTCTTACATCAGTCTGGCTCCTGCACATCCCCAAACAAAATGGTCCAAGTCTACAAATCCTGCCAGGTCTATTTACATATTGAAGTGTACTGCTCGTCTATCAGTTTCATCATACATCTGCGGAGTCCTTGAGGTACACCAAAATAAAATCACTGCTGGAGTGAGACTGGGATAGTCTCAGCACCACCAGCAACATACTCGGGTCAAAAACCATATGAGAACAGTTTGATGTCTTTTCTTCTTTTTCTTTTAATTACAGATGTGTTGGCTTCCCCTGCTTCCCTTTTTTGTCTGCCTGCTGTTTCTCACAGAGTTACAACAAGGAGCAGGAGAAGACGTGAATCCCAGGAGCAGAGAACAACCAGCAGTCTGGAGGGTAGGCAGGGGTGTGAAAATGGCAGCCTGAGGTTGGCAAAAAACCTCCCCCACAGGGCACTCCCCTAATGTGTTTAAGGTGTTTTGCTGGCTACAGTGGTGCTTTGTCAGGGTGTTTAAACAGGAGACAACATTTACATCCATTCTTGGCCTTTACCCTTGCGTGCACAAATTTGACAAGGAAACTTGGCTCAAAAGTGGAATCTCCTTGAATTTTGAAGGGACTTGGGGTTTTGGAAAAGCCTAAGTGGAAGACTGAAATCCAGCTTTGAATTCCTGAATGCCCAGACTCTGGGAAGCATTTGGATGAAGCAATATTTTTCAGCTCAAATAAAATAAGTGATAATTGTGCATGCGCCACTCTCAGCCACATTTGAGTAGGAAATTTTCAATGTGAACAAAGAAACCTGTTCTTCCATTGCGATACTGAAGATGGAACAAGGGTATTTATTATCTTCTCTATTGCACATTGTATTCATAAATTTTTGAAAGCAATGGGAATATATATGCATTTTGGAGAAAGTCCTCCAGGAAGGAATTTTTTGGCTCATGGCTAAATGATGTGAGAAGTTTTTAGAGAGGCCAAGAGGCCCATCTTTTTTTGTTCATGTGAATGCTCAGTAGTAAAAATATCCTCTGCCAAGCTAAATGACCTTTCAGTAAACTAAGAAAACAATACAAGTAAGGGAACCAAAGTCTTGCAGACATCTGAAATCTACAAAGATACACAGAGAAAACCTTTTATTTTAGTTTTTAAAAACACACCCTTTGGCTCAGAAATGCCTGTAAGCATCTGTCTGTGTAAAGCATCTGAATGAACTGGGCAGAAGTGACTGTGAATTCTGTATTTTAGAAAATGCTTTTCCTGAACACTGTAAAATGTGAGATGGTTCTGTGGAAATTCCTTTCTGCTTGAGAAAGGCACCACAAGATGGCACCTTCTGAAGAGAATATCTAACATTTAAATGAAAAAAAAATCGTCATTTTATAAAGGATTGTTAGTGAACATATGGTGGATATGAACAAAAAATACAACAGGGACTAAGCAATAAGATTGGGAAACATGATGTAATCTTTGGCATTTATAAATATGCAATCCACGACTGAAAACATTTATATGCATGTTTAGCTTTGTTGCTAATCCAGTAATTATACTGTACACGTATACCTTACACATTTGTAATGAGTGCCAGGTCTTAAAGTACATTTTTCACCTATACAGCAGATTTGGGCATAAACTACTAAGCCTCCAAAATCCATGAAACAGACAATGATAGCTGCAAAATACAAACACGACCCAGTTCCTTTAATTAGGAGATCAAAATTGCATTTTGGTGAATTATTACGGATTTAAATAAAAATTATGAAAATTTTGGAGATATTTTGCAAATTACCTGGCAAGGAGGCGTAGATGAGAACCAATATTGTTCCTTGCTGCAGCAACTTTTTCTCTCTCTAAATAATGTGGCTGTAGGTATGCGTGCACAAACACATCTCATATTTTGCATACACACAGGACTAGTATGTACGCAAGCACACTTCTCCTTGAAGGGCATTTCTTTTTTCACCTTTTTTTTTTTTTTAACAACTATTAGTAGTGTTTTTGAATCAAGTCATTTTAAAGTTACTATCACTTTTAAAGTGTTTAGAAGAAGTACAAGTAAACTAATCAACTTCCCTTGGAAAACATCAACAGTATTGTATTTGGTAGGTGCGCCTTAAAGCATTACCATTTGACTTCCCAAATCTCAGCATTTACTGATGTCAAATCCTTCTGCTAAGGGAAACTCTTCAGCCTCCCCATCACAGGGCAGAAGAGGTTTTGGCAGCAGAACACCAGGGGAAGGCAGTGGCCAGCAGATCAAGAGGCCAGAGTTTGCATGGGAGCCTCTGCTGGGGTGCAGTGCTCAGCCCCTCTGCCTCCCCTCCAGCAAACTGGGCTCTAACAACCTGCTGGTCTTGAGGCTTCAGATGGAGGGTTGGGGTGTCAAAGCAAATCTAATTGTACGCTGCCCTGGTTTTAAGAACTGTCCAGGGGAGCAGAAATGGGTGAGAATGACAGTGGCCTATGCAAGCTCATTTTCAGTCCAAAGGGAGATTTTCAAGAAATGTAGTTATCAATAGATTAGTTCAGCGTTTTTCTCATGGATTCCTTCTTTGGTTCTGGAGCTCCTTGTGTCTCCTTAGAAATATGAGTAGAATAGATGGATTCCTGCTGGTGTTGGTGTCTCTTTCTATTTGTAAAGCATTTTCCTGGGTTACTGATAGAGCAGAAGTTGGCATGTTTTTTCAGATGTTTACCAGTGTGGCTGTCAGCTTGTCCAATGCCAGGAATGATGGCAATACATCTTTCTCCAGAGAAGGAACTGTTTGTTCATTTAGCCTTCCTCTTTTTACTGTGTATCCCACAGAAATAAAACAAATGGTTTGTGGTGATACTTCTTAGATGATTGACCCCTGGAGATCTGCTACACAAGACAGTGAAATACACTTGAGTGCCTCAGTGTAAACCATTTGAAAGACCTTTTAAGCCAATATTATTAGGTCATGGAATCAGAATACAGCAGAGATGTGGTTAAAATTGTGTGTTATTCTGTCTACTTCCATGTGCAGACTTCTAGAGCAGACAACTTCAGAACAATAACCGTCTATGAATTTTGTTATATTAAATTTAGACACTAGAGAACATCCTTTACCTAATTACAAAAAGTTGAAATATTTCAAAATCTGAAGCTCATAATTGCTTGCTTTAAATCCTTTAATTGTATATCTCAGTTCTTAGCACATCCACTTACTATGAAGTCCTGTCATAAAATCCAGTTTCTTCAGAGAACATTTTACTGGCAAATTATCTTTTCTAATATTACAGGATGAATAGAGCAATAAAAATTCAACAAAAACCAGTTTTTTCTGAAAATTAAGTATTAAACTATGTTGCCACCATCTGTAAAATGATAGTCTTTTTCCTGTATACTGTCGTTTTACATCTCTGCAAGACTGTACAGGTAAATAAGGCAAATCAATACTGTGTGTTTTTAAAGACACTGTATTTCTAGATCAAAATACCAAATACAAGATTTTTAAATCTTGCTGGTCATTTGCCAAATGGTTGAAACCACACAGCCGTCGATTCTTCCTTATGATTAACCGAGGTCTTATTTGCAAGTACGGAATTTATGGTTTCTGATAATGTGATAAAATAATATATTTTCATTTGTGTCAAGCACAACAGGCAAAAAGTATATAGACCTGAATGATTAATGGAGGCAGAGAAAACCAGGGAAATGGATAAAGGCAAGAGACACAACAATGCAAAACAAAATGTGGAAGAAAAGTATCTAGTATAATCTGAGGCTACTATCAGTCACGCTGACCCCTTCACAAACTTCTAAATTATGTCAGCCTATAAAAATGGATTGCTTCACTTTTAGGTAAGTCAGTGGTATGTGAATTCACTGAACACAATGCCTTTATAATAGCTATTAATCTTCATGGAAAAAAATACTCTATGTGCTCTGGAATGCACTGCATCCATTCTCCTCTGAAGCCTCATCTTTGTTCCTAGTAATTACCATCTGTTTCTAATTTCTGATGTTCTGTGTCAGTGGCAAGGACTATTCAAGCTTCTGTACACAATATGAGCTAAGATAGTTAATGTATTTTTATATAGTGAGGCCATATTTCTAAAAGCAATAAATAAAATTTAGCTTGTAAGGCAGAATATACTATACTTCTGCTAATGTCAGTTTAAACAAAAGTAGGAACTGGAGACCTTTTACAGACCTCGCTGTGAGCAGCCCATACATTCTGCTTGCATGTATGTCAAGATTAGAAGAAGTTCTTAGAGAACTAAACTTTGTTGTAAGAACAAAAGAAAACAAAATCCCTGTACCAACACTTTTTTCCAGCACATGAAATTAGTTAATGTAAATAGCATCATACAGTAAAGGAGTTGAGCTATATTTCAGTTGTGCAAGAAAAGAATGGACACTCATTGAGAAAACTACAAGATTTGCACCTTCTGGTCTTTGGTCTTTGAGTAAAATTGGGCACTCTCAGAATCTGTATTTTAACAGAAATCAGATGGCTAAAGGATCACACTATAGCAGTTTTGAGATAGAGGCTTCTTTCTTCCTGAGCCTTGATTTAAACTCTCACAAAGTTTCCAAACATGCAAAGATTTTTCAAAAGGACTGAATAGCTTGACCAGAAGGTGGGTTTTATCCCAGGGTTCTTGCCCTGCTTGAAGGTTTACTTGCCTTGTTTATTCTAACCCCAAATGGTACAGAGTTGCAGTCAACGGCTTGATGTCCAAGTGGAGACCAGTGAGGAGTGGCGTTCCTCAGGGGTCGGTGCTGGGACCTGTACTATTCAATATCTTTGTCGGTCACATGGCCAGTGGGGTTGAGTGCACCCTCAGCAAGTTTGCTGATGATAGCACGTTGTTGAAGTAGACACGCTGGAGGCGAGGGATGCCATCCAGAGGGACCTGGACAGGCTGGAGAGGTGGGCCCAAGCCAACCTTATGCAGTTCAACAAGGCTAAGTGCAAGGTCCTACATCTGGGTTGGGGCAATCCCAAGCACAAATACAGGCTCGGCGAGGAATGGCTGGAGAGCAGCCCTGAGGAGAAGGACTTGGGTGTGCTGATTGACGAGAAGCTCAACATGAGCCAGCAATGTGCGATCGCAGCCCAGAAGGCCAATCACATCCTGGGCTGCATCAAGAGAAGTGTGGTCAGCAGGTCAAGGGAGATGATTCTGCCCCTCTACTCCACTCTCATGAGACCCCACCTGGAGTACCGCATCCAGCTCTGGAGTCCCCAATATAAGAAGGACATGGACCTGCTGGAGCTTGTCCAGAGGAGAGCCACGAGGATGGTCCGAGGGCTGGAGCGCCTCTCCTATGAGGAGAGGCTGAAAGAGTTGGGGCTGTTCAGCCTGGAGAAGAGAAGGCTCCAGGGAGATCATAAGATCTGCGGGCTTCCAGCACCTAAAGGGGGCCTACAGGAGAGCAGGGGAAGGACTTTTTACTAGGGCATGTAGTGATAGGATGAGGGGGAATGGCTTTAAACTGGAAGAGGGCAGGTTTAGATTAAACATTAGGAAGAAATTTTTTACTTTGAGGGTGGTAAGGCACTGGAACAGGTTGCCCAGAGAGGTTGTTGAAGCCCCATCCCTGGAGGTGTTTAAGGCCAGGCTGGATGTGGCCTTGGGCAACCTGGTCTAGTGGGAGGTGTCCCTGCCTATGGCAAGGGGGTTGGAACTCGATGATCTGCAAGGTCCCTTCCAACCTAAACCATTTTATGATTCTATGATTCTATGATAATTTATATGACTTCTCTACTGACTGATGTTTTGGGTCAAGCTTTGAGGAAAACGTAACCCCTACATAGAGCTGCTTACTTCACTGCAGATTCCAGAAGAAATTCTAATTGTTAAAGAAAACATTTCAAGAATATGAACACTGCGGTTTTGGGGGAGTAAGTGGAAGGATTTCTCCCTTGAATACAGCTGGCCAATACTTCAAAAAAAAAAAGCACTTCCTCTATCTAATGAGCCAAGAACCTGCGTCACTCTGGCATGTCAGGTAATTTTGGGGCCTGATATAAAACCCAATGAAATAAGTGGAAACAATCCAATGGTGAATTTCCCAGTTGGCTCAGTTAAGCCTGTCTGGTCCAGGTATCTCAGGATATCTATGATGTCTAGTTCACGCACACACAAAAAGGAAAAAAAAGGGAAAAACCAAAAGATAGGACAATATAGCCTCCAGCTGACAAGATTTTACTTGTTCTTACAGGTATATTAATTTTATGGAGGCCTATAATGCCACAGCTGCCCCATTTTGATGTGCTGATGGACCCTGGCTCTGTCCTGAATGCACCCCTGCGTCCCATGAAGAAAAGAGCTCCGGGGTCTTCTGCAGGATCCTCTCCTCTGGCAGCACTTTCCAGTGTTCAGTAGCACTGAAATACTGCTCTTTGGATCAGGGCAATGATGAGTAGGATGGATAGTATGCATGCGTAGGGACATAACAGGTATTTGCCAGCCCACATAATTTGCTTATTTGTCCCAGCTTGACAATGAGAATATTTTCTTAACTTGATGCCAAAAGATCCGCTTATCTTGGCTTTTCTTTGAATTGGGATCTGTATAATATATCTCTGGAGAAATACAACTGTAGATAAGAGAGTTGTTTGTTTTGTCCTTTTAATTACTGGCTAGGAATACATCAAGAGATTAAATAATGTGGAAAGGGAAGGGATATCTGTGTTAAAGAACAATGTTGGCACAAGAACTATCATGTATAAACCAGCCAGGAACTTGGTCTGGAAACCATAATAATTCAAATAATCAAAGCAATGCCATTCTGGAATTACTTTCCTGGGACTGCAGTATGAACTAGAAATATAACCAATTTTAAGATAAGTTTATGAACAGGATTAGATGAAGTTTTTTCTGAAGTAGCAGGGCACTTGAATCAATGACACAAGAAGTACTTTCCAGTGCCAGATCATAAGATCATAAATTAAACTACTGCTGCTCTACCTGTCTCCTTCAAGGAGCAGCATGGAGCAAGAAATTAACTTCATGTCTCTCTAGTCAATTCTCCATTATCCAATGTGTTTTAAGACTGAGTTATCCCGGATAATGGTAGTGGAACCTGCTGGCCAGGCCAAATTAAGGCTGAATCTGACAGAACCTTCTGCACTGAGCTTACTGCATCCATATCCCAAACAAATAAATTCTGACATTCCAAAGCTGAGCCCTGGAGATGCTGGCTGCTGGTGTTGGGCTCCTGAATATTCCAGGTTGCAGGGAAAGATAACATGAGCAAAACACTTTCTAAAGGTGTGGAAACAGTACCTCATTTAATGCCCTGCCATACTAAAAAATGCTGGGGAACTCAATGCAGAGACCTCTGCAGCTCTGCAGGACTGAGCTTCTTAGCTCTGGCTTAATGGCAGTCATGCCAGGCCCTGCTAACTGAATAAACAACAACCCCCAGCTGTGCCTGTGTTTCTCTCTTCCTGCTCTGCATTGCAGGAGCTGTTTTTGGCCCCAAACAGGGTTTTGACCTGATCTAGCTGTACGCAGCTACCTGTCTGTAACCAACCCTCTCAAAACACAGCCTGTTGGAAAAAGGAAGCACAGACCCCAGTGTGGTCCTTCAGAGGCTAGAAAACACCTTGGTCCTTTGCAGATTTTTCTGGTGTCCTGTGAGTAGTATCAGGAATAGATTGTTTCATTGCTTACAGATAATGATGTGATTCCTACAATTACGCACCATACTGCACACAAGATTTTAAAGCTGATAGACACTCAACTCCTGAGGAACATCTTAAATTTACCTCTTATTGGTCCTGCCCACTGGCAAAGTCTTTGTTTCTGTGCTCCAAATTGTTATTTTATTTTGATCTCCTTCCACCCTTAACCATGTTGCCTCATTCAGCACACAGGATGGATGGGTGCAAAGACAGGTGATGTATAACCACCATGCACAAATGTCCAATATTTTTCTTCATTGTGTCTCCTAGGGAAATGAAAATGAGAGATCTTTTAAAGCTTTTTTTGTTTGGTTGGTTTTTTGTTTGTTCTTATTAATGTAAAAAAACTACCTTCAGACAAAAGAATACACCTGTCACAGAAAGTTTCACATATGTGGTTTCCATTTGCAACATTATAAACCTCCAACTATCAGAAAGTAGAATGGGCCAGGCAAACTGACAGTCCTTCATCCCCTCACTGCTCTCCCATCTTACTTCCAGTTATTGTTGATCAAACATTCCAGAGAATTTCCATCTCTTGGAAACCCTTCTACTGCTTTTAAAGGTCTTCTCTATAAAGCAGAAAGAAAACTTAATTCTAAAAATATTTCCCTGGAAATAACTTTTTATTTGCCATAGCCAGTTCCTTTTCATGGACAAAGGCACCTGGAAGCCTTGAGGGCCCTGGCCCTAGGACCAGAAGATAGATGCTTGAAGCCTAGGTTTTCCCAGCCCTTCCATATGACAGAATTGCTTGTGAAATGTGAATCCTGGAAATTCAGAGTTCCTGAACATGATCTGACAAAAGAAATACTTCTACTGGCAGAAACCCTAGCTGGCCCTATTTTATTGGCAATTCAAGACACTGGTCTGAACTGTCCAACACAGCAGGTGACTGGAGATCATCTCTCCAGTCAAGACTCACAAAGCTAGCTATTCATGAAATTCAAACTGGAGACCAGGTCTGTATTTCTCTCCCTGGGAAAGCAGGTGCTTAAAGGTATTCAACTGGAAATACTAGGAAAGGCAGTAGCTGGACACACTCCTCCATGTAGCCGAGCATCCTCTTCTGAAGACGTGAACACTAACTTTGGCAAACAGCCTCTCAGTCACAGACCTAATTTCTCTCTGAGTCTCAAGGTATTCGGCCTCAGAGCTCCTGCTTCCCAGAGGAGTACCTCTAGGCTATACTCAGGATTGCAGAGCAGGGGCAACCTCCAATGACTGTCTGACACAAAGGGAATAAACAGCTGGATGAGGGAGGAATGGGGTTGTCCTCTGCAGTGAAAGGAAGGAGAATGGTGGCCGTAACTTCCCATTGCTGTTGCCCAGCATGGGTCACCTGCCACTCAACTATTTGGTGTAGTCACTTCCAGCTGGAGCCAGTCAGAAAACCCTTGAGTGTGTCTCCAAGGCTGACTAAGGCCGATACAATCTAACGGCCTGGGCTACTCTCACACAGGTGACTTTTAGCTGAATCGAGTCCCAAAAGCAGACTTCAGCACTACGATAGGACAAGATTTGCAACAGTTGCCTCCATTTTTTCATTTGGCTAGGATGTGAGTGCTGCCTCTGTGAATTGAAATGACTGATTCAAAGGGCTAATCAAGATAGACTTTTCTGTTAGCTAAATAATAGGTTGGTGAAGCTAAAAGTCTCTAAACAAACCTGATAGATTTTTATATATTTCCACAAGGAGGAATTTTTCACGTGTGCCTAACTGGCTTCATCTTTGGTAACTCATGAAAAATGATAGGTGGATGGATGGTTAACCATCAGTGCCAGAATCAACATTCTTTCTTTTCCTAGAAGATGAAGATTTAAAGAATTCCCCATCAGAAGGATTTATGCAAGGATTTATGGATCCTGAAAAAGTTGGCTTAACATATATTATTCCTCTGTCTTTTGGAAATTTTATTTTTAAATAACTTTTTATTTTTAAATTGTAAAAATAGTGAGCACTTCTTCATGAAGTCCAGGCAACCACATTGTAAGCCTGCTCATTATCTTTTCCTTTTATTGAACACTTTTTGCAGACTTTTTATAGTACTTATCACTGGAAAAGCTGCTAATTGACGCAAGCTACATACAGCAGTAATAATACTTTGATGAGTAATGAAACCTAATTACACTAAATCCACACATTCAGAGCTCTAGAAATTGTTATTCAAATTAGTTTCCTTTCTCTGGCAACTGTTTCGGCTTTCCCTTACCTTAACAACAATAACCTGGAGAGCATGACTCTTCTACTTTGGTGTAAATGACATCAGAGTTATGTCTTGATCTATTAATTTGTAAAAGGATTAAGTTTTCTTATCTCTTCTGAAACCTTTGAAAGGGAGGTAAACACTGTAAAAATCTTACAAATTATGACAGTAAGATAATGTGACTCTACAACAGCATTGCTCTGTCATGCAAAGATTACTGTGGTCAAAAGTTTATCACAATAAATACTACTAATAAAAAGAGAGGAGTTGAAGATAGAATAGGAAAAAAATTTTGATGAATACTCATCCAACTAGGATGTTGTCAAATCAGCTGGCCCTGCTGTAATTCACCTGAAGACACTTACAAAACTGACTGAAATAATTTCCAAGCTATTAAGGATTGTCTTTGAGAATGCACAAGGGAACGGTGAAGTCCTGAGAGACTGGAAAATGTCAAATACAGAGCCTATCTTTAGAAATGGGAGAAAGAAAGAGTCAGGGACTTGCAGAGGAATTGTCTTAACTTCAGTTCCTGGAAAAGTACTGGAACAATAATCAGCTAAACTATTTGTAAGCACTTGGAAGATAACAGGGAGGTAAGTAAGAGCCAACATGGATTTGTTGAAAATAAACCTCTCCAAACTAGCTTCACTTCTACTTATGACAGAGTGGGAGGCCTTGTGGACGGCAGAGGGTCAATAGATGCCAGATATCTCTTGACTTTAGTCAGAATTTTGACAGTTTCTCACATAACATTCTCATAAGCAATTTTAAGAAATATGGTCTTAGTAAACTATAGTAAGATCAGTGCAAGACTAAAGCATAATGGTAAGTAGGGTTTCTATTTGTCTCAGAGCCAGTGTAGGCGTTTGGCTGGACAGCGATATTATTGTTTTTATGGATAACACCAAGCTGGGATGACCCTCAAGCACACTAGAAGGCACTAGTACAAACCTCACAAACTGGAAACGTAGTCCAAAAAAAAGGAGGTAAGCAAGTTAATTTACTCAGGTGTATAGAATAGTCTGTGTAAATAATCTGATCAACAGGTTGGGTAGCAATTCTTCAGGAAAAGCTCAAAGGGATATATTATATCACAAACTCCGCATGAAACAACAATGTTATGTGGTTGGGGAAAGAGGCAAATATTCTGAGATGCATATACAGAAATTTCTTCTACAAAGCTATCTCCACAGTAGAAGCACAATGTTATGTTTTCAAGGTCTTTATTCAAGGGATGTATAGACTATTTGGAAAAAGTACAAAGAAGTAGAATGATCAGAGGTCTAGAAAGCACGATATATGGAAAAAAAAAAAGCCAAAGGAATTTGGAGTGTTTAGACTGGAGAACGAGTGGCTTGAGGGGGTGATAACACTCTTTAAATATGTAAAAGGTAGTAAGTAGAACAAACTGTTCTGTCTTTAGCAGGCTGAGATTGTAGGCGCTGTAGCTCAGACCCAAGTGACAAAACCCTGTCAGTGATCAGAGAGAGGATTGGAACAGGCTGTCCGAGGACACTGTGGACTCTCGGTCAGTGGATATTTTGAAGACCAGCATTAGGCAATCATCTGCCAAGAATGGTTTGAATGTAACCAGTCTTCTTGTGGAGAAGGATTTGGTGACTCTTTGAGGTTTCTTCCACTCTCTTTTCTATGGCTATGATAAATATAATCTAACAATAAAACATTGTGTTTTGGTGCTTTCAATTTAGCATGCAGACAGTTTTTCTGAAACTGGAGATTTTCGTAGTATCATGTTGCTAAATAGACCAATTTTCAGGGAAGGAAAATGGGACAGTTAAAAACATCCAAAATGTCTTCAGTACCTGCTGTGTTACACTTAAAAAGAAAACAAAATGTTCTCAAACTAAAGCGTACAGCACATAGTTTGGTTTGTTCTTTTAGATGTAGCTTTCAGTGAGATGGTATGTACCATATACTTATTGGCAGTTTCTTATAAACTTCTGGGCATTTATAAATCATCTGCGATAATTAGACTATGTTATTGAGGTAATGCCCTGTAGCAAGGATTCATCACCCCAGGGTCATAAACCACCACAAATTATGAGAATCAATACTAATGGGAATCCTCTAGCTCAATTTTTCACTCAATTTTTGAAATAAATTTTTATAATTACCTCAGTATACAACACATTTGTTAATGATTATTACATCTTTTATTGCTTTTTTAAGGTTTTCCTGAAGTTTATAATGCAATGAAACACATCAGTGCAACTACAGAATGTAGCCTCCAGAAGGGGGTCTGTGCGCTGGTAGCAGAGGCGGTTCTGGGACCTGTGTCCATGAAGCCTCTGAGTTGGTGGCACCTGAGCCCTGCGGCAGCCCTGACTGTCAGTGGTGAGGGAGTCTCTGCTGTGGGGCAAAGGTCCTTGCCTACCTACCTGAACTGCTGCCTAGGGACGTTCCCTGCATGCCAAAATCTTGGATCAGGGGTGTTTTGGAGAGGCTGACGAGACTTGTCCAGCCCTGGGACTGCTGTCCTCTGCTGCTTTTCTACAGCGGCAACAATAATATTGTCAAGGGCAACCTGGAACATATCATGCATGACTCCATGGGTCCAGAGGTGACGGTTAAGGTTAAGTGGGGCCCATGTGGTGTCTTCTCAATCCTACAGGTGATGGTGAAGAACTTGAGGAGGACTGGATGGATCCTGGAAGTAAAAAAAAAATGGTTTTAACAAGTATTCAGCTTTCAAAATCATGGGAATTTCTTTGAGGACCAAGGATGTCTTGGAAGACATGGGATCCACCAGATTATGTGAAGCGACAGGCTGGCCACCTTGGCAAGGAGAACTTTAAACTAGGTGTGACAGTGGAAGGAGAGATGATCAACAATTAAGTGAGGAAATGGTAGACTGTTTGGCAAGAAAAGGGGGTGGGGTGATATGAACATGACAGGACACAAGCAATCCAGGTTTCTAGAGTGCCTTGATGACAGCTTCCTGACACAGGTGGTCAAGGAACTGACATGAGTACATGATCTGCTGGACGTACTTGCAAACAAGGAAGAATTGCTTGTGAATGTGAAGGCTAGGGGCAGCCTTGGTTGCAGTGAGCATGAGATGGTGGAGTTCAGCATACCGAGAGGAGGGAACAGGACAAAAAGCAGAGTCACAGTCCTGAACTTCAGGAGAGGAGACTTTGATCTGTTCAGGTACCTGCTTGTAAGAATTCTATGAGAATTAGTCCTGGAGAGAAGAGCAGTCCTGGAGAGTTGGTTGATATTCAAGGATTACCTTCTTCAAGCTCAAGAAACCTCCATCCCCATGTACTCTAAGTTAAACAAAGGCAGCAGGTGGCCTGCATGGCTAAGCAAGATGTTCCTGATAAAACTCAAACACAAAAAGGAAGAGGGGCAAGCCGGGGCAGGAAGGAATGTGGAGATACTGTTCAAGTGTGCAGGGAAAGAGATAGAAAAGCCAGTCCACCTGGGCATAAATATGGCAAGGGATGTGAAGGACAACAAGGTTATACAAATACATCAGCCACAAAAGGAAGACAATGGAAATTTGAATAGGGCAGGGGAACTTTTGACAAGGGATCTGGAAAAGTACGAGGTAGTAAATCCCTTCTTGGCTTCAGTCTGTACTGGTAGGACAGGCCTTCAGTAATCCCAGACCTCTGAGAGTGAACAGTTTCTGCACGATATGCTGTTAATTTCAGTAGTTAGAAGAGGCTTAGCTGCAAAGTAAAATTTATTGAACAGAAAATTGTTTCTGTTTTACCTCAAACCAGGACAGGAAGATTCACAAGGGTTAGTAGAAAGCAAAAGAGGATCTGTGAAACGACAAGCCTTACTTCAAATCCCAGTAAAGTCCATGGAGTAAAACTTCATTGAAACCATTTCTAAACACATGATGGACAAGAAGGCCATTGGAAATAGTCAGGATAGATTTATGAAGGGGAAATCACCTTTTACCATCCTGATGGCTTTCTATACTGAGGTGACTGTCTTGGTGGATGAGGTGAGAGCAGTGGATATTTTTTACTTCGATTTTGGTAAGGCTTTCAACATTTACTGTCTCCTATAACTTTCTCACTGATAAACTGATGAAGTACAAACTAGGTAAATCAAACCCTCTTCATTTTTTCTTTGTGCTTTAGAAGCACCTGGTAAGTAAAAGACTGTAATGTATTTGGTCCTGCAGAAGACCATCTGGATTCACTATGTGCTGGGCTCTCTGACAGTCTTCAGGGACAGATTTCCTAAAGGTAAAGAGGTATGACATTTTCCTGTTTTCCTTTGACAGTTCATATCTTTGTGATGATCCAGAATGTCATGCAAGATCTTTAATTTATTTCTTATGGAGTGTAGTGATTTCTGTACATCAGCAGCAGTAGATAGTGTTATGCCATCAGTAAGTCATTCTTCTGTTACTTACTGTGTTCAGTTTGGTAAATGCAACTCATTAAATCATCAGTCATAACTCAGGATTTACAAACAGTGTTTCTTATGAGATCAGACAACATTTTCTGTGCCATCACAGCAGTGTTATTTTAATCTCATGGGTGAATGTAAATAGCGTTGTGCAAGTCACCTCATTACAGCCCCATCATTTGCAAAGCAGATTTTCTGAAGGCTTTCAAGTCTAATTTCTAGTGAAAGAATATCTCATTATTAATTTAAAAGTTTTCGTTTCCTTTCTTGAATTTGAAGTCATTTCTCCACAAAGTCAATAAAGCACTTTCCACCGGTCTTTCTTATGTGATAAAAGCAAATGATTTAACAGACCTGTTTGGAAGCAGGTTATGCAGAATAGATGTTATTGTGCAGACTTCTTTTTGCCTCTTGATGGTGTTACAGCATGTCCCTTCTCTTAGTCATCTTAGGTCTCCCTGGAATCATGCTTTAGACAACACAGTTACTGAAGATATGTGTGACCGGAATATGGAAAAGCATGTAAATTTTTCCAGGAATATATCTGCTTTGGGTACTGGTATTTGAAGCACTGCTATTCGTGTTAGTCTCTACTTTGTCATTTACTCAGATGAATACATTCTTCGGTTAATTTGCACTATGCTATTCACCAAGTATGTGAGTTCCAGTCTTGCTAGAGGAATATTTTCCTTTTTTATTTGCCTGCCTTATTTGAGAACTGTTTAATATATTCTTCCTGCTGATACAGAGCCATAGACCAAGTTATGCCACCATTTCCATCTGCTAACATGTCTGCCATTTTCCTGTGGAACACTTCTGGGTCATCTGAGATACCACAAGAAATGTTGTTATTCTCCAGTAATGTATCACATTTAGTCATTACTGATGTGAAAATATGTAAACATAAAAATTGGAGACACAGTGTTTCAAAAAGAAGAAGAGTCAGATTCTGACACCAGCTGAACAGAGGATAATGAACTGAGTCACATAATGAAGTCACATATTCTTCCTAGTGGGTGGAAAATGTTTATAAGCTATATGAATCCCTCATTGATAAACTCAACTACTAATTTCCCCCCATCCCTTAGAAACATTATGATATCTGATATGTGGCAAAGGCAGATCACAACTTCTGAACACAGATGTCCCTCAGAAAGGGATGAACATCTCACAAGAACACTGATGCATGTTTAAATAGAAAAGCAGTCAGCAAGTGCAGAGGACTCAGCAGATATATTTATTGAAGAAAACATGAAAGCAATTTGCAAGAAATCTCCTTGAGATGCAAGGTACTAAGACTGTATGTGGCGTTGACACCAGGATGACTTGCTGTGTAGTCAGGATATTTAATAATCAGGCCACTTAACCTTGGTATCAAAATCAGAATCTAAATCCGGACTTAGATTATTTGAAATCTTGTCCTTACGCTGCAACAGCAACATGAATATTGTTTGTTTTCTTGAAGTTTCTACTGTGTTCAGTATTAAAACTAGATCCTCATCCACTGAAGCTGCTTTAAAATGAATGACCACAGCCTCATTAAATTACAACAAGTGAGAATGTGGTCAATAACATTTAAGCAGTTATCATGTTTTTCACACGTCTGACAATACATAACTTCCCTTTCCTTGCCTTTTTTTTAAAGACATAAATAGAATAAGAACAGCTTTTACAGTTCTCCCTCTTAATTAAGTAGCGCTATTTGTCACCATGTTCCGCTGAAGTTATGGCTTGACTGGTGAGCTTTTCAGTGGCTGGCATCTTCTTTGATGCACTAGACAGCCATACCTGTCCTCACCAGTGCTGTTATCATTCAGGTGCACTAGTAGGTTTTCTGGGGACTTTTCCTGTATCGATATGTTGAACCACTCTGCTGCTTTTCCAGTGGACAGCATGAGGAGTTGTTTTGTTCTGGAAATTCTGGGAAAAGGCTGGAGATGTGGCGTTTGCTTAATTTAATACAGCCACATTAAAATGAGGAAGTATTACCAGTCTTACCAAAACAGCGTCACTCAGCTTGGACATTCAGCCTGATCTGAGGGATCATTTGAGACATTTCTTTGTGCAGCAAAAGCAAGACTGAGGAGTAGCACTAGAGCAAGGCACCTTCTGCTGTGAAGGCATAACCAAGAGAACAGAAGTCTGTAAAATGACTGCAGATAGTTAGACTTTCTTTTTTCTATCCAAACTCTTGACAAACTGCATTGCAGCCTAGAAAACACATCACGCCATTGTTTAAGATATCTTTAATCCCTTTGGGCTACAATAGCCACATATATTTACGAGTAGTATAGCCATGAGGTTCCTTTCCACCTTTGCCTACCATTGGGATGTTACTTTGACAGCAGTTTGTTAGTCAGGCTGAGGCTATCAAAATTGCATCACTGAAGTTTGTGGTAATGGTTTTCGTTCTCTAGTCTTTGAAGCTGACCTACAGATACATAGCTGGCTAGATGTACACACATAGTACAAGCGAAAAAAATAAAAAAACCCCACCATTTCAACAGTCTGAGGTAATTATACAGATACCTAGGGAATGAGAAGGTAAACTCCAGCCAATAATAACTAATTGACATTTAATTCATTAACCACTGCTTAGAGTAGTGAATGCACAATCACTGTAGTTGCTTTTCTCTGTCTCCTACACACAGAAATCCAGCCAGCCACAAAATCAGTGAAAAGCTTAGGAATCTGTCTGTTTGTAACACTCCTGGCTGCCTAAGTCTGAACTGACAATCTTGTACCTAACCCATGAGGATCAGAGCAAGAAGATAAGCACAGGAAATGCTTGGCAATGATTTCAAAGTGACAACACTTTAGGAAATAGTATGTCTGGATAAGCAGAATATTTTCAAGGAGGAATCCAGAGATGCCAATTTTGCTGCTGACCTGCTGGGTAGTTTTCAGGAGGTCCTTCCAGTTCTCTGCGATATAATTGCATAATCTCTACATGAGGATTAAAATGTCTCTCCAGAGTGCTTTAAGATTGATGAGAGCTGTAAAGATGATTTTCACAGTGCTTACCCACAAAAGATACATTTCAGGCAAAGAGAGATGTCTCAAGCTTCCAGGGCTGCCATGCTAATCAAGTGTCTATTCCAGGCATGACTTGTTCCATGGGTTCATAAAAAATTAAAACTACCAGACAGCTGAATGTATTGACCCTGTGAAAATAGTTTGTTTTTTTTTTCCTTGTGGTGTCATTACTTGTGATTTCTTTAGTAACATAAAGTTACTAAAAATATACATAACCTCCTAGCAATCTGTCTCAACAGAACTTCCCAGCTAGGGCTAAGCAAATGTTTATAGCAGCCTCTTCATTTCAAATTATGATCAGAACACACTAGTCATATATCATCAAAAGACAGATTCACACAACTTAACAGGTGAGTATGTTTTAATAGCATATGGTACGTCCCACGAGATGTTAAAACTTACTAGATAGATACTTGGTGGGTATTAGCTTGTAAGCAACAAACTTTCACACTCAAGAAATACCTTGATGCTTTTTAAAAGTGTTCCTTTAACAGAAAGAAACTTTATTTGAGATTCACAGAAAAAATATTCGTTAACACCACAATGATGGCCCAAAACCAGTAAGGTACTTAAACATGGTACTGAGGGCCAGCTACAGATTTATGCTAAGCACTAAGAGAAACTCTCATCCATTAATGTCAGCCAATGTGCTCACAGAGTAGATCACTGGACAGGAGAGCAGCCGCAGAGTTTTCCTGTTTATGCACAACTGCATCCAACCTCTCTAGACAACCACTCTGATTTATAAAGGATAGCTCTTTCCTATTAATTTAGTGCTAGATTGTGGTATTCTAGCCAGTTTGCTCTTTTAGTTCTATCAGTGTACTAGCGCAGAAATGACACCATACACTTTAAATACCAACAGTAACTGGGTAACCAAACAGTTACTTTCTTTAGACTAATAAAAACAAGAAGCATTTAGGACATCCCTGGATAAATGAATACAGGGTACTATTCTTATAAAGTTACAGGAGAAGACTAAACTCAATGACCTAGCAAGCCCCATCCTGCTCAAGGTTACTGTGAGACAGTAATCTTGGTACTGTGAACCAAGGCCAAAAATTTTACCAAGTAGGTAAAATAAATGTATCACTTAAAATAGTTTTCGAGATTCTCAAAATGTGTCTCAAAAACAGCATTTCTCATATTCTTGTTCCATCATTAATTCCAACAAAATGAATATTTATGACATTTAAGTCTTGCCAGTTGCAGTTCATGCATGAAACCCTGGCCTATTTGTCTGTGATTTCAGTAGGGGTAGGGTTTCACCCCATATTCTTGACATACTGTAACTTGATCCAAGGTATACCATAGAGTTATCATCAAAAAAAGAAAAAAAAAAGGAAAAAAGAAAGAAAAAAAGAAAAAAGCTAGTTTTCTGCATTAAAACTGTGTTTCTATCTTTTAGAAATATTTTCCCATGTTAAGTAGAATATTTCTGTCGGTATTTGCTGAAGTACACATAAAACTGATTAATAGAAAGAGTGGTTATTTTAAAAATCTAGCTCTAATCGGAAGATATCACTTCATATTATTTGGCTGACATTTCAGCAGCAAATAGTGAGGTTTCTGTAATGGAGAAAGAGTGTCAAATGTGTGCTTTGTAGACTTGTCAACAAAAATTTTACTAATCGTATCATGATCCGATAATAATACTACATTTGGGCATAATGTTCCCAAGTGTTTCTTGGTGTCTCATATACGACCTCCAGACCTTCAGAATGCCATACAAAACTAGAGTGGTTAAAACTACAGGAATAAAACTCAAACTGAAGGCATTTTCCAGGAATACAAGGCCATATGTAGGACACTGGCATGGAACTATGAGCTCTTAACAGGAAGAAATGATAGACCTAAACACCCTAATGTAGCAACATACAGAGACACCAGCTTGGGTGTCAGACGTAGTAAAACCGTGTTAGGTGGCAGTGAACAAAAACTAATCTTGCTGAGCAGGCTGAGCACAGCACCCCACCAACACAGCCTGGCTTCTTTGTCACAGAGCTGACAAATCACTGCTAGTTTACGGACCACAGAATCTGTAAATTCAAGGCTGCATGACAGCTCTGGGGGCCCTCTAGTTCAATCTGGAGTCAGCTACAGCATCTTGCACAGGGTTGTATCCAACCAGTTTTTGAATGTCTCCAAGGATGGAGACTCCACAACCTCTCTGGGCAACCAGTTCCAGATCTCAGTCACCTTCATAATAAAAAAAAAGAAAACAACACTTTTTTCTACACCTCAGTGGAATTTCCTGTATTTCAATTAGTTCCCAAAGCCTCGACCTGTCAGTGGAAATCCCTGAGAAGATCCTGGCTCCATCGTCTTTACTGCCCTTCACCATCACTTTCATAAGACCCACCCTGAACCTTCTCTTCTCCAGGCTGAACAGCCACAACTCTCTCCACCTCTCCATCTCCCAGAGATGAAATATCTCTGCACAGCACTGCATGGTACTTTGTAGCATGACTGTGCCCTGAAGGAGATTTTATTAGATTGCATCTTACAAGAATCTTAATTTTGCAGCCACATACATTCTGATTGCTAGGATCTATGTACAAGAATATTATAAATCCATTTTCTTAAAATATCACGAGAACATTATGTGAAGAGGAAGTACAAGGTCAAGGTTCCTGTATCTATCAGACCAATATTGGGGGCCACACTGGAAGTTAGTCATTTCCTGAGAAATGTATGCCTGAAGCTGAGGATAAGCTTTCATCCTGTGCACATCTGTCGACTCCTTAGTCCCATATGTAAGCAAGACTTTTTTTTTTTCTTTTTTTCTTAACTGATGTCCTGAAAACTCCTTTTCTCTCCTCCTTCTTCTCTCATTCTCTGGATTATGGGCTCTTTCTTCAAGCCACGTCTGGCTGTGTCTTCTGGATGGAGTTCAGAGACTGGGAAAAGAACCAGCTATGCTGGTTGGTTAAATCTTTATTGTTCTCTCTCTTGGTTTCAAGTCCATGTTTCAGAGGCCTTGAAACGCATTATAAGCATATGTACTGTAAGCGAATGAATGAGGCTGGATGGGCTGTTATCCAACAATGACTGTGCCTAAATGCAATTCTGACCCTAACCACTTCACTGCAATGCTGTAACAGAACGGCATCCTGTTGGCACTGCGCCATGACTGGGGGGGAAAAAAAAAAGAGTCTTGTGTCAAGCCTCTGGGGATTTACAGTTCCTCCAGCCTTTAGTCACTAGATGTCAGGGCTTTTTCTGGCAGTACCCACCCCAACCAAAATATTATGCTTCTGCAGTTCAGCATACTGCAAGGCATTTCTTATCTGCTCTGGGCCCCGAATGAATGGACAAAGTATGCTGGTGAATGTTATCAATGCAAAGTTAAAGTAATGGTTTTGTTTATCTGAGTATGTGAAAAAGGTAAGAGTCTTCACACAAAAATTTCACTTTCAGGCAAAGTGTTTAGTGAACTGACTAAAGAAAACCATTGAAAATATTAAGTTGTCTGCAGCAGCATGCCTCAGTAACTGTAGTGGTGCCAATACTTATCTGAAGAGCACACTGCGCACCCCGAGGCAAGCATCCTCGACCCCTGAGTTTGCTTATGTTACAAGGCCTTCATTCTATAGCACTGAATTCCCAGGAAATTTAGATAGTCAACAGCTTGGTCCTTGCTGCCTTGTGGGGAGCGTACTCTGGTACGATGAGGCCAGTAAAGGTAGTAAAAAACAGAGCAAGGACCATTCTCTGGCCATAAGACCCATAGCCCAACCTGTCTCCTGTTCCAAATCAGAGCTTGCTTCTGCTTCCAAACCAGGGAGTCCCCATGCAAAACACACGCTGGGAATGGAGCCTGCTAGGGGCTACTGCTCCAGCAGTGTCTGGGAGAGAGACGGTGGCACAGACTGGGCAGTGTGTGGGCTGTTATGCACTGAGGCCAGCCAGGTGCCAGGATGTGAGCCTGAACTTTGAGTTTACCCAATTAACTACTAACAGGGGCTGCAACATGCCTGGTGCAACAGCCTGGTCGTAAGAGTCTGGTGGTGAGACGTGTGACACGCTGCCCTTGCAAATCTCAGGCTACCCTTCAGAGGCAGGTGTGCCCACCGGGTGGCTAATGCACAGCCCCTCCAGTGAATGCATAAGGAAGGGACTGGAATTGCCTTTTAAGCTGTGAATCAGGGAACTGGGCATCCTCCTGGACTCTGCACCAACAGCCTGGGTTTCTGTCCCCATCCTGGCTCAAGTGTGCACACAGCCTGTTCCCTGGCACTTCAGGCAGTGTGCTATCCCTCAGTAATCATGTTTTCTTCTGTGTCTGCTGTCACTGTGCAAGGCTGAGCTGTTCTTTGAAAAATATGCAATCCAGCTCTTAAGGTCAGAGAGCTCTCTGCCTGAACGTCAGCAGCCTCTAATCCTACTTTGGAAAGTCAATCCTTTTTTTCCTTGATTGTTGTTATCATTTTACTACCATTTGCACTTGGATTTATGCTTAAATCACAGTCACAACCTATGTATATGTATTTACCATTAATATATTTTAATTGCTCATATCATTATTAAACTTCAGAGCAGTAGTAGAGTTTGGTTTCCATATCCATCCAGCATTACAATCCCTTTCACAAAACATGTCACTAAGATCCAGATATTTGAGCTTGATTTGTACATTTCTTGAGAAGAGATCAGAGCATAACTCCAAATGAATTTCACACAGCCTGCTAGACAAGTCACACATCTCCCACACTGATCAGGACCAAAACAAAGCCAGTGGCTGAGGTGTAGAAGCTTCCAAAGGCTGGTGCCATTCCCATGAGTCATTAACAGCATAAACACTTGTAGGCTTAATATTCTTGTATATTTTTATACATACACACACGTACACATATAGTTATCGATATGGACACAACCTGTATACATTCTCAACATTAGTACGTTTTAATTGCTCTTGAATTAAGTTCTTTGATAATTGATTCTTTTCCTGATATAATAAGGCATAAATACAAATGGTCGAAGAAGAGATGAATAGAAAGAAGTACTGTGGATTTTAAATATATAAACCAGAAACTTTATAATAGGCAGATATGCTTTTAAAAGTCTCTGAAATTCGGGACTGGAAAGGCAGCCATCAGGCTTTATGGGACTGTCATCACTATGCATAGGCTTCCCTTCCCTCTCTAGCACATGTGGTCCTAATTGCTGTGTTGGCGGGACCGTGAAGCTGGATTCTTCATGAACTGGCTGTAACATTGGCAGACATTTACTCATGCACTGCTCACAGTTTCTAATGGAAAATCTGTATCCATTCATGCTAGAAAAATGCTTATGTTAAAACAGAGGAAAATTAAGGGGAGAAAACCAGATATCAGTAGCTTTTCCAGCTGCCAATAGTAGACATTCTACTACTTCATTAGCATTTATTGTATGAAATTTGAGGATAAAACAATGAATATGATCAAACATTAAAAAAATATTTTGCAGAACTGCACATAATTTTGACCGTATTTCTAATTCTGGATATGTTACAACTTGAGGATTACGCAGCACATGATTATAAATTCAAAAGTTGTTTATACCTGACTCAAACCTAATAGCAAGATACACTGGAAGTAAACTTTTCCTTGCAGAATGGCAGCTGCCACATGGGATGACTAAGGCACATATCCTTAGGGACACATAAGCACTTCACTCATGGTTGTTGCGCATAACGTACGGCTGTTTGACCTGTGGAATATTCATTCTCAGTTAGAGGCCCCACTAGCCTTTGCAACCAGGAGTTTTCCTGCACTTCACAGCTCCAAACATTCTCCTGGTATTAAATATTGATTACTTTGCCTCTGCTTAGACAGATATTTCTGCAACCATGAGAAGCTGGGAATTATAAAAAGAAGTAGTAATCTTCCAGGTCTGTTACTCACTGTGATGTGGGAGATCACATTCAAATCTCTGATACATTAACTTGGAGCAGAAGCTTATGTCTTGTATTAGTAGCAGAAGTCGAGTCTATGGCTGGACATAACAGTTAGTAAAACTGGTACAGAGTAAGTAAGAATAATCAAGACTGGTGCAGAAAACTCTGTGTGGGTGAGGGGACACACAAGTAGTATGTGTTGAAAAGGACAGACTGGGCTGAAAAGAATGTACCTCTGGAGCTCCTCAAGGATCAGTCTCCAGGACAATGTTAGTTCACGTTTTCAATATTGAACTTGGCACAAGCAGTAAAAACGGTCTAATGATATCTGTTGATTACACAAGCATCGTCAAACACAGACATATGGATATTAAAAAAAAAAAAAAAAAAGAAGTAAACTTACTTGAAAATTGAAGTAATAAAAATGGGATTAAATTTGAGAGTAGAGAATTAGGGTATGTGCTTACAGACCTGAAGCAGAAGGGTTTTCCCACCTTTCCAGTGGTTCATATATCAGCAAGGATAGAAAGAAAAGAGGACCAGGACCTATGAACAAGTTGCACATTGGCTCAGAACTATCAGCAATTTTCCATATCAGGAAAAGCTGAGGAATCGTAAAGTCCATCCAGCAAGTAATAATGGAAAGACACAGAGAAGTATTAATGCATTTATGTGTTGAAAAAAAAGTCACATTGGAAGATGTGTGGAGGAAGGCTACTGGAATTTGCAGCAGAGGGAAACTTTAAGTACAAAGGGATAGTAAAAGAGATTTGTCGTCTAACCTAGAAAAAGCAAAGTTTAGAATGGGTATGATTGCTAGCTCTAGATGCATCAGGTGCACAAATTCCAGTGAAGAAAGAAGCTATTTAAGTCAAAGGACACCATTGGCAAACAAGTGTAAAATGGTAAATTAATACTTTTTGATTAATGGACAAAAAATGCTATTTGGCAATAGAAGCAGTGAGGTCCTGGAACTGTTCCCAGCCATACAGTCTTTTGGGTAAAATAGCATTAAAATGTAGTTTGACTGTTCCATAAAACAGATCAGAAGACAGAGTTGCCAGCTATGTCAAGGTGCTTAATTCAATGATTCAAACTCTTCAGCCTTGGGAGCAAAGTATGAACTTGAAACGTGGTTGGCCACATCTTTTTAGCATCCTTTGCCACCAGTACTCAATCACAGTGTATTTATTCCCATCACTACTAAATGTGTAAATGTCAAGCTGTTATCTTATCCATTGATGGTCCATAGCTGGTGTTTCCATATCTTGTTCTGACATGTGCTCTGGCCTTTTTGTAAGATTAGACCATGCAGTCAAACTGGAAAAAATGTGCATACATAGTGGGCTTAGACATTCAACTCCTTTAAATAATCTGGACTAAAGCAGTTTATCCAACAAAATATGGGAAGTCTGTTGCAGAGTAGGAAATCAAGTATAAACCTAATGGTCATCTTTCTATGGGAATTTGTTAAGGACCCAGAAGAACTAAGTTCAAATCTCTTTGTAAGGGCATTCTTACATCTTGGATGAGAAATGTTGCCCTAGGTCTGAAAATTCTTCTAATAGCATTGTGATAAATAGATTTGTTTCCCATTTTAATGAACTGCTGTTTTCCAATAAAATACACTTCATTGAAAATCTTCCAAACAGCTTTTACTCCAACATCCTAACCACTGGGGTGTGGGCTGTTTTGGAGAACAAGCAAGACTGTCTCTTGTATTTTAAATTAAATATTTCAAAGGATGTCATTTTTATTCTGTTATAAAATGAAACCAAATGTTTAAACTTTACCATTTTTCTTAAGACAGTATTCTTATTTTCCATCCAGGAACATTCCAGCTGCCATTTGATTCACTAAGCCATGCTTCTTAAGAGTAGACGAAATGAAGTAAATTACAAAATTCTCGGCAAAGCTGGTATCAGTATTTCTACAGTATCTTTGTGGCTGAGACTCAGGACTAGCTTCCTAGCAAAAATGAATCAGTTATTTCGAGTAAAGGGAAGGCAGTGTTTGGTGCTGACATTTCTTTTAAAACTCTATTATTGCTTTTAGTAACAATTATTTTTCCAAAGATCGAATGTAAATATAAAAAGATGGAAACATAATAAAAGTCTTCAGAACTCATAGAAAGATACACTTTCTGACTTCTCTGTCTCTCTTCATTTGTACTTCTGGCTTTTGTCTTCTTATAAATTTATTGTCAATCATCAGCTTTTTTTTTTTTTTTGCCAAAAGGTGAAATCAAACATATTTAGTAACAAAATAATCCCACCAATGCTTAAGTAGAAATCTGGAGACATTGAGTACTGTCTTGATGTAAAAACTGAATATCAATGTCTGATGAGTTACCAACAGGTAAAACTCCACTTGGACAAAGGAAAAGTATAAAACCATATTCTACTCTGTACATTATCAGTTTTTATCATGAATCCTGGGATACTGGATACTTACCTTGAGGACTAGTTTCTTGAATCAGGAGGATTTAATCCTTCATTTGTAATGACAGGTCTAGCCTTCATAGGAAATAAGTAATTCTTGCACCTCAGTGCTTTCCTAGATATTAAATTAAACTTGGTTAGTGGATTTTTTTTTAACTAATTTGTTAGAAATCATGCAGCCAAATAATTCCCCCTTGCTGCCTGCAATAACACTGTTTTGCCTTAATCACAATCACATAATTATTAATTATTGCATGATATCTATGGAAGCTGTAACGTTATCTGACTATCCAATAATGCATTTCTGCGATTTGGAAATATTTAGCATAGTTAAATTTCATTCCAATTCTTTTCATTCTTAAGGCACTGACTTTGTAATAGTATGCTTTATTTCTGAATTTTTCCATGTGCATTTTACCCTCTAATGTTTGATATCTGCTTTAACCCTCAATTCTTGGTTTTGAGCGGCTGGCTATGACATGGCTCAGCAGTGCTAGATAAGAAGTGGTGTCATCTCTGGGAGCTCAGGAAGAGATGCTGTGTCAGTGAAATGCTCTGTATGATGACTTTCAGCCCAAGAGATGTCTGCCATCTGCTGCTGTAGTGGGCCTTGGTGGCAAAGGTGAGTCGTAGGTATGCATCCTCTTCCCTTTGTTTTGGAAGCTTATTTCTTCAAGGAAAGCAGCAAGAAGGCAGTGCTTGCACTTCAAGTCCATGGCTGAGCTTCAGAAATTTGAATGACTGTCAGTGTTGTGTCTTGTTATACTTCAAATACCAGCTCAGAGAAAGAAGAGGCTGCCCAGAGAAATACACCTCTCTGACACACTTCTGAGCCTGATCAAGTAGAAAATACATGTGCACAAATAACATGGCTCACAAAATCCTCTGAGAAAGGTGACTTTTCTAGACCTACTAGAGATGACATAGTACTGTATCTTCTTACAGTGATATTGCAACATTATGCTGGAAAATAAAAACCAAAAACAAAGTTCCTTAGCACTTGTGTGGTCACTGTACATCTGATGCAAAAGATGAAGAAATCTATATACCAGTAATCTACATTGTTCAGTCTTGGCATCACTGCTGTGGAGTCTTCAATGACACACAATGGTCACGTATCATGTAATTTGTGATGTGGATAACCTCATTTTCCCCTCCAACAGAGGAAACCCACACAGGTAGAAAGTGTGTGGTCACTGTACATCTGATGCAAAAGATGAAGAAATCTATATACCAGTAATCTACATTGTTCAGTCTTGGCATCACTGCTGTGGAGTCTTCAATGACACACAATGGTCACGTATCATGTAATTTGTGATGTGGATAACCTCATTTTCCCCTCCAACAGAGGAAACCCACACAGGTAGAAAGTGTCATCACGGAACAGTAAAAAAAGTTCAATAATTACCTTTAGTCATAACAGCTTTCACCAAAACTTCCCAAGCCATCTTTCTCTTCTTTTCAACTTTGTTGAAATCACTATGAATGTCAAACTTTGTAAAGGACATCCCAAAATATGGCATAGCTATGGAACGTAATCAGCTATGCTGCAAAAAATGGGCAAAGTCTGTGGTTAAAAGAGAATCTTGGTAGTGAACACTAGTCAGCATCAACTGGAAGCTAATGCTCATGCTTTCCAAGCTCACAGCTTGGCCTTCCAAGCAGCTGAATATCTTCGTCAGTGCAATAGGGTGGTGCTGAGTAAATTATACACTGATCTGGTAGCACTGCCTAGTATTAAAGCTGCAAACATTTCCTGTTATAAGATCTAGTTGCTTATACTTTTGCCAAACTAACTGTTTAGGTTGAAATTTTTCATGGATGGCATTTGCTTTATGAAGAAATCTTTTGGAAAATTTCAGCCAAAATATTTCTGCTGTGAAGCAAGAGAAAAACATGCTATTTTTTGCTGTTAAAAAAACAATCCTGTAACCTTTACTTTGGCGGCTCTTGTGCCCTCCTCATACATTGGAGGAGGAACTTGACATCTGGATAAAGGGTGGTCTGTGTGTCACTGATGAGCTTTTTGCTATCTGTATGAGAAACCACGCATAATGTAAATCTTGGAAAAGTCCGATTTGTATGAACTCACTAGAAGTTTTCTAAAGCTTGACCACAAAAATCCCAGATGTTTCTGTTCTTACTGACCATACTCAAGCTCTCCCTCCTTTCTGAAACTGTCTATATGTCGTTTCCCCTCTCTCCCCTCCCCCCCAAATAAACTATGCTGGTTCTTCTCTTATTTGAATTGTTCATTCACTAACCGCAACATAGGATGCTGCTGTCATCCCACATATACTTGGAAGATTATGGGCTTTTCTTAACATGGTTATTTCCAGGCTGGGATGGGGCCAGACATCAGAAGGGAGAGAAAGAAGCTCCTGTCTTCTGCTACGAATGATCCACTTGCTGACACGCAGTAAGTGTCACAGGAGAAGATGCCTTATGCAAAGACACACAGGACAGGAGCTGAGCAAAGGACACCACAGAAATGGAACAAGCAAGAGAAGTGAATGCTGTTGCAGAGCAGAGATTAGTAGAAATGGGAACTCAGACTGGCTGGTCAAAAAACTATAACTTGAAACCAAGGAAGGAAATATAGAGGCAAAAAAAAAAAAAAAATCCATATGAAATTTAAGGTAAAAGAGACTGGGTGGCAGAGTTGCATTTCTTGTAACTAAAAATTAGCAGGACAAATTGAAGGATGTTTCAGCTAAAAAGCAGGAGTCTATGAATAGTAAAGACTAGATGAAAAACTTATAAAGGAGTCAGACTTCTGAGGAAAATGATGTTTCTGAGGAGAAAGTAACTCTTCTAGTTTTAAGTCTTCTTTTCCACATGGAATAAGAGGTCCTACGGTGACCTGTCAAGGACACTGCCATTGTACCTCATGTTTCTGTACCACTGGTCCACACTTAGGACAGCAATGTATTATAGCTTCCCTCACTTCATTAGCTCAAACATCAAAATTAGAGTCAGATTTGTAGGTAACAGGGAAAAGTGAAAGGCCCATTACCAGCAGGCAAAACACACCAATTAGCAAAAAATATTAGGGACTCACAAGCTGAAAATGGTTAAAATTTCTCACCTAAATGTTGCAGCTCTTCTGACAGTCTATGTGGACATTACACAATGAAATTTATAGTTTTCAGTTTGCTTTTTGTAACCTACGGAAATTACATAAACATGATAATGTAATAACCTAAAGTTGTAAAGTCAGATTTTTAGCAAACCATCTCCATTATTATTCAGTTTTACTTCTCTATCGGTGTAAGCCTTTCTTACGCACTAAATGAGAAAGGGATTCTGTATGAAAAATAGTAAATGATGATTGAATCAACCATCACTTCCTAACAGATAAGCATAAACTGGGAAAATATTTTGAGCATTCCATAATTTTGAGTGATTTTGCAACTTAATGCAAAGTTTAAAGCTCTGTTTTAGCGGGAGATTTTCATCTCTCTCTCTCTTCCAAATAATAGACCAATAGGGTTACCAGGTTAAAAACACAAGAGTCAGAGATGTCGAAAGATTAAGCTAAGTACATGACCTTAACTCTGCCTGATGCTATGTAAATAACACAACAAAGTTTTTTCCACTTGGCAAAACATTGTTTTCAAATAGTGTATAATAGTTCTGCATTTGTTACCTAATGTACATACAACCTGAGGCTTTTAATTCATTTCTTCCCAGTTTACTTGTCTTGTTTGTCTTCCTAATTTATCCACTTCAGCATCTAGTATTCATACATTTCTAAGAACACTGAAATTCATGGCTTAAAGGTGTAACAAAGCTTCTATCACAGATTTAGGTGGATCTACCTTTCCTTGTACTGTAGTGTAGTAATTTTGTGTATTTGTAAATTGCATTTGTTCTGCAATCTTTCAAGATTAAAGAACTGTCAGAGTACTGAGGGGGAAGAAGAAATGTCCATTGTGAGGGACAATGACATATAAATCTTGTATGAAATCTATCCTAAAAATTATACCACTAAATATTGTAATAATAATGAGCCCATTTGAAAAGTATTATGAAAGCCTTATGGGGACTTATGGCAGTGATAAGAACAGAGAGTTCAGCAGTGGTTTTTAATAAGAATTTTAACTGTCTGTTGCTAGTAAATGTTATGTTTAACTCATTTAAAACTCAAAAATTTGTCATATCTATGCAATATATCCATGTGATATATCCAATAGATGACAATGGGATACAAATCAGTAACATAGTCTCCTTCACTGCTCATTACTGAGTATTTATCATCACAGAATCACAGAGTGATTGAGGTTTGAAAGAACCTCTGGAGGTCATCTGGTCCAAATCCCCTGCTCAATCAGAGCCACCTAGAGCCGGTTGCCCACTTGGATCCGGACAGCTTTTGAATACCTTCAAGGATGCGGACTCCACAACCACTCTGGGCAACCATTGCCAGTGTTCAGTCACCCTCACAGTAAAAAAGTTTTCCCTGATGTTCAGAGGGAACCTGTGTTTTGGTTTGTGCCCGTTGGTTCTGGTCCTGTCACTGAAAAGAGCCTAGTTCCATGTTCTGTATACCCACCCTTCCCATAATGTATTTATATACATGAATCAGATCCCCCTCATACATATGGAAGAATTTTTCTTTTCTATGAATTAAGCCATCAAGGAAAAGTGTATGTATATTTAGACTATCCTATGTGTTATCTGCTTAAAATATTTTGACCATTTCTGTGAATAATTTTCAAATGTTAATAACATATTTCTGTTAGCTTTCAGAGAGCAAAAAAGATAGCTTGCAGATTCAACCTAGTTATATTTTTTCATCTTAAATTTTACTATGGCTTTTTAAACAAACATCTAAAGGAGGGAAAATTTGTTTTTTCTTCTTCAAATTATTTTTTAAAAAGCTTTATGTTCAGAGATTCCTTTAGCATTTTTAACAAAGGTATTGCAAAGTAGCTTTCTGTCCACAGCTTTTTTTTTTTTTTTAATGGCCAAGCAAGCAAAATTTTGAATAGTAGGAAGCTGAATGGAAATGTTACCACATCCCAAAAAATTGTGTTGTGCTGGGTGTCTGCTTTCTAGAATAACAGCAGTTGCCACATAAGTGCTTAAGTACAATTTTCTTAAATTATATACTGAAATGTTATGAATTACACTTGCATATGAACACTACTATGTAGACACAGAAAACCATTTCTGACTGAAATGAAAGTCCTTTAATGTTTGATTTGCTGCTGAAAGGGACTGTAAACAGGTGTGGTCATAGAGCATTCTAAACACAAAACAGGCACTGCTCCAGCCTGTGTTGCCATCCTTGGATTTATTTGCCAGGATACTTTAAAATAACATCAATAAATCATAACTGGCAGCCTAAACTTTCCTATGAACCTCTCTTTTCCTGAGAATTTTGTATAATTAACCATGACCTTGTTTTCCATTTCTTCCAAGAGACATTAAATTATTTTACTCTCCAGAACTGAACCTTGTATTATTTTTCCTGGTCTGTATCACAGTGACTCACCCCACAAACCTGGTTTTCTATGACAGTTTCCGGGCTGTGATTCGATTTGCCAGTAAGCGGACAAAGAAACTCCATCCTAGTACAAGTTGTGAGATTTTCTCACATGGATATGGAGACTGAGAACCTGGATCTCGGAACTGGGAGGGCTAATTTGCACAAAAACTGAGACAAAGATGAGTCTACAGTGTCTCCTAACCTCCTCCTCAAGGTAGCCATAAGCTGATTTTAAACCTAGAGTAGGTTAAAAATCCTTCATATTTGTTACATGTAGACATACAAAAAGTGAGAAGCACCATGAAAAATAGACACATACATGATATCTGTCCCAATACCAACTCACACACAGACTGGCACCTTGAAAACTTTTCTCTCTGCTGATTCATAACATTTTGTTGCAGTCTTCCTGAATCTAAAGGAGAGATGCTAATGGAGAAGCTCAACAGAAGTTCAAATTAATAAAGCAGAAGCAAGGAAGGAAATAACCATTTCTCTTTGGTTACACAGGCTGTGCCAACGTCCCATACAGACCACTTGAGAAGTCGAGATCCTTCCAGCCTGGACAAGAAAAGAATTCACTGTAGAACTGCAGAACTCACGCTTGCACCCCACAGTCCAAGAAAATAAATGGGATGGCCTTCTTACACATAATAAGAAGGACATACCTCAAGAAAAATTCTGATCAAAGCAGTTCAAGGACTGAGACACCCTTCATCCCATCATTCTTCTGAGATAATTGAACTCAAGCAGCTGTAGAAGAATGCCTGTTTTTTAAGTACAGACAGGAGTTTATATCTTATTCTTTTCCTTTAGAACTATCTAATCTGCAAATAATTTTTAATGATGACCTTGATAAAACCAGTGTGTTCTACTTTAGTCTGGCAATAAAGGGATTGTTCTGTGGTCTAACAAGGACAGGGCACAATTTCCTTTGAGAAAATGCATAACAAGGACAGGGTATGTGTTTCTTTGAGAATGGTGAATGAATCACAGAAGGGAAACAGCAAACTTTGTGTGCCTTTTGAAGTGAGGATCTGCAATCAACCTCATTGAAGTAGTAGTGACGTAAGAGTGATGTAGGAATGACATAGGAATCATGGACATTCATGTCTACCACTGCACTGTGCTGCCTCAGGTGAGGGATAATTAGGACCTGTTTGGCAAGAAACAAAAGGGATGTTGAAATGGCTTCTGCCACAAGGAATGCAAGCTTTCATCAATTCATCAGACTGCCTGGTTTCACTGGCACTCTCTGGGGTTACTTTAGTAGCCAGTTGTTGTTGAAATGAAAGAGTGCTATGAAGTTTTACACAGTTTGGTTACTTGTGAGAGCACATAACTTAATCCAGTCAAAGAAATTCTTCTATGCCGTTCTTCTTATACTACCCATACCCTTCTCTTTTGTATTGCTTCTCCAGTTATAATGCCTGTATGTGAAGCTGGACACTAAGCCAGTTTTAATTGTGTTATGATTAGCAGACTCAGTAAGAAGCATCTTGCCTATGTTGACAGGTACACATAGTCATCATGAGATCTACCTGGCTCTCAGTGAGGAACAAAGCTGACACTGCCCTGGAAACCACTGATAGACAATAGCACAGCACTGGCTTTGCTGACCAAGCTCTCCCTCCTGAGGGGAAACACGTATCAGTACAACCACATGCCAACATGTCTGTACAGCTTGTGGATCAAAGCTGGCTTGGACCCACCAGCCCAGACTCTGGAAGAGGTGGGCTGTGCTTCTCTGAACCTGAGCATAGATGCACCTTAACTCACAGCTTCAGAAGAACTGGATTTTGAGTGACTGGGGAAGTTGTAATGTTTTCTCCAGTAAATTTCCTGTTATTCTTTGCTGCTGTTTACTTGCTGTTCCAGGCATCCACCTCAATAGGCACAGGTAACCAGATGCAGAATTTGTATCTTTAAGTCAATAGAAACAGGTATTTGCATTGTCAAAAAAGGAGTCATACCACAAATTAAAGTTCAAAAGTTTTTACTGAAGCTTTACATTAAGAGTAATCTCACACATGTTCTTCATAGTGACTGGTATTTTACTTCTCTCAGCCACTCGACTTTTCAAATTACATGTTATTTATACATAGCATTTGATGGCAAAGCTATGTGGAGACTCTTTGCATTCATATGTGACTGAAGGGCAAAACAATCCCCACTCTAAGGAAACGAAGGGCAGTGTGATAGCTTAGGTAGAGAAAAAGTTACCCTGAATGCCTGGATGGTGGCTGTATTAGTTAGTATAGCATAGTAACTCATGTATCCTATATTTCTCACCCACTTTGATTTCTAAAAGATTTGTGCCCAGGAGTGGGCACACTTGGTGTTCAAGGACATTGTTAGATGTGCCAGTACATTAGACATAGGATCATACATTGAACTAGAGAATGGATGCTTGATAAGAGAGCATTAGTCTTCCTCTGGCCTGCTAAAGGAGAAGAGAATCTTGATGAAAAACAAGCATGTGATCACACTGTCAAAGGCTGCATCCACAAACAAACATAATTCTGCTTTTTATAACTTTTAACTGCTTGACTTTGCAATAATATTCTTTTGAATTTTGAATATGCGAGTAGTGCACGTGGCATACGCATATTTACGGTGAGTCATCACAAATACATATAATTTAAACCATTAGAATAATTATGAGAAAATATATGTAACTGTGTTAGTATTCAGTATATGTATCAAGGAGTACGTGTGTTTTTACAATATTTACAAAGTAGATGCCATTGTTGTTACATAAAACAGAAACAGTTTGAATCGGTAATATTCTTGTATGCATTTAATCTAACCTGCAGTTTAGTGGGGCTGTCTATGAAAACAACTCTGTATTAAATCCATCTTTTTACATGCTGGAAAGGATTAGAATTATTTCAACAGAAAAGTGGATTTAAATTGCTCTGTGGCTCATGAGGAACAAATATTGCCAGCTGAAATGTTTGGCAACTCAGCTAAGGCTGAAATACCAATACCAACCACAGGCACATACTTCATCTTCCTCAGAACACTGTTGAAGAGGAAAGACTGAGGAGTTCTCTTGAGATTGGCTTTATAAAGTCTTTAGTTTTTTTCAAAAAAATAAAAATAAGTAAAAAAAAAAAATTCAGTATCAAACCTATGCAGCTGTCACAACCTGAAAGATTTATGATTAAGCAGTTCAGGATCATCATGGCCTTTTTACTACATCATCTTTTGAAGTGCCAATGCAAAACTGTAGGAACATGAAATACTGTGAGAATATCGTTTAGTTTAAAAGACAGGGGCTGGCATTAAGATCTTTTATCTTTTTTCAAGTATATGATTTCAAATTAGAAGAATATCATAATAATGATACCAGTTGTTTTTATTGTTTTGGTTTAGGGGGTTTTTTCATAGAAACACTGTTTGTTCTTTTGAGACATGGCTGATATGGGTGTTATATTTTTCTACATATATGAAAAAAAGTTTAAAAACACTGATGATTTTTAATTACTACAGAGTGTCATTCTTCAGATAAGGAAATAGCTACCTGGAGCTGTTACTCCTTTAGTAGCACTTAGCTTATGAGGAAGTGTCCCTTTATCCTCTGTTCCACCTGGGTTATCTTTTAGTTGCCCAAAACCCACAGTAGTTTAGGCAATACCACTTTTGTATACCAACTTCCAACTCCAAATAAATATCAGTCCTTTCGATCCCTGTTGGATCTGTATTCCACTGAATAACGTGCTCATCTTTAGCTACAGCAATGCCTACTGTTCTCATGAGGAACATCACTTTACTAGTTGGGTTGCAAACATCCTTATGGTTTGTGCTCTGTACACCAGTGCTAGCACATGCAGAAATTTCCAAAATAGATGTTATGCATTGCATTTTTGTACAAACTCTTACCATTTGGACAACATCAGTTCTCCAAGTGTGGCTTCTAAGTCCCCTAAAAGACAAAAATAGTGTCTTCTTTTTATTATGTGAATTCTTAATCACCTGATTTTCTTGATTTAATTCTGATAATCTTTGCAGTGTTTTAATTCTAAATCTTGCTTTGTGGTATCACTGGGATTATTTTTCCCAGATCTCAACCAAAACCTGTTCTGTTATCTTGAATTATGGTAAATTCTCCCACTTAAATTATGACTGGCTGTTCAGCCTCACAGTCAGGCTCAAATTCTTACACAATTATATATTCCTTTTGTATTCTCTTTTAAAAAACAAATCCAGATGTTTTTCTTTTTTATTTTGAATCCAGTACCCCCCTATTTTTAATATCACTTTCATGCTGCTATGACAAATAACGAGCACCAAGGTGGGAGACCCACTAGCAGAGAGTTCCTCTGTGAGTGAGTTAAGGATCTGGCTGAACAATGTTAATCAATAGTATTAGGAACTAAGAATTTCAACTACGTATCAAGATTTCAGTGGCTGCTAGGGCTGACAGCGAATTTTTCAACTGAAAACTTTTTTCAGGAAACACGCATTCTCTGAATTCCTCTGAAACTCAATACAGTTTCTCAGGTTTGGGACAGAATTTGTTATTAATCACAGCTAAGAGACCTGGTAGCCCAGAGTAGCCAATAGCTCAGCACATGTAGCCGTAGCCACGTCATGTGGGAAACTAGGCAGCCCACAAGCTGGGCATGTGCCTCTTCCTTTCATTATGTCCCATTGATGCTCTTCTACTTTTCTGTACACACGAAATTTTCATTAAACCTGATGGCTAGATCAGTTCATTGACATGGGGTCATGTCCTAGGTTCACTTAGTGTCACAAATCAAACTGAATGACAATAAGATTTCTGCATTATCAGACTTATCCCCTAAATCTGGACTACTGGTAAAAGGTCTCTCTTTAAAACTACTGTCAACTACTGTTGCAGATGCAACTTCACTAAAGCCCAAATGCATTGAATGCAACATCATTTTCTCAGTTATAGGATGAAACTGGTTAAGCACACTTGAGGGCAAGAGCTCTACTCTTTAAATTATTTAACATAACACGCACCATTCTGACAGAAATGGTTTATGGACTGATTTCCCATGCTGTTATACTGACTGATTGAGTGTGGTATCCTCTAGTGGAGGAGCTGTGATCAGCAGCAGAGCAGGCTGGAAACAGCGCCAAAAGTCAATTAAAACACCAGCCTAAATGCAGCAAAAAAAGCACATCTGACTGGCATCTGCTATCAATTATGACAATTCCATACTCTTTTCTCTCCCTTCCTCTTTACAGTGTGACTCACACCACTGGCAAATATAGGCTAGCTCATTTAATGTTTTATTCACTGCTGTACCTACATTATTTGTTGTTCAAGGAACTATACTGTTTTCTTTTTATATTGATTACCTTAAATACAGATAAAAATACTGTTTGCTCCAACATTTCAGCATTCCCAGCGAATGATTGCTAATCATTCTTTCAATCCTATGGAAAATTAATATCATACAAATTTTCCTTCACTTTCTGAGCTGTAATTCCTTGCAATCCTCCTACAGTGCCTAGAACAGAGGATGGCAAAATTTCCTTAAGAATTGGTATTCTTCTGTAGAAGCAAATGACTTTTGGCTAGGGAGGTTCTTGTGGCAAGGCATCAACAACATGTTTCCATTATGCTTGTGTTCCACTGGGAAATATAGCATGCCAGGGCAGTCTTCTGATCTTTCAAATGAAGGAAGTGTCACTAAATACTTAAAAATTATAAGGCTCAGTTCAGTGGAGGTGTGTGTATGGCTTTTTCCCATTGTAGTCGGTTATAATGTCTAAATTTTGAAAAACGAATGTATAATTTTAAAGAAAAAGATAACAGAGTACATGTATAATCAAAATTGTCGGGAGATGCATGGATTTCAATGTGATGCTTTTATGTTTTGGTGAATGGTTCAATGAAAGAGCTGTTCAATTTCGTTTTAGTGAGTACACTGACAGCAGACTAACATGGCTTATCTGTATGAGTATCTATGAGAAAAAAATTAATGGTTTTATAGTTCTCAATACCTCTGAAAGTAGCAAATACATTTCTAAAGAGGCACAAAAGTTCAAACTACAATAAATATGGAAACTAATTATTTCCTTTATTTCCCTAAGTGTGCTGCAAGGGCAAAGATATACATGAAAGACATAGAATAATGGACTGAATAAAGCCCAGTCAGCTGGATTATCAACACAAGTGTTGAGGGTATTACTATCATTCATTGATGGCACTGTGCTGTGCTCTGTACACCGCTGAGTAGCAGGGGAAACTTGCTCTGAGCAGATTATGCTTTAAATAGGCTTGACAGATGCAACAGTAAGGAAGGAAAGTTACATACATCTGAGCCACACTGTGTGACATTGGCAAATGTCTCAGACTCACAGAATATTAGGGGTTGGAAGGGACCTCTGGAGATCATCCAGTCCAACGCCCCTGCCAGAGCAGGTTCACCTACAGCAGGGTGCACAGGATGGTGTCCAGGTGGGTTTTGAATGTCTCCAGAGTCAGAGACTCCACCACCTCTCTGGCTAACCTGTTCCAGTGCTCTGTCTCATTAGTCTTTAGACATAAGCTGCACAGACAGGTTTTAACAGGATGGTTTCAGACAACTAGAAAGAAAACTGAAGGAAGAAGTAATGAGAGAGGTGAGTCTGGTTGAGAAGAAGATAAAGTAGTTTATGCAAGCAAATTATGCGAGATGAAGAAAAGAAAGAAGCATTTGGGGTGAAGAAACTTCATCTGAGCCTCAAAGTTTGATTAGGCCAGCTATATGGGCTAGCAGCCTCTTGCCTTCAACGGCATATGCAGGAATGATACAGTCAGCATTCACATATAATTGCTTCTCACCCCTCAGACCAACCACCAGGTAGTGGTGATGGTCTGGGTGATGGCAGAGAAGATCTGGTCCGAGTCCAGAGAACACGTTAAATCCATGTTATGGGACTGCAGAAAATTACTAAAACCACTCTATTATCATAACACAATATATACATTCTTTTTGCTTTCTTTATGCTTGTTTCATGTGGTACATATAAAAGCATTCCTAGAGAGAGATTATATAGCAGATCATCTCTCTAGAGTTCCTACATACATTGAGAGCAATAATGAGAACTGGAAAAGTAGTAAAAACAGAATGATGTTCTCAGTCCTCTTCCTGTGAGGCTAAACAAAACTTTAGCTGTGTATTCAAGCATGATTTCCTCTAGTTCTTGTCATATTATTTCATAACCATGCTGTTTGAAAAATGCAACCATAGCAGAATGTTCAAAAATGAATGGATAAAAGCTGGTGTTATTTATGTTAAATTAAAAGCATATGAGTGAGTCACACCCTGGGTAGGAAGCTACTTCAATCAGTAACAATATGTTAAAAGTACCATGGATCCATAGAATCATAGAATGGTTTAGGTTGGAAGAGACCTTAAAGATCATTTAGTTCCAACCGTCCTGGCAAGGGCAGGGACACCTCCCACTAGACCAGATTATATGTTTTAGTAATTAGTTTAGATCCTTCTTTGCCTACTCTTGTGTTATATTACAATGCTGTTAATATTTCACCTTTTAATCTTTAGGATTTATGGGATTTTTACTGTCCAATATACAAACTATGTCCAAAAATCTTGAGAACTGTGAATTTCCTCAAGTTCCCCATCTTTTACTTAGACAAGACTCCTAATGACATCAGTAGAACTGTTCACCGGGAAAGGCCTGTAGTCCTCAAGGCTTTGTAAAACCTGGGCTTGGTTAGTTCACTGCTGAAAGTAATCCCTTCCAAGAACAAATGGAGACCTTCAGCATAAGTAAAAGAAGTAGGATTTACTCCTGGAAATCATGCATGTCTGTCTCATTGATTTGCTACCAGGTAATATACTAGGTCATTAAACATCAGATTCAAGTACTTTAAAAGTCTGACATTTGCTCTCAGGAATTACCATACAGTTTAACTAACCGCAATTTATGTCCTCAAAGAGAAGCTAGAAGAAGGACATCTTTCAATTTTCATGCACTATCAACTGTTTTCAAAAACCCCAAATACTGCTTTCTTTGCTAAATAGGGCAGTTTAATTTCAGAGTTGTGTTTTGGTTCTATACATCAGACAGGACCACTTCATGCTTTTCACCAGAGAATCACATAATTATAAACAATAGTTTACTCAAAGGATTTTTTCACAATTTTCGTGATTTAGTTTTAATGTGCTACAGTTAAGTATTTGAACTTTGATCATTTCCAGTGAGGATTTTGGAAAGCTTGTTCTTGCTTTTTTTACTCCCTAAATGAACCTTTTATTGTTTTCATAAAGTAGAACTATTCCTACAGGCAATGTGACAAGGTGACAAACATCTGTAATTTGATAATTAAACCTAAGTTCGGAAGACAAGTAAAACTTCAGATCCCTGCTCCAAAATACATACATCAGGGAATTCAGCTGGCTCCTCACATTTGAATTTCCTAGCCACTGAACTGCTTTTTATTTATGATTTTGCCAAGAAAAACATTGAAATACTGGAGTGTCATGAGAAGAGATGCTCATGTTGGAGCCCATGAAAGGAAAGGAGAGGCTGAGATAGCCGGGTTCGTTAGCACGGAGAAGTGAAAGCTTTGGAGGAGGTCTTACTGATGTCAACAACTACCTGATAAGATGATGCAGAGGGTGGATCCAGACTTTTCTTAGGGGTGCAAAGATAGGATGAAAGTGAAAATGCACAAGGTGGAAAATTTGCACTGAATATAAAGGAAAAAAAGTCATCATGATGATGTTCAGACTCTGGACCAGGCTGCCGGGAGAGAGTTTCCTTACTTGGAGACATTCAAAACCCAACTGGACATGATGCTCAGCAGCCTGATCTGGCTGGGCCTGCCTTGGGCAGGTTGTTAAACAAGATAACTTCCGTAGGTCCCTTCCAACCTATGTGATTTTATTGTTCTGTGCAAAAAAAAATACTATAGATTTGAGAAAAAAAAAATCTTTTAATGAAAAAATGTTTCACTGAAGTATTCCCAACTCCTGTTATTTAAGTATTAAAGAGTATGGAACAGAGAGATGTATTTTGCAGATCGAGGAAGCACTTAATTTAAAAGCAGTTAAAATCTTGTACCAAAATGGCACCTATTTATGTAGGTACAGTGTGATAGTTAAGTTGGTTTCATATCCAATAACCAAATTCAGAACATCTCCATTCAGCCTAACACTTTAAATTCAGTACATTGTGAAGACAAACAGGTAAACACACAAAATTTCTATACCTGTGTATCACCCTGAGTTTTTCCATACTAATAAGACCAACTGCTTATCAGTAAGTTTGACAATGGCTATTGCAGACAGCCCTTCTGAGCTTGATTAATCTAAATGTGCTGTTAAAATGGCAAAACCTGAAGACTCTGTGTAAAATCAGCTGACAAGAGAAATTCCCCCTAACTTACCCAGACAGGACATTATTCACACATTCATCTTTGAAACACAAACTTTTAATTCTAAGGCATGGAGGAAAAATAGAGTGGGAGAGCTACTACATGGTTTAAGACCTTCATATGTAGGACAGCAAGTGAACAAGAAACTGGCAACACCCTCCAGCCACTGTTTCTTTCTTGGTTGTTTCCCTCTCTGCTTAGGTGCAACTCCTGGCTGCACTGAAGAATGAGAAAGAGGGAAGAGGGAAAAAGAAGAGGTAGAAAAGAAAGTTCCACAATAGTCACATGTGGGCTTCTCTTTCCCTTTCTTTTCTCACCTTTGTTTCTGACAAACCAAATATCTCTGCCAGTGAGATAGCAGAAATGAGCTGCAGAGGATATTTTCTCTTTCAATCAAATAAAATAGCTCTTTCTCCTTGCCCATAGACAGTTAATTAAAGGAATTTCCTCTAAACGTAAGTTGATAGTTCCTTACAAAAAAACTGAATGTACAATGCAGGGGAGAATATAGCTTTTCAAATGAGCTGGATACGAGCAGTCTCAAACTGCCAAGATCAGCAAAACGTACTGCAATATTCTACGTGAGGGACTATCAAGTGTTCTGGCACTGTGGTGACCCATGGTAAAGCCAGGTTCTCAAATGCTCATCTGGCAGGACTGTGGTGGTCCTGTTACAATCAAAAGGATCAACCCTTTAGCTCTTGAGTCAACAGACAGTCTCAAGGAAAGACTTTATATGAATATATTCTTAAATTTATTGGACTGTATTGAACTGTATACAGCAGAACTGTATACTCTGAACATCTGTAGAGGGGCAAATACAATCCTGCACCTTAACCTAGTTCAGAAACTGATACTGTGGACTGAGTTCTCCACTGCATTCAATCCCACACTGTTACTGCTAGACTGTGGAAGGCCTGCTTAAAATGATCCTGTTATTATACAATGAGTTTTTGTATGCAACTTTGAAAAGAAACCAATCAAATTATATGCAGTGAAGAATAAATTCTTTCCCTGTTAATAATTCATTGAAGTTTTGCACATTTTTTATGGCTTTTTAAGAAAATAAAATGAAGGCATTCTTCCTGGAAACACTATCATATCTGCTTTTTCAGATGAACATGAAATTAAAGCATGAATTTTCTACAGTACTTAATGAAGAATCCTTGAATTATTTTGGCATTTCATATCTGGTTTATGCCTTAACATTTAATGACTATTTTATTATGTTTACACACTTGGAATGTCCTAAACTGTATCATTCCATGACACATACCACATATTCTTCTTGTCTATAACCTTTTTTTTGCTCAGGTTGTGATGCCTATTTCTCCATCTCAAACACAAAGCACTGACAATGAAAATGAAATGTCTAGGGCAAAGCTTTCATCAAGTGTCAGCAATTTATGGAGATCAAGTTGAAAGTGAACATAGACAGAATTATGAAAAAATAGCATTTTTATTGGAGCATTTAAAACTATCAAAGCCAACATTCCTCCACTTTGGTGGAGGTGGATTCATTCCCTACTCTTATTTTAGTAACAGATCTTTCGTCCAGCAATATTAAAATAGCTCCACACCTCACAAATCCTCTGTAGCACAATTCTCACTCTCCTTCTCTTTCCTGGCATCAGTGGTGGATGGTTTCTCTGCTGAGATTGGGATCTACTTAGAGAAAAAAAAAAAGGGAGACTTCATTCAGTCCCTGAATTTTCCTTTGGGTCATCCCAAATGCTTCTTCTAGTACTGGCTTATACAAGCTGAGACGTGGGAAGGAGATGTCATTTATGCAATTACACAACCTCTTAAAAATGTGTGCACAGCATATGAAATCATCATTGTGTTACACAGCAGGCCTTCCCTTGTTGGCAGGTAATTGAAGCAGGGGGACACTTATATTGTTATTGTGGTCACGAATGGGACCATAGTCTGGTTTTGAGCTATACGGGCTAGGTGAGAATTCCATAGGCTGCTGAAGGAATTAAGGGTGATGCAAAAAAAAAAAAAAAAAAAAGGGGCAGCAGATTTGTCCATTATTTTGGATAGCTACTGATTACATCTCAGATCTCTTTAGCTTAGCGTTAAAGCTCTTTTTTAAGTGTTGGATGTCTTAAAATCTAAACATGGTTTCAATCACTCTTGCGAAATTCATGAATTTAGTCTGACTTCACTGATTAGTTGTGAATCCATTTGCATTATATGTCTACATTCATATAAATGTAGGGGCGTTAAAGTGCTAGATTGGGTACTAGTGTATGGAGACTTTCTTCTCTCCTTTAACCAACGGATTTCAAATGTGTGTTTGAGACTCCTGAACTTACCCTTTGACACTGTCAGTGGAAAAAAAGGATTGCTTCACCAGCTTGCTTTCTGCCAATGGCTATGTGAAAATGGAGTAGGATAGGTCTGACATAAGGGCTTTAGAGGCATCGCCTTTAGTGTTTATATATCCACGTGGCCACATACAAACCATCTGACAAGCAGGCCCTTCAAGTCTCTGTCCACTCTAAATGTTTGCTTCGGTGTCTTCCACCTCTCTCTTGAGTGGCATCAAGCTGTAAGATTTTATGAGGTGAAATGTTAGGATATTCTTGTTGTAACTGCTCTGCTTTGCATGAACTATTTAAAAAGTAACTTAAGAAGAGTTACATAAGTGCATATGGATAGGAATTGCCCTCTACTCTGGTGCTTCAATTGTTCGTTTGTCAAATGGGACTCTAGGAATTAATCTCATTTTGTTTTAAATATCCACTGTGGTTACATGCCTTCATGTTACACTTGTGCCTCCTGGCAGGACTCGTCCCACATTCAGGAAAACCAAATAGAGATCCTAAAGATTAAATCACCTGAACTGTTGTTGCAATAGGCCTAAGAGGAAGATAAGGGCTATAGAGGCCTCAACCCTGTGGTTATCCCAAAGTGGAAAAGGGCATAACGGTGATTATCTGCTTATAGTTGAGAGTCAGAAACAAGCTTTGTTTAGATATTTAGATCACACAGACAAGTAGAATAAGTGATACTTGTATTTCATTTTCTCACTTTTGTCTCTCAAAAACACCTGTAGTTGTCTATACTAGACACTACGAACAATTGTCTACATCTGCATTTTATTTGCCCTGGCTTAAGTCTGACTGGAAAGCAGCAAGGCAAGGCATTCCTCAGCCAAGAGTGTGACAAATATATAAACTGGACATCTGGGACACTTGAACAAATGTCAATATCTGCCCAGCTCAGTGTCACTGCTTTTAAAGAGTAACAGAGTGCCTGCATGATCTGTATGAGTCAGGTAAAGATCTGGCATTGCAGAGAGCAGTGTAGACAGAAGTGTCCTCTGTGACGCCAGAGATTGGCACTCAGTAAAAGAGCTTGCTGACAAGACCTCTTGAAGGTCAAAGAAAGATGTCATGCTTATTTTAGATCTTATGAAGTGAATCACATCCTCAAAGTGCTTATTTCTCACTGTTATTTAGAGGAAACTGAGGATATCTAGATGTGGACATCTGAATTTAACCAGATGAATCTGACTTGTGTAATGATGAATGCTATTTAAAGTGAATGTAAAAACATCACAGGAAAGGTGATCACTTTTCCTCTTAGAATGGCATATAGCCTGGTTCTTAAGGCATTTTCTTGGAATGAGTTCAAAACTGTACTAGCTGGGCTTATTTTTCCAGGTTTGAGTGAAAAGTCTAAACTTGAACTAGTCAGTAAAAGGGGGAGGAAGACAACAACAGCAGTTTGAGGAATTTTTATTTTGTGAATCCTCCTTTCTTTGTTTTACTTAGAATATATGAAACGTTTCATCTCAGGCCAAATGCAATGTTTTGTATTGCATTAAACTATTTTTACTTCATTTTCATTTCAGCAAGGATGAGAAAAGAAAAATATTTATAGTTTGATCCAAACTTTTTTTTCCATCTTGGCTGTTAAACAGAGAAAGCATCTATTCGAACAACCATAAAGTCCTGATATTGATGTTATACCAGACTAAATCAGGAATGACTCCAATAAAGTTATTTGAGTATGTTGGTATAAAATGGTGCTATATAAATTGTATCAGAACCAGGCCTTGATAACAGTCCCCATGTAGAAGAAACATGCTGAAACCTCATCTAGAGAGGAGGAAATGAGCAGCAAAGCTCATATCAAGAAAGTATTCCAGTAGAATTTAGCTGTTCCAGACAATTTCCCATGTGAAAACATTATTCAGGAAAAAAAAAAAAAAGGAAGCTTTCTTCCAAGCTAACACTAAATCGGCTAAGCTAAATCAGATAAACTAAGTCTTAGCAAAGTAATTATTCTGGATTAAAGTCTTTCTTATGCTGAATTACTGTTCTTACTGGCAGCCCTCATGGAACAGTCATTGTGAAGTAGTAATTTCAGACAGCTACCACTCAAGGCAAACCTTACCCAGTGTATGTTCCTTTCCTTTTTCGGTGGGTGACCATCTTCCCTTCTCTGTGTTCTCTTTTCTTCTTTATAGCAATTTTCCACCTCCTTTACTTGTTTTAGATTACTTTTACCTCTTCAGCTTTCTTATAGGTCCTTATTACAGACAGAAGTATACAGTATTTTTATTTTGAATTCAGAGCAACTTGCACAGGAGAAACAAATCTCTTGAGAACAGGCAAATGCAAAGACAAAGAGATTGCTTAGATATCTTAACGATTTGTGTTGTCATTTTCAAAAATACGAAGAGCAGTGACATAGCTAGATAAACCAATGCTCTGTTTTGGAGGTTTGCACTGACATATGATCGTTCAGAAAAAAAAGGATTTAAACAGAAAATGTAGTTCAGATGACACAGATGGGGCATAAAGCACAAGACATGGTTTCTTTCTATTTTGAGCCTTGATCTCATAGCTATGTCTTCCCCAGAATGGGGAGAACACAGACAATTACCAAGATAATGTATTCCTCATTGATAAAGTCTTTGAACCTATTTTGGAAGGAGTTGTGGGAACATAGAACTGTGAGAGTCTGAAAAGCAAGGCATAGATGAGTGACTAGTAGCTGAATAGAAACATGAGACAAGCTGTATGGATTCAGATTAAAGATCTGTTTTGCTTAGTACTCTGTCTTTACTGGCGGCCTTAAACACAGGCATGAAGGAAGAAGAACAGAGCAGGCACATATAGCCCTTCCCGAAGTATTCTGCTAGCTGCTAACTACTTATCGTGCCTTAAACATGATGTTTTTGATCTATCTAGTAACTGCAGTAGATCTGCATTCTAAGCACTTGTTTGATTTCCCCTTAAAACCTTGCAAACCCTTTGAATGGGCTTTCTCTCTCAGGGAGGTCCCCATTCATGATCCACAACCACCTCTTCTCATTCGTTTTGATCCCAACTACTGCTGGTTTAATCTGCAGGCCCTTAGTTCTTGTGTTGGAAGAACTAGCAGTCAGATAGTTTGCCATCCTCATGTCATTTGTGATCATGTAGACATCTTTTATCTCACCAGTGACTTGTAACCACAGACTTGCAGTCTGTGTTGCAAACCCAATGACCTGCAGGAACCCATGTATCTACAAAGACGATGTTTCCTTTTTTATGTTCAACATGTTTTCAGACATAACTTTAGGGAGCAAGGTGGGAAAGCTGTCATTGTAGTGGGAATCCAGATGCTCAATAAAAAATCACTTTCTAGAACTGAAAGTCCCTGAGCTTTGTTACTGTTTCTCAGGCCTAGAGTGTTTTATACAGTTGCTTCATCCTTTGTCTTTCATGTGGTCTGACGGCATGCTAGACACCTGGCCTTGTTAATAATAACCACTAGATGACACTTCTTTCTTTCAGACTGTGATGGTGCATTCGCCCCCCTCCCCTTAGGCCTCTTAGTACTTGACACAATTTCTTCCCCACCTGGGCCACATAATAAAACAATGACCAAAATGATACATAATGGTCTAAAATGAAAGAAGGAAAGGGTGGAGAGCAATGGACTAGAACACTATGGCAACCCCTTAGCGTACCTGGTTCCCACAGTCCCTACTGTTTGAAGGTGGGGAGTAATGGACTAGAACGCTATGGCAACCCCTTAGTGTACCTGGTTCCCATGGATCCTACTGTTTGAAAATAATAACTATAATCCATCACTCCTGACAATGTACGGATTGTGGCCACGGCGTGGGGGGAGCCAGGACCACAAGTCCTAGCAAGTCATGGGCTTGTGTACCCATGGAAAGTACCACAATAACCCATTGTCTGAGCTGGGCTGGAGTGGGAAAGTACCCGACAAAAGTCAATTATCTCGGATCCTATAAATAGTGATTCTAGTAAAGACACTTTGAGCTCTTCTGGATCACAGCAGGCTGTGGCCAGCACCTCCCCTGAGCTGGGATGCCACTTGGGGAGACACCTCGAGGACTAGAAAGCAGGGTGAGACAATCCCTCTCGAACCTCAATTATGGCCCTTTGAGGAATGCCAATGCATTATGCGTATTTACATTAACTTGAGAAAAGTTAAATTTTAACTATAGCCTAGTATCTTTCATCCACCCCTCCACTTATATGTTTATGATAACTATTCTTTAGCTTTATGTCTATGCACACATAGGAGTTAGAAGATGTACCTGCCAGCTCATTAAAGTCATGTGATTTTAAGAGATGTGTGACCTCAGCGGGGGGGGGGGGGGGGGGGGGGG